>JANHMN010000021.1:1170504-1233996 GCA_030674055.1 Rhabdomys pumilio | reverse complement strand
CCTCTGACTTACCCATGTGTAGCAGAGGCTGGCCTCCTCTGACTTACCCAAATGGCAGACAGTATGAACACAGCTGAAGAACTAGTAGTCACAGCAGAAGGAAGCCAGTGAAGTCAGCCCTGAGCCTTGAGTAACACAAGGTCCCAACCATCTCATCAATGTCTCGTTGTCCAAAGATTAACAGCCACCCCTTGAGACACAGTGGACATGCCCATCTGGTATGGAGGAGGTCTCCCAACGCAGGGGGATGGGCAGCTCCAGACTATTGTAGGCTGTGTGGTTCATGATCTCAACAGTGGGACCAGCAGTCGTCTCCATCACTGTCTACACAGGCCTTCAGGCTTGAGTGTGAGTCCCCGGCACTGGGGGAGCTGTTTTAGGGTTGTGACCCCTGTAATGTCAGCACTGCAGTGGGGCGAGGGCAGGAAGATGCTTGGGGCTCACTGGTTAGCCATCCTAGGTGAACTGGTGAATCTGTCTGTCTCAGAAGACAAGTCGGGCTACAGCACCAACTGCTCCCATGAAGACCCAGGTTCAATTCTCAGCACCCATGTGGTGACTCACACCCGCCTGAACCTCCTCTTTCTAGAGGATCGAATGCCCCACCCCACCCCGCCCCTGACCTCTCTGGACACTGCAATCATGTTACAGGCAGGCACATAGGGCAGCTGCGGGCTGGAGAGATGGCTCAGTGGTTATGACGTTGACTGCTCTTGCAGACTTAAGCCCAGGATCCACCTGTCATATCTGGCAAAGCTGCAGCTCCACTCGGACGGACCCTGCTTCTGGCTCACATGACTGGGATTCAGACTGTGGCCCTGATGCCTACCCCGCCATCATCTTACTCACCGAGCCACATTATCCACTTTGAGGCTGTCTGGTTCTGTGTTTTCCAGACAGTTTCTCAGTGTAACCCTGGCTGTTCTGACTTTGTAGACCAGATTGACCTTGAACTCAGAGATCCTCCTTCCTGCCTCTACCCTCAGTGCTGGGGTTTGAAGATTTATCTTTTTTGTTTGTTTTTCTCCTGTGTTTACATTGTCTCAGGCAATGGCTGACCTCCTCCTGGCTGCTGAGTACAGCCCACAAGGCCAGATACCATCATCCTGGTGACCCTGGGCCATTCCATACCCCCAGCTTCCTCACCCATAAAATCACTGAGGGGGGAATGAAACTAGGGGGGAGGGGCAGCCAGCCAAGACGCCCCTGGAGACACAGGCCAGAGCTGATGCCCTGCGCGGCCCTCCAGGCTCCATGCCACTCTCCAAGGTGCTGACCTCACTTCTGCACGACCTGTCAATCTCCTCTCAGGCTGCCTGCCAGAAATGGGAGCCCCAACCTCTGAATCAGCTTCCACCTTGGTACTTTTAATCCCAAAATACTGTGTCTGTGTCTGTGTGTCTATGTAAACAGGGTCTCCTGCAGCTCAGATCAGCCTCTTAACTCCCTGTGGACCCAAAAATGACCTTGAACTTGTTTCTCTGCTTCATTTTGTTTTTTGAACTGAGGTCTTACTCTGTAGACCAGGCTGGCCTCAAACTCATAGAGATCTACCTGCCTACAGCCTCCAAGTGCTGGGATTAAAGGCTTATTAAACAGCCCCAGTTTTGTCAAAATACTTTATTGAAGGTCACACAGTCTTAGAAAAGCGGGTGGTGCAGAGCTTCAATCAAAGCACTTGAGACCCAGCGGCAGGTAGCTCTGTGAATCTGAGGCCAGCCTGCTCTACAAGAGTAAGACCTCTCCAAAAGAGGAAGATGGAAGTTTGTGGGCTGGACCTTGGTGTTGAGAAGCCCAGGTCCCCATAAGGCTCAGCATCTTTCTGCTGGTCGGGTGAGTGGGAGCTCTGTGGTTGGATGTTAGGGTTCAGGTTTTAAGTGTCTGTCTGTAAAGGATTCTGGTTCTTCTTCTACACCAGGGTCTTCATGTTCTTGCACCTGGAAACCCCACTTCTACTTGATATGGGGGTCAGTTTCTCGAGGAGGCTGTCAGTCCCCAGGGCTATCTAAGTCAGCCTGTCACTCCCTGTCATAGCACCCCCAAAGCATCTCGCACCACACGGACCCTGAGCCACCTTGGTACCCAGGACAGCCATATTTCCTTCCCTGGAATCTCCAGCCCCACACGGCCTGGGCTGAGCAGTGGTTCTGAAGCCACCCAGTCCAGCAAGGTGGCCCGTCCCAGGTCCTCTGTGGCGTTGGCCAGCACCAGGGTAGAGTTGTCCAGATCTTCTGTCTGGTTGTCCAGCATTGGAATTTCCAGAAAATTCCCCCAGTCTGCACTGAGGCCACTGGAGGAAGAGCCTTTGTGGGATGCACCAACATCAGGCCAGGGTCCTGGGACCTCAGATCCTGGGGTGACGTCGGGAGCCACGCGGGATGCAGCGTGGTTGTGGAGAGTTCTGGAAAACACTGGAGAGAAGTAGGGAGTCAGAAGAGGTGGACATGAGGCATAGCCTCAGCTTTGTGGAACTTTACCTGCCCTAGGTGTACAGGACGTAGTGGGGACTGTGTCCCCTGGGTTGTGTGACTGTGTGCACTGGGTTTGTGGATGCCACAGCATTGCTGTGTGGGTCTGAAGACTAACAACATTGTGTTCTCCTCCACCATCTGTGTGTCTGGGACTTGAACTCCAGTCCTCAAGCTTGATGACAAGTGTCTTTACTCTCTGAGCCATCTGCCTCATACGGTGTGAGCTTTCGGTTTTGAAAGGGGTGTGTGGTGTGTGTGTGTATATGTGTGTATGTGTGTTCCCATTTTTGTCAGGGGTTTCATGTAGCCCAAGCTATCCTATGTAGCCAAGGATAGCTCTGAAGTAATCCCCTACCTCCAGCTTCCCAATGCTGGATGACAGGCCTGTGCCATCACACCTGGTATCTATGGTGCTGGGAATGGAAGCCAGAGCTCTGCATGCAGACTAATGCCCTGCCCGCTGCACCCCACCCTCACCATGGGGATCAGAAGGCTGGCACTGCCTACCTCGCACTGGCACGAAGTCTCCAGGACTGTCGACTTTGTTGGAGTTGAACGGGCTGATGGAGGGGAGGATGATCAGGACAAAGGACAGCAGAAGGACCTGCCAGAGATGGGGTGAGGTCACCCCATCCTTCCCTCCTCTGTGAGCACCCTGACCTCACAGGCAGGGAAACTGAGGTCCCGCTATCAGAGGGTAGGTCTCAGGAGGTGGATGAGACATTTTATTTTATTTAAAATATTTTTAGATATTGATTATTGGAACAGCCTAGCTTTGTAACCAGGATGACTGGTAACTTGAAGCAATCCCCCTGCCGCTACCTCCTGGGGTTTATGATGACAAACCTCTCCCATCACGCCAGGCTACAAGGCTCTGCTATTAAAGACACACACACACACACACACACACACACACACACACACACACACTGCTCATTAGACTGAGACCAAGGACTCCACCAGTCCTGAGAGCGCCTGCAGGCAGGACTCACTCACCGCTATGCAGGTGCCTGCATGGGCAGGCTTGCTGGTTGACTGGACCACAAGAGCCTGCAGATGTTTCAGCTGCTCCAGAAGAGATCTTTCAGGGAAACACATCCAGGTTGAGCCCTTGAAGTCTCCATCTTGCTTCCTGGCCCTTTCCGGAATCCCCAAGCCTCGGTGGTGTACAAACTATCTTTTCTAGGACACACTCTCTGCCTCTCATCCCCTCTGATCCTGCCCCAGGGCCTTTGCACAGTCTGTGCCCTCTGCGCCAAGGACGTGGTTTCCACAGACATGTCTGCAGCTGGTCCTCGCTCAGCGCACAGACTTTGTATGTGACAGTTCCTCACTAGCCACCTCTCACACACCTGTCAAAGCCCAAAATCCAAATGCCCTCCGATGGACAGAGGTCTGACTGCTCTTTCAGTCTTTTTGGGAAACCCCACCCTTCCAAGCCCCCATCAACACACACTCACAAATTTTGCTTTTCTAAATGCAAAACCTTCCTCTGTAGCTCCTGGTTCTGAGCAGTACACGCTGACATCCTGTGAAGACAAGGACCCAGTGACACTGAGAACATGCCTGTCACCCACCAGCCCCATGGATGCCTCCTGCTCTATCCACGGGGAACCCAAATGCAGGAAGGGCAAGTGACAGCCTGAGACCACACTGCATCTGTGATGTGTGTTTGTGTGTTCTGTGATGTGTGCTTGCTGTGGAGGAGAGGAGGTGACACTGAGTGCCTCTGTTAATCTAGCTCCTCTTTTAAAAAAAAAAAAAAAAAAAACCGTTGTGTTGAGACAATGTCTCTCTTTTTATAATGCTCTGTCTTGTCCAGAGTTCACAGAGACCCTCTTTCCTCCGCCTCTCCAGTACCGTGATTAAAGGTGTGGGCTGCCACATTTAGAGTTTTCTCTACATGGATGTGTGTATGTGTGTTGGCCTGTGTGTGAGAGCACGTGCACATGTACACATATGCAGGTACCATGTGCATGCATTACCCATGATGACCAGAAGGTGGTGCTGGACACCATGAAGCTGGAATTACCGACAGTTGTAAGCCACTATGTGGGTGCTGGGAAATCAACCCACTGAGTTGTCTCTCCAGCCCTATGAACAGGTATTTTTATTAATTTTTTATTTCTGTGTGTGTGTGTGCACATTAATGCGGCAACCACAACAGAAGCAGGAGTTTAGATTCCTTGCAACTGGCGTCCTAGCACCCATGAGCCACCAATGCTGGGGGTCAAACTAGGGTCCTTGTGAGAGAGCAGCACACACCTGTAACCAGTAAGCCTTATTCTTTCGATACTAGCACCCCTCACTGACCCCTTGGAATCACCAAGTCAGCTACACTAGCCGACCAATGAACCCCAAAGGATCCCCAATGCCTCAGTTTCTGGAGCATTGGCACGGCAGGACCATGCCGGGCTTCAGAGTGCAGGGCTAGAGCTGACCTCGGGTTTACATGCTTTAGTAACAGTCATCTCTGCAGCTGGCTGTGGGGGAGATCCTGCTGAGCATGTCCCCCGCCACGCTTCCACGCCCCCTACGCCACGCTTCCACGCCACGCTTCCACGCCCCCTACTCCACGCCACGCTTCCACGCCCCCTACGCCATGCCCCCACACACAGCCTTTCCTTTATCAGTACCATTACCTGACAGGACTCAGAACCACTAAAGGCCTGAGAGATGGCTCAGTGGCCACAGATGGCAAAAATGCCTGTCACCAAGCTTGATGACCCAAGTTTGACTAATAAAGAAGTCTCTAGCAGGCCTTGAACAATGTGCCCCCAGTCGGACATCAACCCCAATTTTGTTAGGTTGCAAAATCTTTGTCCACCTCTGTCTCAGTTTCTATTGGGAGTGTCTTGCTGTGGCCCACCTTACCGGTTCTCCAGACCATCAATGTAGTCTTTTTTCTTCTTCCTGCTTTCTTGAGCTGACTGTTTGTTCCGGATCTTTCTGCGTATTTTTTTCAACACACGTTCCTCATACTGCAGAGGAGGGGGCGTGTTGTCAGCCTCTGCTGTCCCCAACCCCACACCCAACCATAGATGTTTCTTTGTGTGAGACAGAATCTTATGTAGCCCAGGCTGGCCTCAAACTCATATGTAGCCTAGGATGACCCTGGACTCCTGATTCTTCTGCCTCCCCCCTTCCTGAATGCTGGGGTGGCAGGCATGTGACACACTGCCAAGTTTCTGTGGTGTCAGGGATGGAACCCAGGACCTGGTACATGCTGGGAGAGCTCTCTACCCACCCTCACCCTACATTCTTGCTCCGTCTTTAGAAGTTTCCAGAGCTCTGATGCTTTACTTCGCCCACAGTGGAGACCCCACTCTGAGAAAATGTGTGGTTGCCATCTTGACTCAGTGTCTCAGGCCACAGTACGACCCACTGGCACTACCTAGGAACAGCACCTTAGCCACCAGGATAAAAATAAAATGAAGGTGGGAAAACATTGGCAAATGAGAGTGTCACTTGGAGCCACAGTGGTCACACCTTTAATCCCAGCACTTGGGACGCAGAGGCAGGAGAACCTCTGTGTGTTCGAGGTCAGCCTGGTCTATAGAGCGAGTTTCAGGACAGCCAGGGCCACACAGTGTTTCCATCCCCAGTGCCACATGTGCCAGGCACTGTGGCACATGCCTGTCCTTAAAGCACTTGGAAGTGGAGGTAGGGGGATTACTTTGAGGACAGCTTCGGCTATAAAATGAGAACCAGTGCAGCGGGTTGCAGTGAACATGCAGATGCCCGGGGCACACGTACCTTGGTGAGAGGCAGCTGGGTGGGGAGGGTCACCCCCTCTTTTGCCAGCAGCTTCTTCTCATCCTCTGTCAGCACTAGCTCTTGGCAGTGCCCGCCCCCAGGTCCCAGCAGCTGGGAGGTGGCCAAGGAATGCTGTTGCTATGGAAACGAAGGGCCTTTCAACACAGACTCCAAAACTAAAAACACGTGAACACATGGGAAGAGACACAGGCCTGTCACCCAAACCCAGGACTACAGAGATAGCGGGAACTCAAGTGCAAGATCCACCTGGGGAATTTAGCAAGACACAAGTCTCCAAAAAGTAAAATGAGGGCGGGGTGAGGATGAGACACAGGGGTGGGGTAGGGCTCAGGAATGAGGGCGGGGCTCAGGGTGAGGCAGAGCTCCGAGTGGAGCGGATGGCTTGATTGACAGGCGCAGTGGTCCTGCACCATCACCACCTAACTCAGGTAGAGGTAACTGCTACCTCTGCTTCCAGTAGTCTCTGTCCTAACCCTCTCTCCTGTCAGGGAGCATCCTGGACTTGTCCTTGTGTCCTTAGCAGTGGCACCCCTTCCCCCTCAGCTTCCATTCCAGGATCTCGCAGTCGCACCACCCAGTTCGCTCACCCCGCCCCCTTCTCTGTCTCCTTTACCAGAGAGTGCCTGCTAGCCCAGGGCAGCTCGGATGCACTGTCTCGAACTGAGATGCACCCCAGGTCCTCTCTGGGCCTCTGTGTCCCAGGCTGTGCAAGACGGACATAGGAGGTTCCTCCTGACATCCGGGACCTGAGACAACCAGAAGTCATGGGAATGCCTACCAAGTCCCCGCCGCCACCGGACAGCAGCAATTCCTTCACAGTGAGGTTGAAGCGGGAGGGAGAGCCAGTCTGCTCCTCTGGGTACAGGGTGTCTGTGCTCCACATGTCTGGGCAGGTGGGGAAGGGACAGAGAGGAAGCCAGGTCGTTCAGTCTCAGTGGCCGGCTCCAACAAATCCCCACAGCTTCAAATAACAAAGGCCTTTCCCCTATTATCTTAACACAGGGTTTCTCTGTGTAGCCCTGACTGTCCTGGAACTCGATCTGTAGACCAGGCTGGCCTCAAACTTAGAGACCTGCCTCCCGAGTGCTGGGACTGAAGGCAGGTGCCACAAGGCCATGGCCTGAATGGAAGGGAACGTGTCCTTGTGCCTCAGTTTCCCCTCTGCTATACTCATCCTAGCTTGTGGGTCTGTGCCATGGGGCTCTAGAGGCACAGGGCTGTGCAAGGGAGTCACACTAGTACGGCAGCTGTGGATATATACAGTATGGAGTGGGTGCTGCCCAGCGCTACAGGACTGGTTTGCGTCACATGTGGCCGGGACACAGTAGGCATGCCGTTTAACAGCACAAGACTACGCAGCAGAGCTGTGTGACCTTAGGAAAGGGGCTTCCCTGCTCTGAGCCTGCCGAGCTTCCTACAGGACTGGGGGCGTGGTCAGGGGCGGAGCCTAGTCAGAGGCTGCCCTGGGTTCCTGTATCTTTAGCTGAGGCTCTGCCTAGCTAGGGGTGCTGATCGATGTCCCTGAAGTAAATCATTATTGATCTGTAAGGTGGCCTCTGATAAGCTGTCCTTCTCGGGGCAGAGTCTGTCCCTGTGCTCCGGCTCCGGAATCTCCCCAGCTTGTACTGAGAACCAACTGCGTTAGCCACAGTTGGAGGAGCCCAGATTCAGGACACCTTCTGGCTTTGCATCCTGGCTGCCTGTTGTCTGAGCCATCTGAGGACGCATGTGTCTCAGGAGTGAGCGGGTGGAGTCCCCTACTAGGGTTCACGGCCCCACTGTGTCTCCAACCCCAAGGGTTTTCATTAGCTTCATACTCACCCAGGTCAATGGCCACTGAGGACTCACGGACTTGTGTCCTTGGAGGCTCAGGGCATGGGGTGCTGCCAGGAAGGTAGGTGGGGCAGGGCCCCTCGCCCTGTTCACTTGGATGGCACCTGGCTGCAGTGTTAGCTGGTCCAGTGCCACTATGAGGTGGGGTGTCCTGGGGATCTGAAGGTAGATCCTCAGAGATGCCGCTGTCACTGTCAGTGGGAGACCATATTGGGGAGCTGGGGTCAGAGTCTCCAGGTCCCAGGATGGAATTTAGGAATTCATCAGAGTCAGTAGCTGGTAGAACTTTCTAGAAGAGGAGTAGAGAAAGCAAGACACATGTTTATTCAGATTGCTGTGTGACTCTGGGCAAATCCCTGACCCTCTCTGTGCCTTAGAAAAGAAGTCCTTTTTTCTCCCTGAGCATCTGAGATGACAAACAGGGAAAGATATGAACAGGAGCCTGTGTTCTGAGTTTGAATTTGAACTCAGGTTGAAGTTGGTTGTGTGACACTGGGTGTGTACCACGTCCTCCCTCTGTCTCCCTCCCTCCCGATAGCCATTAAGTGGAGTACCTAGCTACACACTGAAAGGCTGCTTACGCAGATGTGTGAGGTTTACAGGCTGCCCAGTTCAGTGGCATGTCCTGTGACCCCCTCAGCTGTGGCTGGCAATCTCCTGGGGGAGCCTCACCTGCTCCTCTCTGTTGAGAAGCCAGCCCTCAGCCAGATCAACATTTCTCAGGATGCCATCCTGCCGATCAAACAGGAGGTCAAGGACTTCCATGCTGTCCAAGGGAGCCATGGCACAGGCAGGAGATGCCATCTGGATCGAGGAGACAGAGAGAAGACTTTGTTCTTACACACAGCACCCCAGCTCCTTCTAGGCCAAATGTGACTTCTGTTCAGGCCCTGGGCTGTATCTCTGTGAATCTGCCTAAAATATAGACAGGGTTGGGCAGGGATAACCAAGAGTCTATAAAAACCATGGTGGTGTGAGGCTGTCAAATCAGGAGGCAGAAGCAGGAGGATGGTAGGTTCCAGACCAACTTGGTCTACCACTAGCAAGACTCAAAACAAAAACATAAGCAAAACAAACAAAAAAATCTAAATATCCATATGGCTACTGTGTCACGGCACACATACACTACAGTTAAAATTTAAATTTATATATTTTTAATAACAAGTAGAGAGGCTGGGCTTGGTGATACACACCTTTAATCCCAGTACTCTGAAGGCAGAGACAGGCAGATCTATGTGAGTTCGAGGCCAGTCAGGTCTAGAGTGAATTCCAGGACAGCCAGGGCTACACAGAGAAACCCTGATTCCAAAGGAGATATTGGTGCCTGGATCAACCTTTCCTGAAGTCACTGGAAGGCCATGCGATCCCAGTGCACCCCCTTTCCATCCTCAGTCTTCTTGCCAGTGTGAAGGGGTCCTGTCAGCCTGTGACTTCCCAGCTCAGCGTCCCCACTGTGGTCCCTCACCTTTCCAGACGCTATGTCCCCATCCATGAGTCCTGCGCCTGTGGCAGCCTCTTTTCAGGTTCCTGTCACCGCCTGCTGCAGCCTTTGCCACGTCTCCACCTCCCAAAGGATACTGAAATACCAGCCAGCAGCTCCCAGCCCAGTTTCCCTGCTGTCGACTGGGAGACAGGCAGGACCTCGGACCAGTGGTGAGTGGCAGTGGCAGAGGAAGGGCGGGACGACTGTTATCTCTCTGTTTTGTGCTTTTTCCAGGGAGCAAAGAGCAAAGTCTGGGGTGTCCAGTCTGCATGACCTCTCCCCTACTTACAGCCACTGTTTCTGTCTAGCATCACCGGATGTTGGGTCCCCAACAAAAACCAGGGTCCTTGGGTAGGTTGCTAGCTCCTGTGACAGAGAAAAATAGCAACCATAGGTGGATGGAATTCATGCCCTCATGCAGAGTGACAACAGCAGACCCTGCAGGAGCAAAGCGGAGCCACCCGCCTGCGACACAGCACACCCCCCACTGTCCCACATGTTAATCAGTTCCTTCTGGAATCACCTGGCCTGCATGCCTTAGCCAACAAATATTTATACAAACTGCACTTTCCCTACCCTGGGGCCTTTGCACCTGCATTCAGCCACCTGTCCTGTCCATGTGATCAACTCTTTTCCACTGCTTTCTTGTGTCCTCCTTGGCCAAGCCCGGTACCACTCACTATTATCTGAGGATAACTTGACCTACGAATAGGTTATCTCTTCAGCCTGACGTGCAAACTCTCCACCAACTCCTGCACAGCCCTCAAAGCCCTGTTTGCCATGTCCATCTGCTTCCTGCTTTCCTTCCACTTTCTGTCTCCTTTGTGCTGTATCCTCACCCTTTCACCCCTCTTAACCCTGACCCCCAATCCTAACTCCCATTCCCACCTCTGCTCCAGACACGGCAGCCTCACTCAGTGGCCAGGACAGACTCTACAGGTCATTACTAGCTGCTCTTGTTCAGAATAGGATGAGTATACAGTTGTCACTCAATTGATACTCACTGAATATCTCCTATGAATTGGCTCATTGAATAGCTCCTATGTGCGAGCCACCAGTTTAGGCATGACCAATCAATCCACAAGCATCCTGGGCTGAGTTGGGTACAGAGATGAGTATAGCTTGATTGACAGACAAGTGCCACCAAGAAACCAAATGACTCCATCATAGCAAGGAGTGAGCGTTACCCAGAGTCCTGGAGGGGACAGCAGCTGGAAGGTGAGTCAGGCTGAAGAGATAACCTGGGCAAAGCCTAGGGCAAGATGGAGCTTCGAATATTGGAGGAGCATGGAGGACTGTCTTGGCTGGAGCAGAAGGGACAGGGAGGGAAGAGGAGCAAGAAATTGCCCCTGAGATGACATTCTATGGGGGAGGGGGGTATAAGCCAGCACCTATGTAATAAGTAAACACATTAGCAATCAGTAACTGCATCGGAAAGGCATAAAGCACAGGCTGAAAACAGGGGCACAGCCTGAGGTGAAAGGATGGGGAGAATTCTCTGAGAAGAGACATTTGAATTGAGGCCTGGAAAGAGGTGACAGGGACAGGGAGAAAGAACCAGAATTAGCACAGAGAAGAAAGGAGAAGAGGAATGGGGGATAGGATAGGACACAAGGGGCGTTGAGACCTCTCAAGGAGTTTAGCACAGACTAAATCTAGCAGGAAGCTGGTGGGACTTCAGAGGATGGGTGGAGTGCCCAGGGCAAGGTCAGGAGAAATGGAGTAAGCAGAGACTGGGGACACTGCTCAGTGTCCTGTGGGACCCAAGACTCCGCATGGAGCACATCTCAGGCCAGCACCCACAGTGTCCTGCAGGCTCCTGAGTGGCCCTTGGCCTCTGTATTTCTCAGTCCCCAAGGGCATCCGTGTCCTTCCTTGGGTAGTGTGTGACTTGGCCAGAATGCGTGAAGTTCATTTGTATCACGGCTTCTGGCCACACTGGTGGCCACCTGCTGGCAGAGGTCTGTCCCCAGCTCCTCAGGTGCACTAGACAGGAAGATTTTAAATCTTCTTGTGTGCTGGGGCTCTCCCTTAGTACAAAGGCAGAGGCAGGGCAGGTGGATCTCTGTGAGTTTGAAGACAGCAGAGTCTACACAGTGAGTTCCAGGACAGCCAGGACTAGGTAATGAGACCCTCCCTGTCTCAAACAAAAAAAGAAAACAAAAGAAAAACACTAGTCGCTGGGCAGTGAAGGCACAGGCCTTATTCATCCCAGCACGTGGAAGGCAGAGAAAGGCAAATCTGAGTTCAAGGCCAGCCTGCTCTATGGAACAAGTTCCAGAGCTACACAGAGAAACCCTTTCTTGAAAAAAACAAAAACAACAAAAAAGAGAAATAACAAAATTCAACCAAACCCAAAACAAAACAAACAACAAAAAAAAAAAAAAAACAGAAAAAAAAAAAACCCAAAACCAAAAATAACAACAAAAACCTAATAAAAAATATAAAATTAAAGCAAAAAGAGAGCCAGGAACATGGTGTACCTCAACAATATAGCCCTAAGAATCCCTGCCTGGAACCCCTGGGCGTGGCCAGGGGTGGAGCCTCTCCTAGAATCCCACAGAGAAGATGGGGGCGTGGCCTTTGGTGGCTACTTTACCATGACGCGGGTCTGCAAGAAGTTCACAGCCACTGTCTGGTGATGGTAACGCTTGGGGGCCGTCTCTGTCCCTCCCTGGTAGCTTGATCCCTTGGTACAGACCATGCTGGGTGTGTCAGGACAGACTGCACTGTGTAAGGAACAGAGCACCTGACTCACCCTGGCCCCTGCTGCCAGACCAGACCACACCCAGGTCCGCTGTTCTGAGCCCGCATCACTTATCTGCTCACCTGAGCCTGTCTCCCCACCTTGGCATTTGGGGCAGCCTCTGGCAGAGGATAAAGAGTCCCCCCCTTCCCCCCTGGTATGAGTAACTCCCTTGTGATAGTAACAGGGGTGTGACTGGGTGGCCACAGGGGACTCTGCTCTCTCTTGGGTAACTCTATCAAGGCTTCACCCCAGCTTGTCTGGCCAAGCATTTTTAATCAGTCCTGATCCAGGAAGGTGTGTGGTGTCCCCCATCCCCACCCCTACTCTGAGGGAGTTCTGGTCCTCGGGTCATGCTCCAAGCATTAACCAGCTAAGCCATCCCTCAGGCCCCTGTCTGCTAGGTCTAGGGAGAGGGAAGAGGAGTTAACTAAGAGATTGTTCCCTGCTCCCTAGCCTAGTAGATTGCCCTGGTGCCCCCCCAAAAAAGTTCATGTTAGAACTAGATGTGGAGGGAGGCCCACACCTGTCATCCCTGTACTCAGGAGGTGGAGGCAGGAGGATTAAAAGTTTGGGGAACAGTGGGGTAGCCAGCACTTGTACCTAGGGTAGGCAAGGAACCACAGAAGGAGAGAAAGTGGGTCAGATGGGTGGAACAGGGTTTACATCCAGAACAGCCTGTGCAAACGCCTTGAGCTTGGAGGATCACATTAGAGGTTTGTGGGGGTCTGGTCCAAGGGTCTGATCCCAGGGACCACAGGCTGGGATTGTAGAGTAGTCCCTGCACAATCAGTCCCATGCTGCAGACAGTTCTAGAAGATTCTCCAAGAGCCAGGGTGAGGACAGATATGAGAAGGTCCATGCCAAGGGGGGGGAGCGGGGGGAACTATGTTCTCGAAGATGGAAGCCTGGGGTCCTCCGTTGTTGATAACATGAAGGTCACTGGCTTCTGCCCAGGTCAGCACCAGAGGCAGCCTCAGGCCCATCAGGTTCATGCTTCACGGGCCCTGCCCCAGTCTCGGGTGTCTTGCTACTATCTCAGTGATTGCTCCACAGTCATGGGGTACGAAGGTTATAGTGAACCTTGTTGCCAAGCAAAAGAGCCCTGGAGACCGGATGCCATCTCAACTCTGCCTGATGCCGTAGGAGCTTTGGGGTCACCTGGTACTGCTGAAGTCAGGAACACACTTAGCTTCGTTTGTGACAAGGACTCATGCCTTCCAGTGCTGGGATGGCAGGTGTGTGTCCTTACACCCTGGCTAAGATGTTCTTGGTCAGTGTGTCCACTACGTGCCATCCCTGCAGAGGGCAGCAGATGCCCAGGAACTGGAGTTACAGACGGTTGTGAGCTGCCATGTGGGTGCTGGGAACTGAACCCACAGATCCTCTGAGAAGATAATGGGTGCTCTAACCAATGAGCCCCGGCTAGCCCTGTTTCCTCGGTGCTTGGTTTAGAACCCAGGGCCTAAACCAAGGCAGGCCAGAGCTCTCTAAATGCACTACACACCTGCCCTGGCTTCTTCATAAGAGCCTGGCACTCGGGCAGGCCTCGGAGCGTCTGGCCAGGCTCCAGTGAGTGGATGCAGAACACAAATGGAGCTTATATTTAAATTAGTGTTTTTACTTTACTTTAGTTTGTTTTGTTTTTTGAGACAGTGTTTCTCCGGTAGCTCAGGGTATCCTGGGCCTCTTGTAGACCTGGCTGGCCTCTAACTCAGAGATACCACCACCACCTGGTTTATTTGTGCTTTTTGGGGAGGTCACAAGCAGGAAGGGGGACATGGAAGGACTGAGAAGTGAATGTGACCCAGCACGTGAGGTAAAGTTCCCAGAGAACCAGGACAAATGTGCCAGCGTCTGCGGCACAGGCCTGTTGTCTGCGCGCTTCGGAAGTGGAGGTGGGAGGGTTGCTGAGTTCAAGGTCAGTCTGGGTTAGACAGTGACACCCTGTGTCTAAATACAAACAAGAAGGAAGTGAATAAGCCACCTAGTGAGGTTGCTCAGGACTGGAGGGCTTGGTAGAGTGAGTTGGTGTCTAGCCTGGGCTACAAAAGACGGTGTCTCAAAAATATATGAATTAAAAATAAATATAAAGCTGGCAGTGGTGGCGCACGCCTTTAATCCCAGCACTCCGGGAGGCAAAAGCAGGCAGATTTCTGAGTTCAGGCCAGCCTGGTCTACAAAGTGAGTTCCAGGACAGCCAGGGCTACACAGAGAAACCCTGTCTCGTAAAAGAAAAACAAACAAAAAAATATAAAATGAATCAAGCCTAGTGTGGTGGCTTCAGACTTTAATCCCAGACGACCTGCAAAAACGTTACTAAGCAGCTGGTATAAGACAGTTATCCAACATCCTTTTGTACCCAGCCTCCAAATGTGTGATGGGAAATGGAACCTTCCAGGTCACACGTCCCCCCCCCCCCCCCCCCCCCCGCCCCCCCCCCCGCCAAGCCATGATACCCACTAGAGGCTGATGCCCACAAGTGATGTTTGCTGGGCCTTTTAAGTAATTAATTGTCTAATTAATTGTCCTATTAACGACTATTTAACCAATACTGACTGGCAGGTCTCATATCGCTCTGTCCAGTCTTGAACTCGCTATGGAGTAGAGGCTGACTGTGAGGTCTTAACTCCCCTGCCTCCACACCACCACTGAGGAAAGGACAGACCTGCACAGCCCACCTACACCCACCCTGCACTCAGCTGCTCTCCCCAGTGAGCCACACCCCAGCTTTTTAAAAAGATAACCTCCCCATCCCCACATGAACTGTCAGTCTTCCTGCACAGGTCTCACAGCAGCTGAACTAACAGGCCTATGCTCCCACATGTCTACTTTTAAAGGGAAAATGTAACATTGGGACCATGAAAATGCTCTGCATTGCTTTTTCAAAAAGATTTTAAAAAACCAAATCCCACACACTTACTTACTGCAAGCAGTTGAGCATGCCTGTACTAGGGCAAACATGGAGGTCAGACACCAGCACGAAGGAGTTAGGTCTCTCCTTTCACCATTTAGGTTCAGGGGATGGCACCTGAGTCATGGGGCTTGGCAGCAAGCCACCTCACCCCGAGTCATCTCCATGACCTCTGACACTCATTGTCCCTTTTTTTCATTTTTTTGAAACCAGGTTCCCCTATGTAGCCCTTGGTATCTTGGAACTCATGCTTAGAGCAAGCTAGCCTCAGGCTGCTTGCCACCCTCCTCCCTCTGCCTCCCAAATGCTGTGATTAAGTCATGCATGGTTACTCCAATCCCAATGACTGCCATTCCAAAAGTCATCTCCGACCTGGACATGGATAGACTTATTTTCCTCCCTGTTAGTATTTTGTAAACAATCGGGTGTTCTGAGTAATTTAGACATCTTTTAAGTTTGGGGGGACGGGAAGGCTCAGTAGCTTACACTGAGGATCAGGTGAGAGGATCTGAGGTCGCTTGTCAGAACTCAGCTTGGACGCATCTTCACACACAGAGACATACAAAGTAAGAAACAATAAAGATAAATCTCTCGCAGGGCGGTGGTGGTGGTGCACGCCTTTAATCCCAGCACTTGGGAGGCAGAGGCAGGAGGATTTCTGAGTTAGAGGCCAGCCTGATCTACAGAGTGAGTTCCAGGACAGCCTGGGCCACACAGAGAAACCCTGTCTCAAAAAAAAAAAAAAAAAAAAAAAAAAAAAAAAAAGATAAATCTCTCAGCCAGCAGTGGTGGCGCACACCTTCAATCTCAGCACTAAGGAGATAGAGGCAGATGGATCTCTGTGAGTGCGAGGCTAGCCTGGTGTACAGAGCTGGATCTTGTCACCAAGAGAGGGAAAGAGAGAAACAGAGAGAGACAAAGACTCTTGGTGGGTGGGGGTGTAGATGCTGCCACTGCTGGAGGCCAGAGCACAGTCCAGGGTCAGTCCTCAGTGCTAGCTGGTTTGAGGCAGGGTTTCTGTTCACAGACTGGCCTCTTGTGTCTACCTTTCCATCTCCTCCAAGGTTATGGTCACAGACCTGTGGTCTATGTTGGCTTTACAGCACTGGGGTCTTGAACTGCAGTCTGTAGGTTGTGGGGCTGTGCTAGCCTCCAGAGCCACCTCCTGAGCCCTCTCCTCCGTCGTGCTGAAGAATTAACCCACAGGAAGAGCAGCTGCCATGTTCATCCATGGATTACAGCTCCTCACATCCACCTTCTCTCATGATACATGTTGGTCCGGATAGACTCAAGTACAAAGACAAAAACCAGACTAGCTGAGCGTTCCTGGGGGGAGTGTCACAGCACAGCTGGACAGAAGCACACCACAGTCCTCAGGATCAGCCTCAAGAGGACAGCCTTTGGACATTCTCTTCCCTGTCCACATTGTTCTAGAACCTTTACCTCCTTCTGACTTACTCAACAGCAGGGTGAGCTGATTCACAGCAGACTGGGCTTTGCATTATGTGACAGGGTTGGTGGAGGACCAGACACACCTTAGGAACATCTCCCTGCCTGGCTCAGGGGAAACATGACATGTGTGTGTTGACTGATTGTTGACAGTTGGTAAAGGAGCATGTCTTCTTCATGTCAGGAAGCAGAGTTCCACCTAAGGGGTTGTTGTGTGGACAGGGGCTATGGGTGTTTATGTGTGTGCTAGGTTTCCAACATACAGGATTGGAACCACACTGTACAGGAGCAATCAAGGCTCTTGTGAGGGCCCCGAATAAACCACACTGAGTGGTCCCAGCACTCAGGAGGCGATGGTGGGAGGGTCAGGAATTCAAGCTCATCCTTGGCTTCATAGGAGTTGGAGGCTAGCCTGGTCTATGCAAGATCCTGTTTTGAAAAAAAAAAAAAACCAATAGGTTGGGTGTGGTGGCCTACAGTTCTCGGTTGGTCAAGGCTTCGTAGTGAGATCCTGTCTAAAAAACGGTGCTTGATAAATCAAAGTCACAAAAATACCCAAATACACAGTATTCCTACTGTAACACCTGGAGCAGGTGATGTCATAGAACACCTGTGAACACAGTGGACAAAAGCTTGAGCCCACTGTGCATGCTGGGAGCTCGGGTGCGCAGCCCTTCCCAGCATGCTCTAAGCCTAGGTTTCACCTCCAATACTGAAATGAGACACCTTCCCTGCAGGCTTAAAGAGATGGGAGGGGCGGAGCCTGTGTCCAGGTCTGTGTGATCCAGGCCTTGTGTTTGCTCGGTTCCACTCTACACTCATCCCCCCCACAGAGCTTTCTTTTCTCCATCTGTCTGTCTTCGTGTGGCACCTGCCGTGTCTGCGGCCGGTCCTGTAGGTTGGACACGTGGCGGAGTACTAACTCTAGATGTGTAAAGCATAGAAAGCAGTCAGTTCTGCATCACGTAGCTTCGTTGTGTGTGCTGTGCTGAGATGAGCGATGTGAGGAGGAAAGTTTATCTTGACCCAAGTTTGGGAGCACAGTCAGTCAGGGCGGCTGATCACATCAAACCCTCAGGCAGGAGGCAGAGAGGTGAACTGGTGCATTGCTCCCTGTCTTTATTCAGTCTAGGAGCCCAGTCCATAGGATGGGTTCACCCACATTGTGGGTGGGAAGCCACCTCAGTTCATTCAATCTAGGAACTCACTCAGACTTGGTCTGAGACATGCTTCCCCTGGGATGCTGAATCCTGTCAACAATCAATGGCCGACACTCCAGCTCCACCCCTCATCAACTCAAACACAACAGGCTTTTTGATTTTGTCTTGAGACAGGGCCTCACCATGTACCCCTAGCTGGCCTGGAATTCACCCTATAGACCAGGCTGGCTTCAAATTCAGAGAGATCCTCCCGCCTCTGACTCCGATGTTCGGGGATTAAACATAAATTTAACAGCTCGAGGATGTCTCATAATACAAATGTGCTCAGTCAGAAGTCCTCACACTCAGCCTGGCACGCTGCTGTTGTACGCCTCAAGTCCAGCACTCGGGGCAGCAGCTGGCAGATCTCCGAGTCTCAAGCCACTCTCATCTACATAGTGAGTTCTATAAGAACAAGGCTACCCTGTCTCCAGAAGAGGAAGTTCTGTAGTCTTTATAAACAGTCTCAACATGAGCCAATGCAAAGCTTAGTGCCATCTGGTGACTCCCCATAAAGTAAAAACAGCATACATCCACCAAGTGCACATTTCTCCCCAAAGGGACAAACCCAAACACAGCAAAGAATTATCACCAGACCAACACCCAGTATGGCAAACCCCAAAGCTTCCAGCTCCATGTCCGGCACTTGTGAGTCATGATAGAGTCATCTGGGCTCCTCAGGGCTCGGTGGCTGACCCACTCCATCCCAGCTGCCCCAGACCCTCAGAGCCTCTCTCATGCCACACCCCTAGCACTGGAGTGGCAGGTGGGTGTTGGGAGTGCTCTCTGAAACGCTGACCCCTCCCGAGGCTGAAAGGATTTGATGATCCAGATGCTTCCACAGGCTGACCAGTCCCGACTCCTGCTGACAAGATTCTGTGCCTGTCTCACCGCAACATCTAAATAGCCAGCAAAAGCAATTCATGCAACAAAGTGCTGAGGCTGGAGCAACTGTCAGTGGTTAAGGGTACTGGTTGCTTTTCCAGAGGACCTGGGTTCAATTCCCAGCACTCGAATGAAGGCTTCACCTGTCTGTACCTCCAGTGCCAAGAGATGTGATGCCCTCTCCAGGTCTGTTTAACCTGTCATGCAAACTTCACATATGTACATGGAGGCAAAAAACTGACATAATTAAGACTTTTGTTTTTTTTTTTTTCTCTATGTAACCCGAGCTGTTCCGGTACTTACTTTCTAGACCAGGCTGGCCTCGAACTCACAGAGATCGTCCCCCTGAGTGCTAGGATTTAAGGCATGATCCAGCACTGCCCAGCAGGATCAGCTATTTTTTTTTTTTTTTTTGGTTTATTCCAGTGATTCCTATAGTTCAGCCTATCTCCCAACTCAGTATATAATGAGGACTCTGAAATCATGATCCTCCTTCACCACACCCTGCATGCTGAAGGAGTGTCACCACCATACCCAGCTTATGTAGCGCTAGGAATACTTCTAGGGCCTCCTGTGTGAGGCATGAGCCCCATGTCCATCATTTGGAGCTAGGTCTCTGTATATGGCCTGGGCTGGCCTGCAGTCCAAGCTACACACCTATAGCTAGTCAGGTGCACACATCTTCCCATCCATCCTCACTGCCCTTTGACCTCACTGCTCCCAAACGGTGAGTGGTTTCATTCACTATAAATGGGGCTAGAGGGTCAGCGAGAGGGCTCAGTGAGTAATGGTGCTTGTGGTTAAGGCAGCAGACATGAGGTCCATTCAGGGTCCCGTGTGATGGAAGGCAAGAATTTCCACAAGTGACTCTCTGACCTCCACACACTCGGTGACATACACGTTCCTCACACATGTACACAAGTACTAAAAGTTAAAAGCTTCAAAAACATGAAGTTTTCTCATATTTGCTTTTGTTTTTATGAAGGAATGGATTTGCTGAGTCCTGGAGTATCCAGATAGGACAAGGTTTTCCAGCGAACTCAGTCAGCACTGGAGAGAGGTAACCCACCCTTCTGCCCAGCAAGTCAAGCATCACCTTGAGTAAGCATTATGGAGAACACCGTTACACACTTATCCCCATGTGTCTGGAACAAGGTACCCAGAAGAATGTCATTGGAACTGGTGATATGTCAGGATGCCAGTCAAGTGGTAAACATAGGGTGTGGTGAGGTGTGCGGTGCCTGTGACCCCGGGAGTGGCGGTGTGCGGTGCCTGTGACCCCATCATAAGACCTCATGTGAGGGCTAGACAATGGGGTCAGCAACCTGCCACCTGGCCAGAAATGCCCAGAGTACACGTCAAGCCCACATCCACAGAGCTGCACACAGGCAGACACACCTCTCACATCCTCTTCATTCTTAGACCAGGTGAGAGTCACAGAACACAGCCGAAGCACAGTCAGGAGAGAGGGCTTCAGCAAGGAGCAGTGAGAACCAGTGAGCCTCAAAAGGATCACAGAGGCTATGGCTTATTAATATCATTGTCATTATTATTATTATTATTTAGTATTAGGAATTAACCCAGGGCTTCCTGGAGCTCCACCTCTGACCACGCCCCAGCCCCTCCCTGGGGGATTCTAGGAGGCCCTGTACACTTTTGGTTGTTGTTTTGGTACAGGGTATCAGTACGCAGCCCCAGATGACTATAACTGGTTATGTAGACAAAGGTGGCTTTCAATTCCTGGAGATCTTTCTACCGCCCGATCCTGGGCCTGAAGGCGTGGGCCACCACAGCTGCCGACTCAGACTGAGACAGGTCTTACTTGGCCAGTGCCACCCTTGTCTGCTCTCTGTAACCTAGCAGCCTTTGGGCTCATGAAGTTCTTGCTTCTGTCCCTCAACTCTCTGGGATGTGAAGGTCCTTCCTAGTTACAAGCCCAAATAAACCATGACCACTGTAGGCAGAAGCCAAACACTGCCGGCCAGGACACACCCAGCAGAGGGAATGGCTCCACAGGTGTGCACTGTCGAAAAACTTCCTGCAGCCACACCTTGTAGACTGTGCAGTTTATCACGCTGCATTGTGGGTCAATAAAGAAGAGTACAGGGGCTGAAGAGAAACTGAATAAGGAGCATTCCAGGGGCTGTTGGAAAACAAGACGTTCCCATCCCAGAGCCAGAGACCCCAGATACATCTGGGGTGCAAGTGGGCGGGGGAGACTCTGACAACTGAATGAACAGCTGGGAATGAGCAAGAGGGTCAGCGGGCAGAGGAGCTTGCAGCCAAGCCTGAGGACCTCGGTTCAATCCCCAGGATACACAGTAGAAAGAGAGGGAAGGCTCCTGCCAATATCTGTTCATGTGTAGCTGGGGGAGGAGGACTTTCAATCGGGAAGACACTGTGGTGACGTTTATGGTGTTTTGAGGCCAGAAATTCTGTCTGCAATGATGTACAAAGGCACATGTAATGCAGTCTCTCCCGAGCTCCGCCCCAGGAGCTGGCCCAGGAACAACTTCACATCGTGTGGGGCAGGCTTCCCTGGGCAGAACAGTCACTGGGGTCCACTGTGCACTGCACACAAAAGTGGCTCTGTGTTGGACTACGCTCCTGTCCTTGGTTGTTTTCTGAGACAGAAAACAGAGTCTCACTGTGTAGCCCAGGCTAGCCTTTAACTCTAGACCTTCTTTCACAGCCTCTCTTTAGTCTGTGGAGCACAGTTGGATTTGTTTAGAGGCAGAGCCTGAGTAAGTAGCCCTCCCTGGCTGGCACAGGGCACAGTGATCCTCCTGTGCCTGCCTCCTGAGGGTTAGGATCAAAGGTATATGCCACTATACCTGGCACTTTCCTCTGGTTTTAAAATGGTTTGTTCTTGGCCTGAAGAGATGGCTCAGTGGTTAAGGGCACTGACTGCTCTTCCAGAGGTCCTGAGTTCAATTCCCTGCAAGCACATGGTGGCTCACAACCATCTGCAATGGGATCTGGTGCATCCAAAGAGCACAACAGCGTATTCACATACATGAAATAAAGAAATCTGTTTTTAAAAACCAAAATGGTTTGTTCTCACAAAATTGTAACAGAAAAATAAATTCTCAACGACATTGAACTAAATAAAGTTCAAGGGCCGCTGAGGAAGACCCTGCAAGTCTGACGTCCATGCGCCTGCTGCAGAGCCCAGAGCAGGCCTTAACTAGGTGTCTGTCCACTCTGAACCACAAGAGTGCGACCCTGGACAAAGAACTAGTGGTATGTCCACAAAAGGAGGAAAGCCCTGCCACCTATCCCATAGTTGACGGACCTTGAGGGCAAAAGTCAAACAAGCCAGTCATAAGTGACCCTAATCACAAGAAGTGCTCGGATTCAGACTTTGATTGGTGACTGTCAGGCATGGGGACCAAGGCAGTTCATGTCTTACCCACACCCAAGCTTCAATGTAGGGCCATGAGAAAGGTCTGTAGGGCTGTGGGATTGTCGCCGAACAGTGAAAAACACTAGGGGCTGAGACCGGAGGATTGCAAGGAGCGGAGGCGATGCCTAGACTTCCAGAACTTCCACAACAGTGTGGGTGGCATACTGAAACACTGTCTGAAAATGAAAAAAAAAAACAAAAACAAAAAAACAACCAAGCAACAAAACAAAGCGCAGGGAGGTTTAGTGGGTAGCGCTCTCGCCCGCCTATAGGACAGCAAGCCGCAGTAGAGCAGACAGCAGGTAAGGCAGCGCTCAGGCCTGCCACCCCATCCTGCCACCCCATCCTGCCACCCCAGCACAGGGGCACAAGAGTCCCGCGCAGCCAAATCTAGGAAATACGAACTTAACATGTCTGATTTGACTGATGCTGGTCGCCGAGGCCCTGGAATGTCCTTGCTGGGATCCCGGTCTGTCCCCTCATGGTTCTGCCCGTCTGTAACCCCGCCCGCGTTTGAAACGCACGCGCAGCCGAGCGTGAGAAACCGACAGCACAGCCGATTGCGCCGCGGCGGACAAAGCCGAGCGTCAGCCTCTGCCCTTTCTCCTACAGGAGTGGGGGAGCCACCGCGCGCATGCGCCTCGGAAGAGGGCGGGGTCTCGCGGGAAAAGATCTCGCGAGAGCCCGGCCTGCGCTCTTGTGGCCGCCCCCTGTTCCCCGACCTGCCCGCTGCGCTGCAGCGTCAGCCCACTCGGCCACCGCGTCGGTCTCCTCTCTCCGGCGAGCCCGGCTCGGCCGCCTTTCACCTTCTACCCGGCCTAGGCCGCAGCCCGGGGCCCGCGTCGCGCCGCCCCCTATGGGCCCCGGCTGAGGCGCCGCCGCCGGTCGCGGATCCCTGATGCTGGCCCGGAGGAAGCCGGTGTTACCGGCGCTCACTATCAATCCTACCATCGCCGAGGGCCCGTCCCCTACCAGCGAGGGCGCCTCCGAGTGAGTGGGCGGGGCTCGGAGTGAAGGAGGCGTGGCCATAAGTGGGGCTGTGGCCTGAAGGGATAACTCCAGGGCCTGGGCGGAAAGGGGCTAGCCTTGAGAATGGTATAGACTGAGGTGAGAGGGGCGTGGATTTTGAGATCTGGAACAAAGCCGGGTTGGGGGGTCCGGGTCATGAGGGTGGGGTGGGGGGGAAGGCGGGGTTAGAGGTATGAGTCACGTGGTTTGTCCGCTTGGCCCAAGGGAAAGGGGCGTGGTCTAAGGTGAGTGGCCTGTGAACTTAGAGGGGCGTGGCCTTAGATGAGAGCCCGGAGGCCTGTGAGCATAGGGGGGCGGGGCCTTGATAGTAGCTTGGCTTTAGAAAAGTTGGTCTGGAAAGTGGCAGTGGCTGAGGCAGGGTAGGAATGGGGGACAAGGTGCGGGATGGGGGACAAGGTGCGGAGCTGAGAGGATGGCTCTGTGGGAAAATGTCTCCTGTTGAGGGGAAACTGAGGGGCAAAGGAAGGGGAGATAGTGGGGTAAGGAAGGAGAGGGGCCTGAAAAGAGGCGGGGCAATTAGAGACCCAAGAAATAAGGGGTCCTGAAGGTGGCCAAGAGTCAGGGCGCCGTGCGGCATTCCGGGTGTGTGAGGCTGGCATGGTTAGAAGGACAGAGGCCGAGCTGGGTAGCTTAGGACTGGGCGCCAGGTGAGTGGAGCACTTTAAGGCATGCCGTGTCTGGGAGGCACTGTTGAGAGGAGCAGGGACGAGAGGAGCAAGGGACGTGTGCAGGAGACGTGGGCAGGGCGAGGTGACCTAGTGGAAAGTGGCCAGTGCCCTTGCAGATGGGGGTGGGGGTAACTGGCTCACTCTGGTGGGGTGGGATGAGGAGTGATCGAGGGGTGCAGTTGGGTACAAGGCATTCCTGAAAGAGGGTCAAGTCAGGACAGCTCATCAAATAAGGTTGGGTATAAAGGTTTTCTGGGAGGAGGCGGGAAGGCTGGGCTTCCCGAGGCGAAAAGGGGTGTCCCAGGCGAGGATACCCGACCAGGGAGGCTAGTATGTGTCAGGAAAGACTGGGTGAGGCGCCCCTCTGTGCGACTGTCAGCATGATGGAAGAACTTCGCACAGTGCCGCAATCTGAGGGCAGCTGTTGAGGGCCGCAGAGTGCATAAAGACGGCCTGGCCTGACCTGGGGTGCTGTTCCAGGAGAGAATGGGGAAAGGGCTTTCCAGTGTGGCATGAGGGGGACCTGAGCCCATGGTGAAAAATGTCAGAGAAGGGGATGCCGTGTCCTGAAGCTGGGTCTTGGAGGTTGCGTGATACTAGCCAGAGCTAATGGGTTAGAACAGGCACTAGGAGACGTGGGAGGGCGTAGGCGTTTCCCAGAAGGTACTGAGGTGCTCCAAGGGCTGCTACATACGTACAGCCCTGTAAGGATGACTAGTGCATTCTCACGCTAGTGGGCTCATGCCATGTGTGTGCAAGAACAGGGTACGCCGGGTGGGTGGCTTGTCTGAGGGCCTTACCTCTCCTTGGATGAAGGTAGAGGTGGGAACAGGTTTCTTAATTATAAAAGCCAAGCCCAGACGGGTGGTGGTGGCGCACGCCTTTAATCCCAGCACTTGGGAGGCAGAGGCAGGCAGATTTCTGAGTTCGAGGCCAGCCTGGTCTACAGAGTGAGTTCTAGGACAGCCAAGGCTATACAGAGAAACCCTGTCTCAAAAAACAAAAAAGCCAAGCCCATGCCGTTGAGGCAGGAAGATCAGTAGTTCAAGCCAAACCAGGCTACAGAGTGTGCTCAGGGGTAGCCTAGGTAACTTTCAGACCCTGTCCCAAAGGATAGACCCCCTGCCTAGAATCCCCCAGTGAGGGGCTGGATATGGGTGTGCCTAGTGTGTGTGGGTGGCTTCAGCTTTGATTAGCATAATCACACACACAATTAAATCCCAGGCATGACTGCTGCCACTTCAGTCTCCTCCCTCTTAGGCCTGGTTCTTGCCTCCAAAGCTACTCGAAATGCCCCCAGTAAGGACAAGATCTTGGCCTAGGCCTTGGTGCACCTGACCTGTGCCTCTCCACCTCGTTATGTAGTCTGGACATACTGTGGGTTCTTTCTCTGAGGCAGTTTGGCAGTTTGTCATGATTCCTCCATACCAGCCTCTATATCTAGTAACATGTCCCTTTCCAGCATGGTGGGGATCTTGGAACACTGACGTGGGGTTCAGGTCCTTGGCTCATCCTCTGCTCTTGGGGTGCTGCAGGGCAAACCTGGTGGACCTCCAGAAGAAACTGGAAGAGCTGGACCTGGATGAACAGCAGAGGAAGCGACTGGAGGCCTTCCTTACCCAGAAGGCTAAGGTCGGCGAGCTCAAGGACGACGACTTTGAGAGGATCTCAGAGCTGGGCGCCGGCAATGGTGGCGTGGTCACAAAAGCCCGGCATAGGCCATCAGGCCTCATCATGGCCAGAAAGGTAAGAAGATCAGGGTGGACATTTGTCCTGTCCTCCTCTTCTGTGGTTGGTCATGTGATGCTGGATCAGAGTCTTCCTGTGAAGGCCTGGAATTCATGAGATTCCTGCCTCTGCTGGATTCTCTGGCGGGGATGTGGCACGCTGTTGAGTTCTAGCCTGCATGCACCAAAGGCACTGCCCATCCAAGACAAAATTCTTGCCAGGCTGGTCTGTGAGCCCCTGATGACAAGCTAGAGAAAGGCCGTGCGTGGAGTTTGCATGTCTGTGATGATCTGCCAGGCTGGTCTTGGCTCAGTGGGCAGAGCGCTGGCCTGGCACACACAAAGCCCTGAGTTCCATACCCATGTAAACCAGGCATGTAGTGCATGTTAGTTGTCCCGGGAGGATCAAAAGTACAGAGTCATCCTCAGCAATATGCTGAGTCCAAGGCCAGCCTGGGCTACCTAAGACTGAGTATGGAAAAGAAACCAAACAAACAATAAACCAAGTTCTTGGTCTCCAGAGAAGCAAGACCGATGTGGGAACATGTACACAGCAACACAGCAGAGAGCTTGTGTCTGTTTGGGGTGGTGCTGGGGATCGATCCCATGTCTCAGCACTCTGGGCAGGCTCTGATGAGAAAGAGCAGGTACCTGTGGTGGTGGGTTTGCCCAGTGGTTGGGAAGATGGGCATGCTGGAGCCTCAGGAGTCCTGAAGGCTATTTGGCAGCAGTGTCAGTGCTTCCTACCTTCTGCTGATTGAATGAGGCCACCCTGCTACAGTCACAGGAAGGTGGTGTATGTGGGCTCCAGGAGGTTGGAGTGTGTGCACTCTGGGATCTAGGGATTTGGCAAGTGGATGACAATCCCCTGACCTACAGGGTTCCAGCCAGCTGAAGACGGACCCTGCCTGCCTGCTGGCTTATCCCCCTTAGTGCCAGGAGTCCCCTCAACGTGAGATAAGGACACCAACAGTGGTGACACCTGCACATCAGGGTGTCGACACCCCTGACCTTTCTTGAAGTTTCTAGCCGGTTGTTGAGCAAGGGGAGCCACCTCATCCCCGCCCAGACTTCTGCTGGCCCTGAAGATTCTGGCCTTGGCATCCTGGAATCTCCACCCACCTCATACAGAATGCTGCTGTGACATTCAGAGGGTTGAAGGGGGCCCGATCACCCAGGATCTCCCTCTCGTCTTCCAGGCAGCTGGGACATGCTGGCTGCAACAGAAGAAGTGATTGTGTGGGACCTGAGCCTCGGCACGAGTCTGAACGCAGGTCACTCCTGATGGGGCGGCACTGAGCGTTGTGTGCTCTGCACTGCCGCGTGTGAGTGATTGTCTGCAGCAGTGGACAGACAGTACAGGAGGCCCAGCAGCAGTGGACAGACAGTACAGGAGGCCCAGCATATCCACTCCATTTTTGCTTTTTGTGACTGGTCCAACCTCTAGTGACATCTTTGACTCTCAGTTCCAGGCCCCTTGTGGCTTGAGCCCGGCATGGTCAGCAGAACTTGTGTGAGGTTGTAGCACACCTGGGCTGGAAGCTGGGTCTCCATAGCAATGGTGTTTTTGCCCAAAGCTTGTGCAGCCTGAAGGCCACATCTCCATGCCAACTGCTCCCTGACAAGGGCACCGTGCACAGAACTGCTTACCTGTGTCTGATTGTTGGAAACCGGTGACAGGCTGACAGCACAATGAGAGCAAGCAAGACTGGAGCTGGCTTAGGATTGCATGTTCTTGGATACATCTATGCCCTCTGGTCCAGGCTCTGGACAGGTTGCCGTGGCGTTTGTCAAAGGCAGAGTCTTCAGAACCTGTTGTGGTATAGGCTCTGCTTATCTTGCAGGCTGTCTGCTTCTAGTCACAGAGGAAGTATCTTTCAGCCTTTGCAGCCCATTTTTCCATCTCCCTGATAGAGGAGGATGGTCCTGCTCACAGGCTGGCTCCACTAGCAGCAGTGGACACATGGAGACCTGCTGTCAGGTCCATGCAAGGGTCAGTCCAGGTGTGTCACACAGGTCCAAGTCCTCTGGAGCAGCAGAGATCCAGGTGTCCAGGACCTGTGTTTGCTGCCCAAGGTGACCACCATGCATTTAGACTGCTGGAGACAGAAGTGGAGCCAGAGACCAGGACCACACACTGCCAGCCAAATGGCCCTCAGCTGCTAGTCTGCACCCTGCAAGACTAAGGAAGTGGCAGAGAAGTTTCTGGATGAGGCAGATAGGTGTCGGCCTTGTGAGTCCCTCCTCCAGGCTTAGCATGGAAAGAGACATCCATCCACCCTCCCACCCCCCCCCATTACCCTGGATTGCTCCCTGGTGCACTCCAGGCTCCCAGGGGTCCACGCACACTGACACATTCACCTGCAGCTTGCCCAAGGTTTTCAGAGCAGACCTAGACCCCCACGGGCCCGGTTATGTGGGCCCCAGGAAATGCAGTTCTACCATATGGAAGGTGCGTTCAGACCAGTCTAGGCTGCTGTGCTAGCTCTGCTTGAGCATTTGGGGTTTTAGAATGTGTATGGCTCTCGCATGACAGACATTCAACCTTTGTGTGGAAATATTGTTTCTGTTGTTTGAGGCAAGATCTCTTTTGAAACAGTCTTATTAGATAGCCATGGTTGTCCTAGAACTCACTCTATAGACCAGGCTGGCCTCAAAGTCTAAAGATCTGCTTGCCTCTGGGTCTTGAATGCTGGGGATAAATGTGTGCCACTGGGCCACACTGAAACAACCTTCCTCTGTTGTTCTGCTGGCCTGGACCTCCTAATCCCCCTGCCTCAGTCTCCTTTGGGTGGTCATCAGATGTGTGTCCCCGCCCTGGGCTCTTGTTTTGTGGTTTTTACTTTTGTACACATTTCAAGACTTTTTTTTATGTATATGAGTGCTCTATCTACATCTATACCTGCAGGCCAGAAGAGGGCGGTAGACCCCGTTATAGATGGTTGTGAGCCACCATGTGGTTGCTGGAAATTGAACTCGGGACCTTTGGAAGAGCAGCCAGTGCTCTTAACCACTGAGCCAGCTCTGCAGCCTGTTCTGTGATTTTGAGGGCAAGGGTACCTGGATTGCTGGTTTCCGATGAAGGGGTGCCTGTGCACAGCAGGCTGCCTGCGCGCCTGTTTGGAGGAGTCCCCAGATGCAGGCTCCTCTGCACCACACTGAAGTGGAAACTTACGGTTTCTTTGGAAAGCCAATTGTGTTGGATGATGTTTTGCTGGGCAAACACATAAAGGAGTGTGTTCCTGCAGTAGGCACAGGTGTGAAAGGCTGAGGCTGCGACGTGAAGGAACGTTTCCTTGAAGCAGACAAAAGAGAAACATTGCCTAGTTGAGCTCCATTTGTCAGGACTCAGAGAAAAGCACAGCACAAACTGCAAGTGGCGTGCTGCAGCTTCTTGCTGCTTCCTTGGACTTGAGCAGCAGAGTGATGTCAGCTGACACAGACTGACGCGCTGAGGCAGGACTGGTGGAGGACACGTGATGTTTGGAGGGAGTATAGGACTCACCGGATTACGGGGGGGGGGCGGGGGGGTTGCTTGTTGGTAGAGCTAGCTGTGGTGGTCTCGCATGCATCTTAGCTGGTCTTCACTTCCGAGAGAGGCATAGCCGAGAACTTCTCTTGGTCTGAACTGGACTGCTGCTCTTCTGTGGAGTGTTTGCAGAGGGTCTGCGGCTGCTGACCTGTGAACCAGACTGCCGATTTCCAGACGACACAGATGGGATTGCTCCAAAGAACCATTTCTAAACAGGTCCACTTCTCCTGTAGCCTCTCTTTCCCACTGCCTCTGGTGGGTGTTGGGCTAGCAAGGAGGTTAATGCATCATTACAAGTAGGCTTTGAAAGAATACAAGTCACACCAGATCTTTTCTGGTGTGGGAGCCAGTGTGACCTGAGGAGGAAGGAGAGTCATGGGAATGTGCCTCAGCCTGCTAGGAACCTTGTTCACGACCAGGAGGATTGAAAACTGATAGTAGGTTCGGGGCCGGATCTTTGCAGGACCACAAGGCCACAGGGACACTTCTAAGCCTGCCACCTGTCCTGAGCTTAGCTGGCTCCTTCATGCCCCAGTACTTCCCTGGGTAGCTCTGTGTCCTTTTTGTGGAAAGGCCTCCAGCCTGCCCTGACCACCCTTCCTGTTCAGCAGGTATACCAGGACATCTAGCTGTGGTTTCTGTGTAGGCCCCTAGCAGGGGTTTCCACCTCAGACCCCTGCCTTGCCCATGCAGAGACCACTTCTGTCTCCAAGCTGCCCATGTGCCCATGGCCTACAATGGCGCAGTAGTGGGTCTCATTTTGTTTTTCCTGGTGCTGGGTGTGAACCTGGGCCTCTCTTGCAGGTTCTACTCGTGCCTCCTGCAGAGCTCCAGCAGTCTCTGGTGATGGCATCTGGTCTCCCCTGGCAAATCTAGAGACATGGCTGTGCTGTGTGGCTCTCACAGGCCTGGCCACGGCTGCTCCCTACTGAGCACCAGGTCCCTGTGTCGCTCTCTCATAGTGCCTTCTCTGTGTGGCCTTCTCTCTGAAAGGACAGTGAGCGGAGAGTCCTGAGTGGCCACCAAGGTCTTGTGTGGGAATGGTAGTGCTGGAGGAAGGGTCTGGGGTGCTGATGTTGTCTGAGTGCATTGGATAGCTTAGTATGTCTTTCCCCCAGAATAGAATAGTTAACATTCCTTTTTCAAAATCTTCATTGTTAAGCCAGTTTACTGAAAAAGTGAAAACATTGCATCACCATACTCTGTCACACTAGCCGTCTCTGTCACCCACAGATCCACTGTCTGGGACTCCCCATCCCTTGGGCATATACCCAGGACTGGGTCTGTGGCACGTGCTGGCCATGCGCCCCTTCCTCTGTCACCCACAGATCCACTGTCTGGGTCTGTGGCACTTGCTGGCCACGCGCCCCTTCCTCTGTCACCCACAGATCCACTGTCTGGGTCTGTGGCACGTGCTGGCCACGCGCCCCTTCCTCTGTCACCCGCAGATCCACTGTCTGGGTCTGTGGCACGTGCTGGCCACGCGCCCCTTCCTCTGTCACCCACAGATCCACTGTCTGGGTCTGTGGCACTTGCTGGCCACGCGCCCCTTCCTCTGTCATCCACAGATCCACTGTCTGGGTCTGTGGCACTTGCTGGCCACGCGCCCCTTCCTCTGTCACCCACAGATCCACTGTCTGGGTCTGTGGCACGTGCTGGCCACGCGCCCCTTCCTCTGTCACCCACAGATCCACTGTCTGGGTCTGTGGCACGTGCTGGCTCTTGAGCAGCCTCTTCCTCCCTGTAGCTGATCCACCTGGAGATCAAGCCGGCTGTCCGCAACCAGATCATCCGGGAGCTGCAGGTGCTGCACGAGTGCAACTCTCCCTACATCGTGGGCTTCTACGGGGCCTTCTACAGCGACGGCGAGATCAGTGTCTGCATGGAGCACATGGTGAGCTCAGGCCTCCTTCCTGCTCCATCCCCTGCCTCACCCACTGCACCAGCCAGCAGGCCAGCCGGCAGCTGTGTAGGGCAGTGGTGTGTGGCGTGCATCTGTGGTCCACAGTAAGTGTGCCCGCTGTGGGAAGTGTGTTCCTGTTCCGTTGCTGTTGCTAAGCTCTGAGCTAGAAGGATGCAGCCAGGCCCGTGGGCCCCCAACTTCAGATAGGAGCTGCACACCTCGATCTCTAGATGACAGTCTGGGTCTCCAGAGTTGAACAGGATGGAGAATTTGGACCAAAAAGAGACCCCAAGAGACACTTGCTGAGCCAGGTGCCAGAACCCTGCAACTCTCCAAAAGGCTTAGCAGCTGCTGTGGTCCTCAACTGTGCTTTGTCAGTGTACGGAGCTGCGGACCATTTGGGGATGGGAAGCAGGGAGTGAATCTGAGAAAGATGCACATGGCTGTGGGTCCCCTCACACCTAGCTGTGGCCCTGCCTCTCCCTTAGCCTACTGTACTTGGCTCAGGGATAAGTAGACACTGGCTGTATAGCTCCCTCCAATCCCTCCATAGATGTGTGACCATTGGGTCACAGGCCTCCTGGTCCCTTGCTGGAAAGGGACTCCAGCCTAAGGTATATGACCCTCATTGCCAGAGTAGCTAGGGGCTGAACTACAAGAGACATGGGGGTCCTTCATGCCTACAGGTGCCTCTCAAGCACTGGCTAACTGTTGGGACAGGAAGCTCCCAGAGGCAAGGGGATTGCCTTGAATTTGAGGCCAGCTTGAGCTACATAGCAAGGCTCTATGTCAAAAAACTGACCCAGGCAATGGTACTTGTCCACTTTCCTCATAGAAGGGAGTTAGGCCGTATGCAGCTCTGTCTCAATGACAAGAAAAAAATGGCCACTCTGCCCTGCTGGCTGATGCAGTCTGGGTTTAAGTCATAGGTTACCTGGTATGGGCGTGTCCTGGGAGGAAAGTTTATCCTTAGGGGGTGCAGGGGTGTTGGGTGTCCTTTTGACTGGTCCTAGCCCTGATCCACTTTCAGTTTCCTGTAGAGGATGACAAAGAAACAGGAGTGTGTTTGACTCCAGAGTGACCACACCACCAGCTCAGCTCCCGCTCTTAGGGTGCTTTAGAACTTGGGTGCAGGCAACAGTGGCCTCTCCTCTCTTGCTATTATTGACTTAGACAGCCCCCATCCCCTCACCTCCCTCGAGAACCTGTCACTCAAGAGTAGGAAGATGCAGTTGTTGCCAGTGTACAGCTTTGTGGGCACCACACTGCAGTGGCCCACATTCAACAAGACTTAGAAATGCAAGATGACACCCAGGCCATAGCTGTGTCTATCCATGGCTGTGTCTATGCCTGTGGCCTGCCCTGCGCTAATAGGAACTCTGGTCTCTGTCTAAAAGCTGGCGTGTACAGGGCCTTGTCACTGATCTGGAATGTACTAGCCCCCAGCTCGCAAAAAGGCTCCTGGGGGACAGAACTGCTCAGCCTACATCTGGAAGTCAAGGCAAAGAGGAGAGAGAAGTGGGGTCCTGCTGTCCTCATCCAAGACTAGACCTCCTAATCCAACCTCTCACGAGGCCCTGCCCACTTCCTACTGCCACACTTAGGCCCAGTTAGTACAGAAAGTAAGAAGCACTACTGGGTGTCCTTAAATGCGGACATTTAGGAGCCTGCTAGAGTCACACTGTCCTTCGCAGTGTGCCCATGGCAGGGCGAGCAGGAGGTCCTGGGGGCTCAGCCTGGCTGTCTGTGTCTGGATCTCCATAAGAAAATGTGTTGATGCTCTCTGGCATAGTGAGTTTCTAGAGCCCTGGAAGTGTATGCAGGGACTGGACTGGCCGGCAGCACCTCAGTTCTCCATCTTGCCCTGGGACACTATGACCTGACTAAGATCACCCAGTGTCAACTCAGGAGAGGACCCCACCAGAAACTCAGCCAAATCTCAGATGCCTGTTGCTGTCACACTCAGGAACTCCTGGGGTAGAGTTGGGGGAGGCATGCAGAGTACTCAGCACTCTACGGGCTCCAGTGTGACCTAAGAGAAGTAATGACCTTGCTGTTCTTCCCTAGTGCTCAGCCAGTGTCACCTCCAGTCTCCATCCATAAGAACAAAACAGAGCTGGACCATGGTAGTGCACGCCTTCAATCCCAGCACTTGGGAGGCAGACAGAGGCAATGGATCACTGGGTTCAAGGCCAGCCTGATCTACAAAGCAAGTTCCAGGACAGCCAGTGCTACACAGAGAAACCCTGTCTCCAGTAACCAAAGTGGGGGGGGGGTTGTTCAGAGGGGAATAAAACACAGGATTCCAATGACCCAGTGTCCAGCTGGACAGGTGCACTGGAAGGATCCAGGGCAGCTCAGAGGAGGCCCCTTCCTGACCTTCATTCCTTAGGTCCTGCTTTCTGACACGACAGAAAGCTACACAGGTGTCACTGGCAGTGACTGCCTCATCTCCTGGCCCAGCTGGTGTCAGGACAATAGTTCCTCATCTGTCTGTTGAGTGGAATCAGGACCACACCCTAGGTGAGCCAGGGTGGTGACCTGTGGGCCACCTCATGCCCTTCTGTAGGCATAAGCCCTTGGGTTTCAGGTCTGGTCCTCAGCCTACCCCAGGAGAAGTAACTGAGCCAGTCCTTATCTGGTCCTGCCCAAGGACCTCCTGTGGTGCTCCTTTTCCGCACAGTCATTGGTGCAAGGAGCTGGCTCTTGACAGGTTCTGGCACTCAGGCTCAGAGTTCAGCAGCCTCCCGTACCATACACCTGCTTAGGAACCTGGGAAAGCAAGGTTCCTAAGGCTGACAGGTTGGCCCGCCTGAGGTTTGGGTTGGGCTTCTTGACGCTGCCAGCTGCCAGCTGCTGTCATCTCTGCATGCAGGACGGTGGCTCGCTGGACCAGGTACTGAAGGAGGCCAAGCGGATTCCTGAGGACATCTTGGGGAAGGTCAGCATTGCGGTAAGTTTGCTTGCTGCTCCTTCCTGGGAGATGAAGCAAGTCACATCCCCATCCACTTGAGGCCCTGTGCCGGTCCCACCGTGGCCTGTGGCCTGTGTGCTCCTTTCTTCTCTGTATAAAATGACTGTAGTGGAGCTAGACATGATGGCGTGCACCCACCCAGCACTCCGGAGACAGGGGCAGGTTGATCTCTTGAGTTCAAGAGTAGCCTGGTCTGCACAGTGAGTTCCAGGTCAGCCAGGACAATATAGTAAGATTCTGTCTTAAAAGAGGAAATAAAAGATTCCAGGCACAGTAGCACATGCCTGTCACCTCAACAGCTGAGGGGCTAGGCAGAATTGCAATGAGTTTGAGGCAGCCCTGGGCCCTCACTTTGAAATACAGACAGTGACCATGTGCTTGCTGCAAGTTTCTGTGTGGGACTTGGGGATGTATATGTCACATGCCTGCCATGGCACTACCCTGTGTCTGGGGAGGCTCATCACAGCCTAGCCCTGCCTCCCTGGACACATAGGCTACCCAGCTCTGACCTCTATAGGTGCTCCGGGGCCTGGCATACCTCCGCGAGAAGCACCAGATCATGCATAGAGGTAAGTGGGTCCAGGCTGGTGTGGGTGGGACACGGCGGGTATAGCCTCACCCCTGGCACTGTCTGCAGATGTGAAGCCCTCCAACATTCTGGTGAACTCTCGTGGGGAGATTAAGCTGTGCGACTTCGGGGTGAGCGGCCAGCTGATCGACTCCATGGCCAACTCATTTGTAGGGACACGCTCCTACATGTCTGTGAGTATCCTCGCCCTGTGAACACATGTCCTCAGTGGGCTCTGTCTGTGGTTGTATGTGGCCCTACGCTGTTTGCTACTAACCCCAGCTGTATTCTGTTCTTTGACAGCCAGAGCGGCTGCAGGGCACCCACTACTCGGTGCAGTCAGACATCTGGAGCATGGGGCTGTCGCTGGTGGAGCTGGCCATCGGGAGGTATCCCATCCCTCCACCTGATGCCAAGGAACTAGAGACCAGCTTTGGCCGGCCTGTGGTGGACGGGGCAGATGGAGAGCCCCATAGTGTGTCACCACGGCCCAGGCCCCCTGGACGCCCCATCAGTGGTATGGGACATTACAGCTAGCTGGAGAGGGACAGGTGGGGGAATCAGCTGCCACCGGATGGCCCTGTCTGTGCCAGCTCTCCCCTGGACAGGGCTTGCTGTGGTCAGCAGTCCTCAGATGGTCCTAGGCTTTCTGGGGACAGAGCTACAGGCAGTGCAAGTCTCATTCTCCATCCAGGGCAGCTGCACCTGTTGCTGCCAGCTGCAAGGCCCCGAAACTCTACTCTAGGTCAGGTCATGGCTGGCTGCTGGGTTTCCTGGGCACTTCCACGGGAAAATGTGTAAATAGAGGTTGGGTATGAAGGGGACCAGCCACTGCCTACAGCCTGCACATCTGTAGCCTGTCATCCAGGAAGCCCCAGACGCGGGTAACCTGGTGACATCCCTGAGGCCTTGGCAGCACAGGAAGTGCAGAATGAAGGGAAACTAGTTTTCAGGGGACCTGGGGAGACAGTTTAACCCTTGGAGTGGTTGCCTTGGCCACCAAGGGTCAGGGACAAGGTCCTGGTATGGGACAGAGCACCTAGACTTTGTAAGTAGACACACAATATAAACGCTGCCGTTTGCTTTGTGGCAGCCCTGTAGTGCGCTGGTTAGCACATCCCAGGTGAGAGTGTCCATTACCTCTGTCTGGTTCTTAAACATTCAGCTACCCCTAAAGAGGTCTCCCGACGGGCGGTGGTGGCGCACACCTTTAATCCCAGCACTTGGGAGGCAGAGGCAGGTGGATTTCTGAGTTCGAGGCCAGCCTGGTCTACAGAGTGAGTTCCAGGACAGCCAGGGCTACACAGAGAAACCCTGTCTCGAAAAACAAAACAAAAGGTCTCGTCCCATCCATGGATGCTATCACCTGCTCAGCTTCCCAGCCCCTGCATTCCCAGCGCGCACACACACCCCTTTCTCCTCCTGGACATTTCCTGACCTAGGAACACTATGTAACTAGTAACTATGTAACTTTGTGTCTGGGTCTCACCAGGTACCATGTCTTGGTGGTCCCTGCCTGTGGCTGGGCTCATTCCCTGTGTATCTCAGTGCATGGTATGCGCCTCCCATGCCTTTAAAGAGCAGATAGCCCCTCCCCACCCTGGGCCTCACATGGGCTGCTCACCCTGACACCAGCTCTCAGGACACGGTCCTCAGATGGCCGCACTCCTTTGGCGAGCTGTGGTGGTGAAACCAGGCCAGCTCACTGGCTACTGCCTTTCCTGCCTAAGTCCCAAAGCAGCCCATGACAAGATGAGCAGCTGGCACAGCTCAGCTGCTGGCCCTCAGGATCTTGGGCAGGGGTCTCCTCCACCTGTTCCAGTTCCCAGCAGCTGCTCTGTGAGGTCACATCGGTGTCCCTGCTGAGTTGCCAGTCCCCTCCCCAACCCGCAAAGCATCCTCCAGTCTGTGAGAGTGCAGAAGTCAGTCCTGGCAGTCCTGGCAGAAGGACCAGGGTCACCCTCTTAAGATTTGTGTCCCCCACTTATAGTTAATGTGGTTTTTTGTACTATCAAGTAGGTCATGGGATGGACAGCCGACCAGCCATGGCCATCTTTGAACTGCTGGACTACATAGTGAATGAGGTGTGTGCCCTTGGCCTTCAGGTACTTCTCTCGGGATTGTCCAGCCCACCCTGGGTATTTCCTGAGGCAGGGGGTATTGCAGGCTGCTCCTCTGCAGTCCCCAGTCAGTAGAAAGCCACCTGGCATCTTCATGTTTGTGACCCAAGCTACTCAGCAGCTCAGACTGGAAGCTTGAGTTCCAGGTCCGTGTGGGCCAGCCTAGGCTAGTACTGTGGCTGGCTCCGTAGGAAGAGGGCTGAAGGCATACGAGAGCTCCTGCCTAGACTCCTCCAGTGAGGCGAGGGCCTAGGTCATGTCTACAGGTACACAAGGTGGCTCCTAGGGCAGACTTGATTCTAACCTAGTACCTTGGTGTCCAAGGCCGAGGCAGTCTTGCCTTGAGATGAGTCAGAGTAACTTGTAAAACTGTCTTAGCTACAGTGAGACCCCGACTCCGAAGCAGCCAGAAGTAGAACAACAGCCACCAACCCCAGCAGGTCTATAGAAGGGAGCCAAGGTCACATGTGAATGTGCGTGGCTGTGCCCAGGGCTGGAAAACACTGGCTGAAGATGGGCTTTGTGGCCTGGGACAGGGCTGCCACTGTTTGTGGCATTGACACTCCAGCTCAGCCAACACTTCTCCCAGGAAGTCCTGGAGCCGCCGTCACAAGAAGGGCTCTGCCCTGTACCACAGGCGACCCCACCCACTTGACAGTGTTGGCAAAAGCTGAACTGGAGGCGCCCGGCCACATGGGGTGACCAGCAATTCCTGCAGCCACCTAAGTAGTCCTTCCCTGTCCTCCACAGCCACCTCCCAAGCTGCCGAGTGGGGAGTTCAGCTCAGACTTCCAGGAATTTGTGAATAAATGGTGAGATGGGCTCGAGGGATGGGTGGGGCAGCCGCACGCTCCAGCTCTGGGTTCCTGGACTACTGTGTGCTGTCAGGGGTCAAAGTATCCCCCAGAATCACACAACTGGGTGTTATTACCTGCTGGCAGAGGGTCCATGCATGGCCCAGCTGTGTCCTGAGCTCCCACCCAGTGGGCATGGGGTGTGGGGTAGCTGAGCTGATGGACTCCCCAGCCTCTTGATGTATGGGCAGTTGCTGTGTGGTGTTTGTGGAGCACAGGGCCAGGAGGCAGCCATGTATATGTCCCAGGAGGCAACATCTGTACCTGGTAGTGAGGCGTGCCACCTTGTATTGGCCTCCAACAGGGTTTTCTGTGGAACGCACAGTCCCCCTTCAGTTAACTAATTCATTAGAATTGAGCAGTTTAGTTGTGGGGGTACAGGGCCTAGAGGTGCACTCCTGACATCCCAGCATTCTGGAGTGAGTTCAAGGTCACCTAGGATACAGAAGTCCCTGTCACCAAAAACGTAAAAACTGAAGTGCTCCTGGTGAGAGCCATCCAGCCGCCTCAGTCCGGGCCCTGAGTGACCTCTATGTCTTCTCCTCCCCAGTCTCATTAAGAACCCCGCAGAGCGTGCAGACCTGAAGCTGCTGACGGTGAGTGGAGGAGGTGTCTCCTGGGCCAGGGGCTGGGGAGCTGCCAGAAGTGGGGCAGAGGTGAGGTGTGCTTCACTGCCACCTCTGGGTCCTCAGCAGCCATGTCCTCCACAGCCACCAAGGGCTTAGGCCACCTGTGAGGCTGGGATTGTGTGACATGAAACACTCATAGGCCTGTACCCTGAAAGCCCTCCACCCACAGGTGGGACCAGCAGAGCCCAGAGACTTATGGGCAGGTCTTAGCAACCCCCCCCCCACAACCCTTCCTGGACAGACCTAATCTGGTTTAAGCACCATCTGTCTATTTTTTAGGCCCCTAAGAAAGCAAGCTATGCTAGACACAGATGTGTGTACCCCTGCTCTGCCGCAGAGGCCCAGAAGTGGACACAGGTGCCTCCTAGCTGAGTGCAGTAGTGTATATACCGCCATGCCAGTACCAAGCCGGCCAGCCTAGGCACACAACCATCATCCCAGCACCCGGCGCTGAGGCAAGGTCAAAATTTTGGGGTCATCTTTGTCTATATAGAAGTTTAAGGCCAGCCTTGGCTATATGAGCACTGCCTCAGAGGAAGAGAAGCAGTTGGGTGGTGCTCTCCCACGCCTTTAATCCCAGCACTTGGGAGGCAGAGCCAGGTGGATCTCTGAGCCTGGTAGTGAGGTGTAACACCTTGTGAGTTCAAGGCCAGCCTGGTCTACAGAGTGAGTTTCAGGACAGCCCAGGCTACACAGGAAAACCCTGTCTCAAAAAGGAAAAAAAAAAAAAAAAAAAAAAAAAACCATAGACCTCCAAGATAGAGGAGTGGGGTGGGTGGCCTTGCTCCCTGTGACCCAGCCGTGGCCTCCTGTGTCCTTTCCTCCTAAGTCTACCCTGCTGAGGAGGAGTCAGCAGTAGGGTCCTAGGCCTCAGCCTCGCCTCCCCTCCCCTGGATATCCTGCCCGAGGCTGTCATAGTCACAGTCTGGTGACTCTAACTGTTCTGAAGGGAGTCTGGCCTGGGCCTCCCTGGATGGATCAGAGAATGCCAGGCCACCCGAGCAGACCTGGGCCTCAGGCTGTGACTGACGCCCTGCATCTTTCAGAATCACGCCTTCATCAAGCGCTCTGAAGGGGAGGAAGTGGACTTCGCTGGCTGGCTGTGTAGAACCCTGCGGCTGAAGCAGCCCAGCACACCCACGCGGACTGCAGTGTGACAGCCATCGCCCAGCAGTCTGTGTCCTTGTCCTTGCTGGCACAGTGGCTGCCTCTGGGGACAGTGATGCTGTGTGTTGTGGCAGGGGACCTGTGCCCATGCATTTGAAAAACCAAACAGTGGAGAACGAGAAAGAAAGAAAGCTGCCGCTGTGCTCCTGGCCTGTCACTTGTGTGACCTCACTCAGCAGGTGGAAGATGGGCCGGCCAAGGGATGAGGGAACAGTCCCTCCTCACCTCCCTCCACAGGCAGCTCCTGCAGTGCACGTGCAGCCTCCTTCCTGGGGGGGTGGGGTGAGTGGGAGCAGGGGACCCCTCTGGGCTCCAGTGGGCTCCAGAGAGCATAGCTGACTCAGCATAGTTCAAAGGGCGTGCCCTACTGTGCTTCCGGAAGAGACCCCGTGGATCTGGGTCATGAGACTAGATAAGAGCCTCACCACAGCTTGCAGCAACCCCACCAGGGTCCCACTGGTCCCACCCCGTCAGAGTTGGCCACCAGCCTGTAAAGCAAGCCTTAAGGCCTCCTGTCACACAGCCTGAAGAGGCTGGAGCATGCCTGCTAACACTGAGATCACACTGATGCAGACCTGGGGCCCCCTTAGGGTTGTCCCAAGGGTGCCACCACATGGGGCTGCATGCGCTTCAGCTAGGTGGTTCAAGCAGGTGCTGTCCACCACTCACTGCTGGGTGCTCCTGCATGTACAGGGGGCACTGTTGCCTCCCCTAAAGACAGAGTCCCCTACTGCCCAGGGGTGCCTAGGAAATGCCCAGTGTGGCAAGGGAAGGAACTGCCCAGTCTTCACCTCCACACTCCATCCCTCACACCTCCAAAGACTGGGAAGGCTGAGTCAGGAAAATGACAGACCTTAGGCCACCCTGGGCTACCTAGTGAGAATGTCTTTCATCACAGGAATGGTGCAATCACATGTTGGACTTTTGTGTGTGTGTGTTTGCCTTTTTTGTTTGGTTTCTGAGACAGGGTCTTGGCCACTGATGAGACCTTGTTTTAAAGTAGTCTCCCTCCTGCCCTGGAACTTACTGTTCAGACCAGGCTGGTCCCTGCTGACCATGAGGTGGGGTTAAAGAGCCTTACAGTGGCCCTTCTTACCTCACTTCCCACCAACCCCTCCCTGGCCACGGCTACCAGTGATGAGGCCAGCCTAGCCAAGTGTCATGGGCCTCTGCACCCACCTGTTGTATCAGTATAGGGCTGGCTGCCTGCTGCCCAGATGTCTCACATGCATTTGAGCCAAAGTCACAGCTTTGGAGATCTGATTGGACTGCGGGCTCTGAGGAGGCCGTTCCTAGGGTCCATGTGTGTGCAGGCAAGCATGAGGTGTGGGTTTGGGTCCTTGGAGCACATGAGTGCTGAGCATGTCTGTGTAGAGTGTGCACTTGGTGTTTGGATGCTCTGCTAAGTTCAGGAGCCAGCCACATCAGCGCAAATGTGCTCCAGCTTCGGAAATTCTGTCAAAAAAGGCAGGCCCAGTCTAGTGGCTCTTAAACCCTAGGGGATGTTACAGAGGGACGCCCATGTGCGTGTGCACACAAGGGAGCGAGAGGTCTGCTAGCTGGAGGGCTCCGTGTGTTAGATATCTAACACCGGGAAACAAGCAGGAGGCTTGCCGCAGGTTTGACAGCGCCTACAGTGAGAGATCTCTGGTCACAACCATTTGATAAATCAAGAACCAGATGCAGTATTTATCTGTCATTCCAGCACTTGGAGGCTGGTGGACCAGGTTCTGTCCTGAGCTACATACATGGTGAGCTCAGGGACTAGCCTTGGCTAAGTGGCAGGAAGCCAGGAAAGGAGCTTGTGTAGTATGTCCCACTCAGCTGTCAGTAGCCATCCAGCAGTGCAGTGTGACAGCACTGAGCACAGCAGTTTCAGCTTGGGAGTAGCTGGTCTCGAGTCCCTAGGTGTCAAGGGCCCCAGTCTGAAGATGCATGCTGTAGGAACAGTGCAGAACCCAGATGTGGGCCATCGTGGGCTTCCCAGGCAGCAAGCTGCCTGCCTGAGCCATGAGGATGGGCAGCTTCCTCCTCTCTCCGAGCTCTTGAGAACAGGTGACCAGGGCCCTGACCCACCTGTGGCTATGGGCACAGGTGCAACCAATTCCTGGGTAGCCATGGCTCCGGAGACAGACTCATGGGGCTGTTTTCTACCGGCTTCCAGGGGAGGGAGCAACCTTTAGGACCAGTGCTGAGCTGCACAGGCTGGTGAGGGAGGAACCCAGTTTCACTGATGACCTGCCCAGGGCCACCACCTGTTCCTGTGCTGTGCCCACACATGGACTCTGACTCACTGAGCAGGTGGGGGTATGGTGGAGGGGGTTCTGGTGGAACATCAGGCTGGGGTTCAGGACCCTGGAGGAAGGCCTGGCACCCTGCCTGCCTTAAAAGTTAGAGGATATCATTTCTCAGCAAAATCGTGGGCCAAAGGCTGAACAAAGTGTCTCATGTAACCCAGGTTGGCCTCCAACTCACTGTGTTACTGAGAATGGCCTTGCAAATACTGTACAAAGCGATGAGATGGAGCCCGGGGCTGTGTGGTCCAGGACAGGTGAACTCTAGCTGCAGCTCCAGCCTACAAGTCTGTTGTTGCTGATGGTGATTTCAGGACAGCCAGGGTGTCTCTATATAGCTCAGGCTGGCCTCAAACTCATAGATATGCCTCCCTCTTCCTCCTGTGTGCTGGGATTAGTGTGACCACAGCCAGCCCATAAGTTACTATACCCTGCTGCTGCCTTTGAGCCCCTGTCAGCTCAGTCTGCAGCAGATGGAGCCCATGAAGTTGCAGGACGACCCTGATGATGTCATGCCCCCTCGAGGGAGTGATTAGGTTGACCTCACCCCATTTTCTACAGCCTTGCAGTACTCACCTTATGCAGCACAGATGGACTGCCCTGAGAACCAAGATGAACCAAAGGGACCCTACTACTGCTGGGAGAGGTGGATACAGCTAAGTTGGGTAGAATTCCCAGATAGGGCCAGGTAGGACCTAGCATTGGTGGCACACACCTGTCAAAACAGCACTTGGAAGGTGGAGGAGGCAGGAAGAACAAAAACAAACAGGGACTAGGGAGTTGATTCAGTCTGAAGTGCTCTGCTGTGCAATCATGGGTCCCCAACACCCACATAAAAAGCTAGTGCATTCCTGAAACTTCAGTGCCATGGAGATTGAGGGAGGAGGACCCCTGGGCTCACCAGCCAGACAGCCTGGAGAAACACATGGGTTCTACCTTCAGTGAGAGACACTGCCTCAAAAAAATACCATGGCAAGTACCCATGATCAGATCACCACTGGCTTCCATGCATACACAGGAAAACAAACCAAGATAATTCCAGCATGGTTCTACATACCTGTCCTCCATGGATGGACCTTGACCCTGACATATGCATCAGAGCAATGTCGAATTTTCTTAGAAAGACTCTGGCCCAGTTGGGTGGGTCCCGAGGTAGCTGGCCTGTGCCTTCATCCCTCCTATAGACTACTGTCCCTCCGAAGTCCTCAGGGAAACTTTTGAGATCCTTTGTTTTCGTTTTCAGTGTGTGTGTGTGTGTGCGCGCGCGCATGTGCACATTTGTACAGTGCCTGCCTGCAGAGATCAGAAACAGGCGTCAGATCCCTGGAGGTGAGATGCAAGTTTTTTGAGCCTCTGATGTGAATGCTGGGAATCGAACTTGAGTCCATTGCAAGAGAAGCAAGTTTTTGTTTTGTTTTTAACTCTATGTGCATTCCTGTCTTTGGCCTAACCCCTGTTCATTATGTTTATTATCTATTTATTATAGGACAACTCCTGGGAGTTCCTCTATCATACAGAGCTCAGAGCTCAAACTCACACTGGTTTGCAAGCACCTTCACCTACTTAGCCCTATCGCTGGCTCCTCGAGGACTCTGCTATCCAGTCCTCGCTTCTCCTGGGTTTCTCTTCCTATGTCAGTGGCTTCAGTCTTTGCCTATTTTGTTCTACCACATGGACTCCTGTGAGCCATGTAAGGACACAGGCAGAGAGGGGGCTCTCAGAGCCTTGGTTACATGGACCTGTGTTCTCTCACTCAGTCAAGGAGCCTGGAAGACAATGGTGGGGAGAGAGGGCAGCCCTGTGTTTCATGATTGGGACTTCAAGGAAGGTGTGCTGTCTCAGATCTACACCCCACAAAAAAGAGCCGGAAGTGCAGGAGGGAGCCCCAGCTTGGTGGTAGACCCAGCGCCCCTCCTCCTTCCCTTCTCACCTCAGTGTCTCTCTTCCTCCCTTCTCTGTGAGCCCCAGTCCGCAGTCCCTGTTCATTTGTTTCCCTGTTGCTGGGAGCCCCACTGAGGACTTCCTGGGGGCAAAGTGGGACTAGGAGGGCTGAGGCCACTCCTGCTGGGCCCTGTCTCCTGCAGTGGACAGTTGTCCATAGGTTGTGCGTGTGCGTGTGTGTATTTAACTTGCTTGTCTTGTAGTACAGGGATGAATTACCCCAGGGCCTTTGCACACCCCAGGCAAGTCCTCACTGAGCTATACCTTACATATGTATGCATGCTTTTTAGAATGTGTTAACGATATTGAGTTTGGGAGACTGAGTCTCACTATTTAGATCAGGCTGGGCTGGGACTCACAGAGATCTACTCACCTCTGCCTCCTGAGCATGGGGATGAAGGACACCACCTTTCTGTGACTTCAAGGGCTTGCATTTCAGTCTCCAGGCTTAGCAGCAAGTGATGTGACCGCTGAGCATCTCCCTGAACCCCCTCCACCTTTTTTTTTTTTGAGAGGTCTCTCTCTGAACTTGATGCTCACTGATCTGACCATCTGACCAGGCTGGCTGACCTGCCAGTGAATCCCAGACATTCTCCTGTGTCTGCTTCCCTAGTGCTGGGGGTACAGGGACAGGGGCTGTCACCTCTCAGCTTTTTTTGTGGGTGCCAGAGGGAGTTTCGAACTCAGGCCTTCATTCCTGTGTTTGCTGGGGTGGTAGTGTGCGGATTGGGGCTTCCTTTGTGGGAACGTGTGAATGTGCATTGACTGAGCCCCAAGTATTTAGACAGTAAATAGTGAGCTGTCCTCACTCTCCAGAGCCCTTTGGAAAAGCTTAGCCGCCGCTCGCACAGGCCCCGATTTCCCCCTCACCCCCCAACTCCCAGGTTGCCAACCGCACCCGGGCTGACCTCCCTGTGGCGTCTGACCAGTCACCTGACCCTGTACCTGTCCAAGCTGGATCAGGCCCCATGGGGGCGCTAAGGCACTCAAGTACGTGGGTTTGGTGTCCCTGGCTGCCAGCCAGGCTTACCCAGGGGTGTGTCTGTCCCCATGGCTCCCAGACCAGGTAGGCAGGCCAGGCCAGGTCCCACCTGCAGGAAAGGATTTGAGGGTGGGGCGAAGTGGAGTGGAGTGAGGTGGGTGGGCTCAGGCAAACGCCTCAGGGCAGGATTTAGTCTTTTTGTTGTTGTTTGTTTGTTTTTGAGGCCGGGTCTTTCTCTAGCCTTGGACGTCCTAGAGCGCCCGGCTGCTGGGTACAGTCTCGAGCACCTTCTGTCCTGGTGGACTCTGGACCAAGAGTGTCCCTGGCTGGGACACTTCGGTGACCCACATCCTGTAAAGCCTGTGTCGTTGCCCCGCCCCCTCCCACTGGGTGGCGAGGGGACTTTCGGGGAAATCCTTCAGACTTCCTAATTCTGTTACTAGGTGGGTGTCCCGACACCCGCAGCGCGACCCAGAGCTCGGGGGACGGGCCCTCAGGTGAGAGGTCCTTCCCATTCAGTGCCACTTCGGGCGAGTTTGACCTTGACCCTCTAACCTTAGCGCTGAAGGCTGTGGGGCGAAAAGCTGGGAGAGCCGAGGGCCACTGGGTGGGCCTGGGGCGCCAGGGACGGTACTCGGGGCGCCCCGCACCTGTCCTGCCCACCTTCGTCGTGCCAGCTCAGTCCGTCTCTCTCCAGAGCTTGAAACTGAAACCGCTGTAGCGAAATGAAACCAGAGCCCGGGCCCTGCAGCAGACGGAAGGGGACAGCACCGCAGACGCCGGGCCCACGTGGCAGGCCACTGCGGGGGAGGGCGGGGGGCGAGTCCTGCTGCCCAAATTGTAGTTTTTTTTTGTTTTTTTTTTTTTTAATTTTTAAAAGAAGGAACCCATGGGGACAACTGCCCCTACCACCATGTCCTCTTCTATACCCAGCCTGCCTGGCAGCCCCAAGGCCTCTCCTGACTGCTGCATAATGGAGCTCAAGGCCCTGACCTCATTCATTTGGGGGGCTCTCTTCATTTTCCACAGGTCATCCTAGATGAGGGAATCCAGGTCTTCCTTCCAGTGTGGCCCCAGGCTACTAAGCATAGGTAGGGGAAGGGCAGCCAAAGATCCTGACTTGACTATCAAGTGCATTTATTTAGGGAAGGAACCAGCAAAATAGACGACTGCAGCATGAAGACTGAAGTTAGACTCTAGACAGCTTCTTCTCTGCACCGGACACAGGACACAGGCTCTGATGCATCTTTGGCCCTGCATGGTGCTGGGCAAGGTCCCCCTGGCTTCTACATACTCCTTGCCTCTGGGAGGTCCTCCAGTTGTAGTTGTCACACATGTCACCAGACATGGCAGAAAGTTCTCTGGGAGGGTTGTGGGCCAGAAGGTCCCACGCCCGTGTAGAGAAGGAAGAATGGCCATTTACAGGCAGAAGTGGGGATCCATCCAGAGCTAAACACAGCCCTCTCTACCTTCTGCTCATTGACAAATTCGAGGGAGTCCCCTACCCAGGGTCTCAAGTAGTAGAGGGTGTCCCAAATTCACATGGTAGCTAAGGATGACTGTGAACTCCTCCTGACCCTCCTTCCTCCACCTCCCCAGTGGTGACAACAGGCATGTGCCACCATGTCTGTCTGTCTGTCTGTCTGTCTGTCTGTCTGTCTGTCTGTCTCTCCTCTCAGTTTGAGCCCTGCCTTCTCTACATAGCCTACATAGCGATCTCCAGGAGACTAAGATGTGCATACGGAGACCCTGACTCACAAAACAAAAATTAATTAATTTAAAGAAAAGAATGGAAAATAGTTTCCAGAAACTAAGGCAGTGGGTAAAGCCCTTGCCTGACATCCAACACAATGGTTAGAAATTCAAAGTCCTCCTCAGCTACATAGTAAGTTCCAGGCCAGCCTGGGCTACATGAGACCACACCTTTAAAAAAACATCAAGAACTAAATAAAGTAATTTTCACATCTGGTGGCACATGTGTGTCTGTCTATTGGCTTCTGAGTACCCTCAACTGCAACCATAGTGGTCTCCAGGGTTTGGCTGTAGAGTAAACTAACTCTGGTCTTGGCGCAGGCTGTTCTCAGGAGCCAGGAACCCACCTTGTTTTCCAGCCACTGTCCTATCTACAGTCACACAAACTTCCCGTGAGACAGCTACCTACCTGGATGGATGGCCATTTAAAAATAAATCCTGAGCCGGGGCACAACCGGGTGCTTGGCGCTGGTATAGCCCCCCTGGGTTTAATATACATGTTGGACCTAGCACACTGCGCCGCTGACAACCATGGTTTCCTCATCTGTGGGAAAGCAGAAAAGGAGATGGGCAATGCAGAGTCACCCAGGCCACTTTCCCTGCCATCCCCTCGCAGTCTGAGTTCGTATCCAGGATGCTCTCAGAATGCTTCTCTCTTCAGGACCAAACCTCGGCTTCCTCCTCACCTACCCCATCCACAAAACAGTCCTATATCTGAGCAGTTGTATCCGTTCCTGCAGAGAGTGTAGCCGGTCATGGAGACACAGCCTGTCATTCACCTCAGCACTGGGGAGGTGGAGGCAGGGGTCGTCCTCTGCTTCATAAGGAACGGAAAGCCAAGTGAGGCTCTGCAAGTTGGGCGCTTGCATAGCATGGTCCAGGCCTATGTCCTGTCTCAAGCACTGCAAAATTAATTAATGATTAACTAATGAGTTAAATCTTTCATAGACCCTGAACACTCCTTCTCTCTGTTTTATTTCTTTGTTTTATTACTTCATTAATTAATTTTTGTTCTTTGAGAAAGAGTTTCTCTTTGTAGCCCTGGCTGTCCTGAAACTTACTCTGTAGACTAGGCTGGCTTTGAACTCAGAAATCCTCCTGCTTCTGCTTCTGCCTCCCAACTGCTGGGATTAAAGGTATATACCACCACCACCTGACTTTAATATTTTTTTTGAGACAAGGTCTTACTATATTGATTAGGCTGGTCTTGAACTCAGAGATTGACCTTCATCAACCTCCTGGGTCAGTCCCTGTGACAAGTATTTTAGTGAACAGAAAATGGTGGTGTAGGCTGCTCATCCCAGCAGTCTACGAAGCAGAGGGGCCAGGAGACCAGGGTTATCTGCTGGTGCCTGGTGAGTTCCACGTCAACCTGAGCTACTTGAGAGACTCTCAAAACCAACCAACCAACCCAAACAAAAACCATCTGGGCACTCAGAAAGCAGAGGCAAGCGGATCTCTGTGAGTTCAAGGCCGAGTGGTTGGCAGAGTGGAGCTCTGTCTCAAAACCAAAAGGAAACAAAATCAGTCACAAAATGCCACTGTGGTCTTGGCCAGCTCACCCCATCCCCTCCCTGTGCGTGTTCCTTGTGTTTTTCCTTCCCATTTGCCATCTGGGGTTTGTCTCCTAAGCCTCCTCTCTATAGTCTCTCTGTATGAAGGTACAGAGCTTCCCAGGGTATGGAATTCAGTATTCCTCCTCAAGTTTGACCTTGGTCACTGCATGTGTGTCTCAGGTATTGAACCCTAGGCCTTTCGTGTGTTGGCTAGTGCTTAAGCACTCCTTTGTGCTTTGTGACAGGACAGGTAGCCAAGGCTAGCCTCACATTCTTTTTTTTTTTTTTTTAAGATTTTTTTTTTTTTTTTTAGGTATAGGAATACACTGTAGCTGTCTTCAGACACCAGAAGAGGGCATCGGATCCCATTACAGATGGTTGTGAGCCACCATGTGCTTGCTGGGAATTGAACTGGGGTCGAGCACTCAGTGTTTTTGTTGTTGTTGTTGTTGTTGTTTTTTGTTTTGTTTTGTTTTTGAGACAGGGTTTCTCTGTGTAGCCCTGGCTGTCCTGGAACTCACTCTGTAGACCAGGTTGGCCTCGAACTCAGAAATCTGCCTGCCTCTGCCTCCCAAGTGCTGGGATTAAAGGCGTGAGCCACCACCGCCCGGTAGCAGTCAGTGTTCTTAACTGCAGAGCCATGTCTCCAGCTCTTGATCCTTCTGTCTCTGCTTCTCAAGGACAGGGATCCTGGGTTACCATACCCAGCCCTTCTAGAACTAAAGTCAGGCTGAAGCAATCCTCCTATTTCCTTCAGTCTCCCAGTGGTGGAGTTAGAGACTGAGCCTCTGTACTCAGTTTAGATATTTTTGTTTAGTTTTGTTTGGTTTAACTTTTGAGCCTGAGACTCCTGTAGCCCAGGGGGTATCAAATTTGCTAAGTAGCAGTGGATGACCTTGGACTAATTCCCAGAGAACCAGGAATTCTCCAGGCCTCCCACTCCCAGGGATCATAGGTGAGTGGTGCCTCACCCAGATTGTTTAAATTAGATTAGATTTAGATTAGATTTTTTTAAAATTTTGTTTTGTTTTTTGAGACAGGATTTCCTGTGTGTAACTGTCCCAGCTGCCTGGATTAAACTTAGAAGAAGGGGCTGACCTCAAACTCAGAGATCCGAGGGCCTCTATACTAAAGGCCCTACTATATACTACCATGCCCAGCGATTTTTAAAAATAATGTATTTATTTTTATTTTTCAAACATGGTGCAGTTGTGAGCTATAATGTGGGTACTGGGAACGGAATCCAGGTCCTCTGGAAGAGCAGCCAGTGCTCTCAACCGCTGTCTACAGCGTCTAGATTAGATTATTTATTTATTTATTTATGTTTTTCGAGACAGGGTTTCTCTCTGTGTAGCCCTGGCTGTCCTGGAACTCATTCTGTAGACCAGGCTGGCCTCAAACTCAGAGTGCTGCCTCTGCTCGGTTGATTTTATTTATTTTTAATTATTTAAAAACATTTTGCCGGGCGGTGGTGGCGCATGCCAATCCCAGCACTTGGAAGGCAGAGGCAGGCGTATTTTTGAGTTTGAGGCCAGCCTGGTCTACAGAGTGAGTTCTAGGACACAGAGAAACCCTGTCTCGGGGAAAAAAAAAAAAAAAAAACCAACCAAACAAAAAAAACCCCATTTTTTTTTTTTAAAGACACAATCTCAATGTGTAGCCCTGGATGGCCTAGGATTTTCTATGTTGACCAGGCTGACCCAAGGACTAAAAACTAGAGTTCCTCCTGTTCCTACTTCCTTATAATTAAAGGCACGTGTCACCTCACCGGCTGTATTTATATTTCTTTCAGTTGATTTCTGGGAGCTCTTGCAGGTTGCCCAGTCTTAGCCTCCAGTCTCCTGCCGCGCCCCCCCACCCCCTCCCCGCCTGTCAACCCCCGACTCTGGGGTAGGGAGAATGCGCTCCAGGCCCTGCCCCCTGCCGGACACATCAGAAAACTGGAGTGCTATGTTCTCCCAGGGGTTGCAGGTCCTCCAGGCCTCGCAGAAGGGTCCAGCCTGAGGTGACAGCTAGAGTTGAAAGACGGAATTCAAGGCAACTCCTGAAGTCCCCAGACCACCTATTCTCGGACGAGCGCCCGTCTCCCGGGAAACCGAGGTAGGTGGGAGGAGCCTCAGCCGTGGGCGTAGACTTCTGGCCTGGCACAGGTGACCCCGCCTCCTGTGGCTCAGCGGGAGCAGGGCGGGCGCGGCCACCCGGGTGCTTAAGTACTCCTAGGCTCTGGTCCCGGGCCGAAGTTCCGGGTCCCCCCGCCCCACGCCGGGCTCACGTGGCCGCCCGGAGTCCTTCCCACCTTCTTGGCTAATGTCACTGCCTGGCCCGGGCTTCCACTTCCCCTGTGGGGACCTCCAGGGTTTCCCCTTTGAAGGCAACTTATTATACAAAAAACCAATCAAATGTATTTGGGTGTTGAAAGGTACATTTATTTATTTTCATTTTTGAGGCAGGGTGTCGCTATGCAGTTCTCTTTGCCCTAGAATTCGCTGTGTAGTCCGGCTAGCCTCGAACTCACAGGGATCCACCTGCCTCCCGAGTGCTGGGATTAAAAGCGTGGGCTGCCACGCCCGGTTGAACCGTACTTTTAATTCGGTTTATAAAAATGTGTTGGTAACCGCGGGGAGGGGATCGATGCTTTGATGTAGAAAACAAACAAAACAAAACAAAACAAAAACCCTAAAAAACTAAAGAAAGACAAAATCAACATGCCGGGCTTCGACCTGGGGCAGTTTGTAAATATATCAACATTAATAGCAATGAATGAAAAATAACCTAAAGTAAGGGCCGGGCACTCTGAGGCTGAAATCTCATATATACAGACACACTTAAAGCCAAAGTAAGGATGGCCAGTCTCCATAGGAAGGGGCGCGCAAGGGGAAACTGAGGCCAGGCGCTGGCTCTCACTACCCGCTCCGCTCCCTCCCGCGAGCCGGACCCACAGCCAGGTCGTCTGGTGGCTGTGACGTGCTGGAACCCGAACCCAGCAGGCCTGGTGAACCGGGATGTCGCCCGTCCCCTCCTCTGCCTTCCCCTCCCTCTCCGGACCTCTCCCACGACCAGAGAGGAAGTGGGAGAGAAAAGGACAAGGGGGTGAAAATAAAAAGAAAAACAAAAAAACGCTGGGCTGGATCCGCACTTTCCCACTCCCCACCTCCGTCCTGCGGAGCCGCGCGGTGGCCCTGCGAGGGTCCGGGTCCACGCCCCACACCAACCGGGCCAGCCAGCCGGCTGCGGGGAAAATTACAAGGCCTGGAAAACAACCGTCCTTCCCCGCCCCTCGCCAACCCCTTCCCCGCGCTACGCCCCTGGCACAGCCGGGTGGAGGCGACTGTTTTATGTAATCGCGGGGCGGCAGGTTTGCTGGCTGGCTGCACCGGTGAGGGCGGGACCCCCGAGCTCAGCTGACACCTCGCGGCCCTGCAAGTCTTCCCCTGGGGGTCCCTGGTACGGCTTTGGGTAAACTGAGGTGCAGATGGGGGGGAGACGGAGACCCGACACTCTGAAGCAACCTAGCTGTACTTGCAAACTCTGGGTTCCTCGCAGTTTTGGTAAACTGAGGTTTATGGTGGGGGTTAGGGGACCCGGAGCTCTGATGCAGACTCTTGATCCTTGCAAATACCCTTTCTCTTTCTTTCCTGGGTTCTTTGCACTACTTGGGTAAACTGAGGCAAAGGGTGACGGGAGCTCCGATGCAACCTCGCCGTCCTTGCAACAGACTCTTCTCCCTTCGATTCCTTGCATTACTTGGGGAAACTGAGGCTCAGGGGAGGGAGATGAGGTATCTGTGGCAGCGCCCTGGCGGCCTCGGCGGAGAGAGGTGTGAGGCAAGGGACCGTCACTTCCTCGCCTTCGTCTCAGCTCCCTGGGCTAGAGGGCCCCCCACGCCCCGGCACCGGGTCCTCTGGGTGCGCACCGCGCTCCCGCCCCCACTGCCAACCCGGTCTCGCCCCGCCCCGGTCTTCGGGGGCACAGCCCGCGCCCCCTGAACCCCGCCCTAAGCGCACAGGCCGGGGCTGTTTATCTGCGGCCCCCACCCCCTGCACCCGAGGGGCCCCTCTTGCCCGCCCCCAGCACCCCGGGGTGCTCCGGGCCGTAGATAAGCCAGCAGGCTGGCACGGCGCCGCGCACGGGGCGGAGAGGTCACGGGCTTGCCAGGGGAGGGGCCGATGGGTCGGGGCTGCGCCCCCCGCCCGCTCGGCACCCCCAAATCCCTAATCGCAGCCCGATCTGCTCTCGCGGCGCAGCCCCGCGGGACGTGGCAAGAGCCGACCTGCAGAGCCTGTTCTGGCCGCGGTGGCCGGGGGGGCGGGCTGGGCGTGGGGGTGCCGGCGCTGCGGCACCTTTAAGACGAGGGAGGACCCCTCTTGCCCTCGGACAAACCAGGAAGGGAGTCGCGAGCATCATACGGGGCTTTGCGTACTGTACGGCTACTGTAGGGGCAGTGACGCCGCCGCCCGCCCGAGCGAGGTCCGCGCCGCGGGCTGCCCCGATCGCGCGTCCTCCGGGCCCGGGTCCCCGCGAGGTAAGCTGCCTAGGCTGAAGGAGACCCCTCTCCGGGAGAGGTGGGTTTTGTTTTTCTTTTTTGTTTCTTTTTAAATTTCCTTGCAGGGTGGGGACGCGGCCGGGGGCGCAGTGCGCACCCCGAGCGCCCGTACGGAGCGGTACGGACTAGATGGGGGATCTGGGGCGCCTCCGCAGCTCCGGGGTTCTGGAGACCAAGGTTGCCCGGGCAGAGCCGGAGACGAGTCGGGAGGGGGGGGTGCTCCGCCCGGGTCCCTCCGGGGCGAAGGGCACAAACCCGCTCCCGATCCCTCCTCCCTGCTCGGGCGGCACGGCCTCCGGGCTCCCGGCGCGCGGCCCGCGGGGGAGGGGAGCCGGGCCGCACAGAAGGCGGAGGTGGGGGCAGAGGGGCGCGTCGCGTGCTAAGTTTGCAATAGGGCCCGGGGCGCGCCGCTCCCCTTTCCGAGTGGTAGTGGGCAACCAGAGGGCGGGGGAGGCCTATCCGGGATTGCGCGCAGACGTTAGAGTTGGCCAGGATGGAGCTCCTTGGCGGAGGGGGGGAGGGGGCTGACAAAACAGGGGGGGGGGCGCTGCAAAAAAAAAAAAAAAAAAAAAAAGAAAAAAAAAAAAGGCCCGAGATAGGCGGAGGGAAGGGGTGAGGGGTGGAGTGTCTGGGAGGCGGGCGCGTCCTCGCAGTTCTCCTGGGCGCTGTAGTTCTTTCACTTATCTACAGTGACGTTTTGGAAGGTGGTCAGGGAGCATGAACTACAAATCCCAGTGTGCCTCAGGATAGCGGCGGGTCAGGGAGGGGCGTTGCGGAGGAGGGGCGGTGAGCGGCAGACCAGAGGGCCAATGGACACTAGAAACCGTCCGGCGCGGCGCTGCATGGGGGTGGAGCCTGTGTCTGGGCGGAGCCTGCACGCAGGGGCGGGGTTTGTGCAGAAGAGGCGGGGCTTCCGCGACTTCCTCGCCGGGGGCCGGTGGCGGTCCCGGCTTCCGGCTGCCGCCCCTCCCCTCCTGTTGTGTAACCGTTCCTAGGCCCCCCCCCCCCCGTTCGATATTTTAATTTTTCCCCCTTTCCCTTCAGTTCCGGACGCTCCGGGACGAGGAGAAAGGTTCCTCCGCAAGCCTGGACGTTCCCTCCCCGAGGGAGGGTGTGGTGTCAGGGGGCCTCGGGGCTTCAGGCGAGGCCGGGGATGCGCGGCCTGGCGCGGGCCGGGCCGGGCGCGGGGGAGGTGACGGGCGGACCCAGATCCGGGGTAATTTGCATCGCCCTCCCCCCAGCCCGGGTGGGGATTGGCCGGGCGGCGGCGGAGGGTGGCGCGGGGCCGGGCTCAGCGTCGCCCGCCGGGGCTCGGAGCCGCCAGCCCGCCGCAGCCATCGTCACGGTCGCCGGCGCCCGCGCGCCGCCCGCGAAGGAGGTAGGAGCCGCGCGGCCTCCGGGCCGCCGTCCTTTCCCTTCCTTCTTCCCTTCCTAATGGTGGCCATCGCCACCACGTGCGCCCCCGCTGCCGACCCCACCTGGGTCTGGCACCCAAGGGTGCTCACTTTAGTGGCGGAAGTGAGAGACAGATGGCTTCCCTAGTTTCCTCCTCTCCTTTCCCTCCCCTCCCAAGCAGACCTACTTAGCTCAGCACCCGTGAATGACTAAGCCAAGTACTCATGGGTGACAGGCTTGGCGGAAGCCCTGTGTCTCCCCCCTCCTTGCCACAGCTGCTTCCTCCAGCGAGGGTGTCTCTGGCCTCTTATGTTAGCAGGCCAACCCCCCCTCCACCATCTTCCCCCAAGCCTGGGCCCAGGGCGTCATCCTGAGTAGCCGCTCCCACGCTGAGGGGGGAGCCACCCTAGACACCAAGCTGATTACTTGTAACTGGCAGGGCTGTGGTGGGAGAGGTCCCCAGGCCCTTACTCCCCCGTTCCGTTCAGGGATTGCAGAAGGGTTCACTCAGTTGGGGGACATCTGTTCATCCCAGGGTCACCTCCACCCCACACCTTTCCAGGAGGGACTCCCAGTGGCTCCCCCAGCTGGGCCCTGGCACCTCTCCGGGGCTGGGCTCGGGGCTCTGTTTACCGGCAGGCATCGCTGTGGAGACGGCCTGGGGGAGGGAGGGAGGGGACAGAGCCTGGGGTGGAAGACAGGCAGGAAACAGGATCCAACGGGGACACTGAAAATTTAATTTGCCGGTCACTTTGGGGGTGGGGGGTATTTATTATTTAGTTGAGATTGGCTGTGGTAGAAGCCAGTCAGCACCTGGCCGGTGAAGAAGGAGCCACACACCTCCGGTCTGGAGTGTTTGGGGGCACTGAGGCCGCAGAGGCCCCGAGTAGCCTGGTGTGGGGATGGCTGTTGGGCAGAGCCCCTTGTCCTTGGTGGCTTTTGGGTGCATTCTGCCCTTTTCTTTGAAGCTGTGTGACTTACAGTTTGGTTCTTGTCAGTAGAGGGAAACTGAGGCTTGGAGTGGGGAGGTTGGGCGAGCCAGGGTCTGCAAGGGGCACAAGGAAGGTGGAAGGCACAGGAAGCAGAAATAGACTCAAGGTCACATGGTCAGTAGTCCTGCCTCTGAGTATAGGGGTCTTTACAAACCACCTAATGTCCTGGGGGTCTGCCCACCTGTGTCTCTTCCAAGAGATCTGGATGCAAGTAACACCTGTCACCATCATAGGGACTGCCCCGGATGACATTGAGCCCAGAGAGGGATAGCAACACTCCAAGGTCACACAGCTGGAAGCTAGCACTGTGTCCTGGTCCTGGGCTTCTGCCACCCTGTGTGTTGGGCACCTGGTGGGAGCATGTGAGTGACCCAGAAGCACCACCGGTGCCATATCTGTATCCCAAGTGGGGCAGAGCTGTGCTTTCTTCTGATTATTCCAGGAGGGATAGAAGTCACCTTCCCAGGGCCTGGTGTGAGGAGGGGTCCACATGTGACTTGGATGGGCCATATGACAAGCTGTTGTCTTAGATTCCTCCCCATCCCCCATTGAGGTTCGTCTGTGTCCTCTCTGGTTCCTTGGGGCTAGCTCAGGGCACCTCAGCACCTGCTAGGAGGTGGGCGTGGGTCTCTGCCACCTGAGCCACCTTGAGCTCCCCCACCTCTTTTGCCCCAGGCTCCTCAGTCAAGGCCCCGTAGGAGAGCAAGCTGAGGTGGGGTGGCCTGCCATCCACCCAGAAGTCCCTCTGTTGTGCCTCAGTTTCCCCTACTGTTCTTTTCTGGATTTCACTTAGTCAACCTGAATCAGGCTTGGAGGGACTGGTGGTTGGAGTGTCTCTGTCACCCTGAATTGGCTGAAGGACCTCAGTCCTGCCAGCCTCCTGGGGTGCTTCATGGCCTGTGCAGGCGCCAGGGGCCCGGGGGCCCATGCCCTGCGCCCTGCCTGAGCTCCCTGGGGGCTGTGTTGGGGGGAGGGGAGAGGCACCCTGGGAAGAACAAGTTCAGCAAGCTCTGCCAGGTTCAAATTCCAGCTGGCTCTGTGACCCTGGGCTAGTGGCTTCCCCTCTCTGATCCAGAACCCTCCCGTGTTGAGAGGGGGGCAGGGGTTTCAGACCCTCTCAGGAGTGTGTGTCCCAGGTGGCTGAGGGTGGTCCAGTTTCCTTCCGCCACAGCCTCACATCCATAGTGTGGGATCTGGAGTGTGGCCGGAGGATCAGCTCCTCCATCTGTCCCCTCAGCAGGCTGGGGCTGGGCTACTCAGTGGCCGTCCCCACCCACACCTTTCTGGTTTGACGGGGAAACAGGCCTTCCTGGGGGCCCACCTTGAGCCAGGATGTGTCTGAGGGGCCTGGGGGTGGTGCAGGCCCTGCAGGCGGCAGACAGGCCTGCCAGGACCCTCACTTTCTTTTTGTGGGCATCTTGGATAACAGGTGCAGCCAGGCTCCTTTGTGGCTGGAGGGGACCTGGGTCCCCTCAGTTTGCCTTGGTTGTCTCTAGTGGCAGAAGTCTCATCCCCTCCACATGGGGAGGGGTCTGGCTTCCACTTGGAAGTGGCCTGGGCCTCCCTTCTGGCTTTCCTGGACGTGTGGCACTCAGCGTGGGAACAGGGTGGGCCTGGGCCCCACCCTGTAGCTGGGCTCCCCACAGGCCTGCCTGTCCCCACCCCCACACGCACACACTTCCCACTGGGCCAGTTGCCTTCCTGCCTCTGGCCCTTTAAGGCCCAGGGCAGGAAGCCCCTCCCCATTATGGCAGTAACTGCACTGTAAATGGCAGGGCCTGGTCCTCTACTGCTACCTAGTCAAGGAGGGCAGGCGGGCAGGGGACCGCCTGTGTGCCCTCACTGACTTTGTGCCCCATTAGACCAGACCCGGGGAACCAGGCCAGGTGGGCATTGGCATCAGGTCAGGACTCTGTAACCCATGGGGACTAACCTTGCACCACACTGGGAGTGGGAGGGGGCTGAGGGGCAGCGCCTGGCGGGCTGCACTTCTGTACCTGTGAGCTGGCGGCTTGCTGTGTGACCTTGGGGCGGCTGCCTGCCCTCTCTGGGTGTTGTGACAGGACTATAATACGCCCAGTAACCTCAAGGGGTTGGTGGGCACTGTGGCAGGGTGTGCCAGGTGGTCTCAGGTTCAGTGCTTGCTGAGTCCCCAAGGAAACAGGCTCTGGGGTGAGGGCCATGGCCTCTTACAGGAACTCATCCAGGAGCCTGGGGAAGAAGGGTGAAGGGTGGGTGGGGTGCTGGGGAGCGTGGAGTCTGACCCCTCATTTACTGGCCTTACCCCCAGAAATGTACAGGAAGGTAATGAATGGCAGTTTTCTTCCCAGAAGCCCCGCTTCCTGAAGGTGGGGCCTGTGGACCAGCCCTAACCTTTCCCTGTGTGACCTTGGGAAGACCCCAGACCTCACCCCCACCACCATATGCCTGTCCCCACAACTGAGCTGAACTCCTGGAGCCTACCTTGGTTATCCCTGCAGCTGGCTGAGATCACAGGGCTGCAGTGTGGCCCTGGCTGGGGTGGCTGTGTGACCTTGTCTGTCTCTCATCCCATCAGGGGTGTGGAGGGAACATTCGAAGAAACTGATTAGTTCCTGAACACTATGGAAAGGGGAGGGCAGATCGTCTTGAAAGTAGCTACAGCAAGTAATCCTAGGTTAGACCAGAGGTGGGACCAGCAACTGTCCCCTGATACTGGGTGTGTCTGCCTGCCAGGTGGGTGGAGTAGGGCGTGGGCCTGGGTCTTGGTTCCTCTGACCTTTGCTGTGACCCTTCTATATGGCCAGGCCTCAGGAGCATGTGCCCCACCTCTCCAGCCCAGAAGGGGCCTGCCAGGGCCTGCCCCTTGCCGGTCTGCCGACTCAGCACTGAACAGCCTCAGAAATCCCATGGAGGCAGGCACAGGCAGGAGCTGTCATGCAGGGACCCCAGCAGGTGTTGGGGAGGTCTCCCTGCAGAGGGACATGTCCCTGGAGCTGGGCAGAACCCTGTGTGGGTCCCTGCACCCTTGTTTCACAGGAACTATGGCCGGCCCTGGCCTTCCCTCTCACTTGAGCTGAGTCTCAGGGCTGTTCCTGGGGTGAGGCCCCTGAGAGGCCCAGGTGGTGCCAAGGTCTGGGCGTGGCGCAGCAGGTGGTGCCCTGTTCCTGGAGAGATGGCGGGCGGGTCAGGTGTCTGCAGGGGCCCAGGAGCTCTGAGGGAGACGGGGGACTGTCACTTTTGTCAGTGGGGGTATGTGCGATATGGAACAAGCTTTGTGGCCTTGGGTCTCCCAGGTCTGGCCCTTGACAAGGAACATCTGCCCCAGCCACGACCTGGAGCCTGGGAGCCTTTGTACTTAAAATAGGGCTCCGGCAGCCCCAGGCCCTGGTGCTCAGCTGGTGGGGAGCCAGGGTGGCTGTGCCCAAGGCAACAACCAGGCTGAGTCACTTGGGTTTTTTCAGGCCCAGGGGCCCCTGGAGGGCCACCTTTGAGCCATTCCCAAAGGGACCTGGATCACCCTGGCTGGGGGATGTCTTTGGGGTCACATGCCCCCTCCCTCTCCGTGGCAGGCTGTGGCGGGAGGGGACAGGCTTGTCTTGTCTGCCCACATGGTCTCCAAGGCCCTGGGCCAGACAGCAGATGGTGGCAGGGGGTGGAAGCCACCAACGGGGGCTCCTCGAGACTCCCAAGGGCTGTGCCTGGCATAGGGTTCCCCTTCTGGCCCCCTGGTCCCTGCAGTCACATCTGAAAGTTTCCTTCCCTGTGTGGCCCCAGGGGGTGGTCTGCTTAAGCAGCTGGTAGGTGGGTGGGGGTAGGGGCACAAAGGACTCCGTCACCAGCCACTCTTGTGGGGAGGAACCCACTCTGCCTCCTGATGGCCCTCTGGGTGAGGGAGAGGACAGGAGCAGCCCAGAGGTCTCAGGAGGCTGTAGAAGGTGTAGCTTGGGCCTTGTCCCTTCTGGGAACAACTTCCAGTGGCCCTGGCCCTATAGTGCAGGCAGGCCGTTCTGGATCCAGAGGAATGTGGGCCTTGTTGGGTGGCGAAGGGCAGCCTGGCTCCCCAGAGAGGGCGGAGGGGTGGGGACAGCGCCAGAGGGTTGCACAAGGCCGTGGGCAGATGAGTCACAGCTGTGGGGGGGCAGAGAGGGGGAGGGTTTTGGTGGGTGGGACAGCCCAGTGTCCCCTCTGCCAGGCTCCTCTAGGGATGGCTGCCCATTTGTCAGATGGGCAGTCTGAGGCCTGGAGTACCATCCTGGACAACATAGCAAGGTGGACAGGAGGCCCTGTCCCTGCCCTGTGTGTGGGGTGTGGCATGGGTGGTAGCCTGGTCTCCTCGGTTATTTACCAGTCAGGTCTGTCCGACCTTGGAGTGCAACAGGAAGGGAGCACCCCGAGTGTGCAGGTCCCAGGCAGGCTTGGGTCCTGGAGCTGGAGCTAGGGTCCTGTTGTAGTGCCAGTTTAGTCCTGCCCTGGCCTCACTTTGGGGCCGTAGATAGATGGCTTCCATCCCCGGCCCATGGCTCCATTTTGGGCCTTCAGGTGCCATCCCTGGAAAGACTAAAGCTGGGGGCTACCTCAGGACTCCATATCTGGTCCGCAGGCCTGGGGAGGCCCTAACCATTCGACCTCTTCTCCGTCACATGGTGTTCCCCTGGGGAAACTGAGGCCAGGCTCCAGCCAGACATAATCCTCTCCGCTGACTGCTGCCCCTGTCCACAGGTGTCGCGGAAGATGGCCGGCGGCGTGGATGGCCCCATCGGGATCCCGTTCCCGGACCACAGCAGCGACATCCTGAGCGGCCTGAATGAGCAGCGGACTCAGGGACTGCTGTGCGACGTGGTGATCCTGGTGGAAGGCCGTGAGTTCCCCACGCACCGCTCGGTGCTGGCCGCCTGCAGCCAGTACTTCAAGAAGCTGTTCACGTCGGGCGCCGTCGTGGACCAGCAGAATGTGTACGAGATCGACTTTGTGAGCGCCGAGGCGCTGACTGCTCTCATGGACTTCGCCTACACCGCCACGCTCACCGTCAGCACAGCCAACGTGGGCGACATCCTGAGTGCAGCGCGACTGCTGGAGATCCCGGCCGTGAGCCACGTGTGTGCTGACCTACTGGAGCGCCAGATTCTGGCGGCCGACGATGTGGGCGATGCTGGCCAGCCCGACGGGGCGGGCCCCACGGACCAGCGCAACCTGCTGCGCGCCAAGGAGTACCTGGAGTTCTTCCGCAGCAACCCCATGAATAGCCTGCCCCCCACCGCCTTCCCGTGGTCTGGCTTCGGTGCCCCCGACGACGATCTGGATGCCACCAAGGAGGCCGTGGCTGCCGCTGTGGCTGCTGTGGCTGCAGGTGACTGCAATGGCTTGGACTTCTACGGCCCAGGGCCTCCGGCCGATCGGCCCCCAGCAGGCGATGGAGACGAGGGTGACAGCACCCCAGGGCTGTGGCCTGATCGGGATGAAGATGCCCCGGCCGGAGGGCTCTTTCCGCCGCCTACTGCCCCACCGGCCACCACACAGAATGGCCACTATGGCCGCGCAGGGGCCGGCACTGGTGAGGAGGAAGCCGCAGCGGCGCTCTCTGAGGCTGCACCCGAGCCGGGCGACTCCCCAGGTTTCCTGTCGGGCGCTGCGGAGGGCGAGGATGGGGACACCGCTGATGTGGATGGGCTAGCAGCCAGCACGCTGCTGCAGCAGATGATGTCGTCGGTGGGCCGGTCGGGGGACAGTGATGAGGAGTCGCGTGCAGACGACAAGGGCGTCATGGACTACTACCTGAAATACTTCAGCGGAGCCCACGAGGGCGATGTGTACCCAGCCTGGTCACAGAAGGGCGAGAAGAAAATCCGGGCCAAGGCCTTCCAGAAGTGTCCTATCTGCGAGAAGGTGATCCAGGGTGCGGGCAAGCTGCCCCGTCATATCCGCACACACACAGGCGAGAAGCCCTACGAGTGTAACATCTGCAAGGTTCGATTCACCAGGTGAGCCGCTAGCCCAACAGGGTTCTGGCGGACTGTGGGGCCGGAGGCGGGCCCAGCGCCTCTGCCTCCCGGGTGTCTCTGGCCTGGGCCGCTGTCCTCTTCTTTCTTGGGTCTGTGCCTCCTCCTAGAGTTGCCCTTCTCCTTCCCCACAAGCGAAAGGCTGCTGGTCGGTCGCTGGCATCACTCCACCACCATGGTTTTGTTTCACCATGGAGACCAGGTGGGCCTGCCTGGACCTCACAGAGGTCCTCCTGTCCCTGCCCCCTGAGTGCTGGGATCACAGGCCTGTGCCCCTGCCAGCATTAGTTAGGCATCAGCCAGGTCCAGGAATGTTGTGCTAGACACATGGGCCAGAGTCCCACAAGGCCACCAACCAGCACCAGCCTCCCTGAGACCATTCAGCTGAGCAGGGGAAGGGCTTTGTAAGCAAGACAGCTGTCCCTGGGACCAATTAGCTTGGAGGGCCTTTGGGCCCAACCAGTAGTGGGTATAGCGGGGAGGTCCTGGGAAGGAGCCGTGGGGAGTTCAAGGCCAGGCCAGGAGCCGTTCAGGATTGGGTCTGAGGAGTCCAGAGTCGGTTCCTTGGCTGGGTGAACCCAGGGCAATTCAGACCTGCGCACACGTGTGTGTGTGTGTGTGTGTGTGTGTGTGTGTGTGTGCGCGCGCGTGTGTGCAAGAGTGACTGGCAGGCAGGGGTACTGCCAGGCCCAGTGACTCAACGCTACCCCCTGCCCTGGGGTTCCCCAGCCACGCCTCCCAGGCCTGAAGAAAGAAGCCATTGTCCTAACTTCCTGGCCCCACCCGACCCCCACCCCAGCACCCTGGCCCCCTCCCCAGAGGGCAGCAGGAGAGGGTGCGGCAGGGCTCCAGTGCCTAGGAGTGCCAGGTAGGGACAAAGAGCAAGTACCATGGAAGGCGGTTGCTTTAGTAGGTGAGACTAGGGAGTGGGAAGGCTCCTCCCCTAGGGAACATCCTGGGGTACCATGGGCCCTTCCCAGGTGCTGGGCTCTGGAGGGACTAGCATGGTGGGGGTCCTGGGTCACCCAGCTGCCACCTCACACAATTTCTTTTTACTCTGTGTGTACCTGGCTCCCAAGCCTGGGGCTGGGCCTTTTTTACCTCAGAGAAACAGACTCAAAGACTGGTGCCTGCTGAGGCCTACCTGCTTACTCCTTCTCTAGGGCCTTCCCCACCCCCAGCCTCACCCTCACCCCTTAACCACCCCCTCTAGACCTGGAGCCCAGGGGCCCCTGTGACTCACAGTGAGCGTTGAGTAAGCCAGGCTTGTAGCAGCCGGGCTATAATTACTCAGGCCAGGGCTTGGGGTGATGAAACTGGGGCCGCCTCCCACCTCTACCCTTCCTCTGTGTGACCCCCAGCCTGCTGTGCAACCCCAGGTCAGTCAGTTCCCCTCACCCCCCAGCCTTCTGGGGAAATCTCTGTACAAAGCTAGGAAAGCTGTAACCACTGGGTTGCTAGGTGGGGCTTGTGCAGAGGACCCACAATACTGACTGCAGGTAGTGGGAGGGAGGTTAGAGGGCCTGGGGGGTTCACTGCACCCAAGTTCTCCTGGTACAGCTGAGCTAGAGACAAGGGTCTGGTGCTACCCTGTGGGCAGGAGGGAGCACTGGAGGGTGATGGGGTGGTGCTGCTCACAAAGCTAGAGCAGGAGTCTGCTCTCTGGGGATTGGCAGAGGCATCCAAGTGCCACAAGGACTAGAAGTTCATCAGTCCTCAGATCAAAGGCAGCCATCAGGGTTGCTGGAGGATTGTGGATTTTAGGCCAGCCTGGGCTACATGGGGAGCCCAAGCCTCAGCACAGGACAGACAGACTAGGAAATGTCACCCAGGTCAGGTGCAGGCTGAGGCGGTGTGGGAGAGGTGAGCACAGCCCCAGGCTAATCGGGAGGAGCAGGAGCTGTGTGCACAGTGGGCACCGGGGCCTGCCTGCACACAGGCTTGCTTGTTGTCTTCATACCCTCTGCTGGGCACGGGCTGAGGGCGGGGCGGGGGGGGTGGGGGTGGGGGTGGCGAGGGTACACTGGTCCCAGCACTCAGGAGGCTGAGGCAGGAGGATGACAAGTGTAAGGGTGTGGCTCTGAGAGGCTCCTCCCCTTACCAGCCTTGGAAAGGCCCCATGTTCAGTACCCCAGTGTTCACAGACAACTTAGCAGCAAAGACACAGTGAGACCTTGGGGTGTCAGGGGCTGTGGTGCAGGTTTATGTGAGGGTCTAGGAAGCCTGGGACTGGATGGCCTGGGGCGGGGTGGGGGCGACAGTCCTTTCATGATGTAGGACTTTTTTGTTTGGCTTGGTCTCTGTGTAGACCAGGCTGTCCCAGAACTGCTTGTAGCCCAGGCTCCAGCTCACAGAGATCCATCTGTCTCTGCCTCCAGAGTGCTGGGATTATGGGTGTGTGCCATCAAGGCATAGAACTTTAAGGACTGAAACCAGAGTTCTCAGTCCCCGGTGTCATAGTCCTGGGTCCGGCGTCCAGTGGGCACCCAGTGTCTCAGTTCTGTTTGGTGCACAAGCACAACAGCCTCTGCCTGGCTGTAGAAATGAAAAGGCTACTCAGAGACGTTTAGTATTTTTCTGTGTTGCACAGCAATGACAAGCTTTGGCCCATACCCTTTGTCCCATTTTGCTGCCCCCCCCCCCTTGGTTCCAAGGTTCAGGAACAGGGGAGCTGGTATCTGGGTGGGACCTGGGTCTCCCGAGGTCCCTGGAACAGGGGAGCAGG
>JANHMN010000021.1:1137097-1170494 GCA_030674055.1 Rhabdomys pumilio | reverse complement strand
CTGGGTGGGACCTGGGTCTCCCGAGGTCCCTGGAACAGGGGAGCAGGATCTGGGTGGGACCTGGGTCTCCCGAGGTCCCGCTGACCGCGCCTCCGCCCTCAGACAGGACAAGCTGAAGGTTCACATGCGGAAGCACACGGGCGAGAAGCCGTACCTGTGCCAGCAGTGCGGCGCGGCCTTCGCGCACAACTACGACCTGAAGAACCACATGCGCGTGCACACGGGGCTGCGGCCGTACCAGTGCGATAGCTGCTGCAAGACCTTCGTGCGCTCCGACCACCTGCACAGACACCTCAAGAAGGACGGCTGCAATGGGGTCCCATCGCGCCGTGGCCGCAAGCCCCGCGTGCGGGGTGTACCACCCGATGTCCCTGCTGGGGCCGGCGCGCCCCCTGGGCTCCCGGACGCCCCGCGCAATGGCCAGGAGAAGCACTTTAAGGACGAGGAGGAGGACGAGGAGGAGGCCAGTCCCGACGGCTCGGGCCGTCTGAATGTAGCGGGCAGCGGAGGAGACGATGGTGCAGGTGGCCCCGCGGTGGGCACCACCGAGGGTAACTTCGCAACCTGACTCATATTAAAACAAACCAAAAACAAAACAAAAAACTAAGAACAGAGAGAAACCACCACCCACCCCCAGCACCACAAGTAAGCAGTTCTCTGTCCAGACGCCCTCCATCCATCCGCGCGGACATGTGTGCGTGTATATACCATGGCCGCGGGCGCCTGCCTTTCTCAGATCCTTAGGATGTGGCCCCATCTGCTCCAGTGCCCCTGGCCCCATCCACCCAGGGGTCCCACCCAGGGGTCCAGCCTGCTCCTGGCTAAGGCGAGGGTGATGGGGACCCCAGGACAGGCGCCCAGCTCCTTGCTGGTTGGTTTTAGGGGGGTCTTAGACAGACCTTAAATGTTCTGTCCACTATGAGTGGACGTTAAAATGGTCCCCGGCTCCCCACCCTCCTTCCTCAGGGCACTTACTAAAGAGGGGGGTGTCCCCTCGGTCTCCCTCCCTCCTGCCTGTGGCCTCGCATCTCTGCACATCCACCCTGGCCACCACTGACATACAAGTCTATTTATTCCCAAGCCTGGATGGCCAGAGTGGGGATTGGGGGGCCGCTGGGGTCCCCGCCACCCTCTTTCACGGCACTTACACCTGACGGGGTCCTCAGGGCCACTGCTCAGGGCGACCCCCCAACCTTCCCATCTCTGCTTGGCCATGCCCCACCCCTTGTTCAGAGATTGAAAATTCGTCACCCCATGCCCCACTTTTTAAGGCACTTTTTAGATCTATTTCCCTTTTTCCTCCTTAAAGACAGTTTATATAGAGATATATATAGAGAGAAATATATAAAATATTCTTTTCCTCAGAGGAGCCGGCAGCAGTTTTAGGTGGACATAGCCAAGATCAGAGGTTACCCCAGGGACTCAGGCAGAGGCAGGCGAGGGCGGGGGAGAGGCCACAGGTTAATGTCACAAAACAGCAATAAAACCCCAAGAATTTAGTAAACACGAAGGCAGAACATTAAAAAAAAATCAGCAAAAGCAGCGCCAGCCATGTGGGGATCTTGGCACTTTGTAATGAACGGGTACTTTTCATTCTTAACTTAAGAGATGTTTACAAGTTGCACCCAGCTTCTATGAAAAATTGGAGAGAGAGAGAGAGAGAGAGAGCGAGAGCGAGCAGTGGGAAGTAACTAAGTCAATTTATTTTTGTATAAAATAAAAGAACCCCAACCCATTGCTCCGGTAGAATCCACTTGCGTTCCCGAGACTCAGGGCGGGGTGTCCAGGGCGCCACGGGAAGGGGCCCGGGGTCCGCTTGGCCTGCCTCCGGGGCTCCCCGAGTCTGCCAGGGCCCCTGTCCCCCAGGTTATTTTATTTTCTCTTCGGTCTTTGTAGGAGACCACAGGCCTGGGAGCAGCAGGCCACCTGTCCTGTCCTTCCCAGCTCAGGGATGTCCCCGAGAGAGGGCTGGTCCTCGGCTAGCCAGACCCTGTGCCCCCGTCTGATCCTCCTCCCCCCGTGTGGTGGTCCCCCTCTTAGGCACCCCCTCTTTTTACTCAAAGGCACTGACTGTAACCCAGGGGCTAGCACCTGAGCCCCCATTCTCCAAACTCTGGCTTCCCTCAAAGGCCCGGTATTGACCGAGCCACAGGCCACGTACAGGGGCTGGGGTTGGGGGACATGGCTGTCAGGTGCCAGGGCGCCCACATGTCAAACACCATGGCCAAGGTGGAACCAAACTGGGGACCTTGTCCATGCACACTCTGCCCAGCCCTTCCCAGTGGGTGCACTACCCAGAGGGTGTTCCTGTGTCCCCGTCTGACAAATGTCTTCTTTGGTTTTAAAGGGAAGCTCATTAAGAAGGCCGCTTTCCAGTTTTTAGCAGAGGGGTTTCCTTTCTAACCCTTCCTACCGCGCGAGTTTCTCCCCCTAACCCCCCCCCCATGTCTCAGGATCCCCCCTTGGGGCCAGCAGAGTGGGCCCAGGGGCGGGGTGGTGCTGGCCTCCCCTTGCACCCCACTTCCGCAGTGAGCTGTCCCGGGAACTGTGCTGTGGAGGCCAAGTTGGGCCCCCAGGCCCCCATTCCCAGACAGGTCAGTCCCTCCATCTTCTCGCAATAAAACCAACTTTAATCACGTGTCATCCTGGCCAGTGGCCACTAGACTTGGGGTGGATGGAGCCCTTGGGGACTATGGTAGGGTGCCCCATAACCTGCCAGCGACAACGCAAACCCCCTTGGGAATTGCACTAAACCCTTGCCCCTCGCTCCGCGCTCAGCTTCTGCCCCCCACACCCACCTTGCCTTAACCGCCAGCCCGTCCTAGGGGGCCGCAGCCACCGCATGGGCCCAGTGCCAGGACATCCCCCAGCCCCTAAAGGCCTACCCCTATCCCCCCCAATATACTGCAATCACATACTGTATATAGAATGTGGATCGATTTTTACAAATTTTTATTCTTTAAATTAAGGCCGTGATAAAAGTTGCCAAAGAGAATTGTGGAATTCACTAGAGGTTTGAGCGGAGGGTGCTGTAGAAAGATTTTATTTGATTGTTTGGGGTTTAGTGTGTGTGTGTTTGTGTGTGTGTGTGTGTGTGTGTGTGTGTGTAGGTTTTTTTCTTTTTCCCTTTTTTTTTTTTTTAACAGCCTGGTACCAATAACAAAAAGAAAAAAAAAAAAAAAGACAACAGAAATTCGTTACTTCCATTATGGTGAATTTGCATGTGTGCGTGAGTGTGTGAGACAGAAGGGCCCAGGCTGTGGGGTTCTGGGGACCCCGGTGCTGGGGGGGGGACCGGCCTGCAGCTGGCCCCAGCCTGTGACCTGAGCAAGACCACCCCTGCCGAGTCGTCGCTGCTCTTTGCCTTCCTACCCCCTATCCCTACAGGCCTTTCGAGATTAAGAAAAAAAATAAAGGCAAAAAAAAAAAAAAAAAAAAAAAAAGAAAAAAGAAAAAAAAAACCCTATATATCTATAGAGAAACCAATGAATGTAAGTGATAGGCCTGGCCACGCCCCGCCACGCCGGGATCGAGTGGCGGAACCAAAGTTGGTGCCCTGGGGTGCTCATTCAGGAGGACCCTGTTTGAGCACCGCTGACCCGAGGGGCTCTGCTGGGTCCTCTTGGGTAGCCAGGGAATGCTACCACTGTGCCAGGCACAATGGCAGCCTCAGTCCAGGTGGGGCCCAGGCTGGTCGTTCAGGGAACAGACAGGTGTAAGTTAGCAGGGCATGTGGAAGGGACACAGGCTGAAAGGAAAAACAGAAAAAAACAAAAAAACACAAAAACCAACAAAAAAAGAAAAAGCAAAATCCTATTTTTTGAGAAAGAAAGATATTTATATTTGCAGTTTTATTTTAAAAAGTTATTTAAGCTGAGGAAACGGCCTTCCCGGAGTTCGGGGTGGCTGGCACCGGACGGGTCAGGGGTCTTGGGGGGCTCCTCACCCCAGGAGTCATTATCTCAGTTCAGAACTAGCTCGCACTAAATATATATTGATTTACCTTTGTGGGGGGCAGGGGGGCCAAGAGACAGAGGGCCAGGGGAGCCTCACCCCAGGCCCAGAACGAGGTGCCTTGGAATTTGGGGGCCCAGGCCTGGTGCATGGGGGTCCAGAGCACAGAACAGACATTCCACTGACTGGATGTAAGAATCTTTCTAACAAGGTGTGGGAGGCAGAACGAAAACAAATCAATTGATTAAAGAAAAATGCACTTTTTGGGGGTGGGGGGACAAGCTTTAAAAGTAATTAAAAAACAACAAAAGATTATGAAAAATCCGAAAAAATAGAATTCATTTTTCTTGTACATAAAAGAGAAAAACCCAACCACTAAATGCAGCCTGTTACGATATCTCTCTTTGCCTGGTCTCTGTGTTCTGTCTTGTTTTTTGGGGGATGGGTCTGGGAGACACCCAGTCTCTGCCTGGTCTCACATGCCCTGTAGGTGGGGCCTGGCAGAGGGACCCTGCAGGTCCCAGGATGGGTGGTGGGTTTTCCCAGGCCTTTCCTGGGAAAGGACAGATATCTGTGGGCCAGCTGGGCTGGTGACCAGTCCTGGCTGAGACACCCCAGCTTCAGGGTGTTGTGGGCCCTAGGTGGGCTGGGCCTGGATTCTAGAAGGCCCCCATGCTACTGTCCCCAGCTGATCTCCTGTGACCTTATCAGGCCTAGGGGACCGGAAACCTCAGTTGGCTGTGGACAACTTCCTGTCCTCAGGAGGAAGCTGGCCTGGGACCCTGTCACTGAGGAAGGGGATGGGGTGGGCTTGGGGTCCACTCCCCGACTCTAGGTTCCCTTAGGGCGTCTTCCCACTCGTTCGGCTGTGACCCAGGCAGTGTTATGTCCAGAGCACAGATGAGTCGCTCTTGGCTCTTCTGTCCACCCTGGAGACCTGGGTGTTGGGAATGCGTTAGGCCTGACTGCTGTTGCCTGAAATGTCTATTCACAGGTGACTGCCACAGCTCCAGGTGGGAGGGGCTTCCTTGATGGCTTCCCTGCTGACCGTTTCCCAGATCACTGACTGACGTCATGCGGAGCTGGGTCTGGGCGGGCATGTCTGCCGTGGGGAGCGTCCGGTATCAAGCGTAGTGCAGCCCTCCTGCCATGCAATTGATCATTCCACCGGCCACATCTGTGCGTGGCAACGGCTCAGTTTCTCACTGAGCACACAGCCCTCCAGGTCCCTCCACTCTGCGTATGTCTGGGCCTCGATCCTGATCAGGGTCGAGAAATAACTCCAGTGTATTTTCTACACAAATTTTTGTCAGAGTTCTAATTTCTGTGTGGGAGGGAACTCACACCGGGGCCCACCCACGTTGCCGGTGGTAGGTACCGATCAGGGACTGACGCTTTGGTTTGGCCATCCCTGCCCCTAGCGTCCAGTGAAGTGACAATGAAACTCTTCAGTATCTGGCTGCCCAACAAGCAGTCGCCTGGGCCAATTCACGTCCTAGCCCAGTTCACAGCTCCTAGGAAGGACGGGCAAGCTAACCTGGGCTACAGAGAAACCACAGATGGTCAGATGCAGGACCGGCTACTCTTCGTTTTTTTTTTTTTATTTGCATTTTTAAAAAACAATTAAATTAGAATACAAATATTAGAAAAGAGTGCCGCGTGGCTGGCCAGGGCCCCGGCCTCCCGGCGAGTTCATGCGGTGACACCGCCAGGCAGCCCAGCTCCAGACCGGACCCGGTATTGCTTCCTGACAGAGTCGGGTGGGGAGGGTGGCAGGATGCCCCGGGGTCTGCCAGGCAGCGGGGCGTTGGAAGAGCGAGGCTCCCGAGGGTAAGGAGGCAGCCGGGGAGCCCCACGCCGCGGGTCACACAAGAGCAGGGCGACAGCGCCCAAGCCCGCGGCCGGCTGCCCCATGGGGAAGTTAACCTGAATGAACTGGAGTTACCGAGGTAGCTGGCTAGAAAACGACACCCCCCCATGCCACCCGGGTCCGCGGCCTGCGCCCGGCTCCACGACACCACGTTATTGCACATTGTGGCCGCCGTTCCCGGCCCGCCGCCCCACCATGGCTTCTCAACTAAACTGCTCGCGACCGGGCCAGCGCTCCGGGGTCAGGGCTCAGCCTCATCGCAGGGAAGCGGGGACAGCCGCCGGCTGCTGTCCAGTGTCCGAGGTCCCCGCGCCCTGCGGGCTGCTCCGGGAGGTGGCGTGCAGGCTGCAGGCCTGTGTAAGTGTTTATTTTCTCTTGCTTTTGTACTTTTTTTTTTGTCATTTTACTTTTTTTTAATCCCCCAAGAGGAGAGTCCAGAGGTACAGGAGCCGGGAGCCGGGGAGGGGTGGGCGAGGGAATGATGGACGGGAGCGGCTCCCGCCCTCCAGCGCCCCGCAGCGGCGTCAGCACGCGGGCACCAGGCCCTTCTGGAATGGGCAGCGGCGCTTCGGCCGGGGGCCCTCATCATCGTCCTCATCGTCGTCCTCGTCTTCATCCTCATCTTCCGAGGAAGACGAGCTGTCCAGTGTGAGGTCTACCACGTCGGCGCCCGTCTTGCCATTCTCCAGGCCGCCCGCCGATGCCCCGCTGCCGGCGCCGCCTGGGCCGCCCAGGCCACTGCCCATGCCGGGGGCGCTGGAGGCTGGTGCGAGCCCGTTGGCATCCGAGGTGCCTGTGGGGACAGGGCAACAGTGCTCAGCCACCCGGCCCAGCTGGCGCGGCGTGGCGGCGGCTGTGAGAGGCACTCACCTAGCACCAGGATGGGGCCCTGCGGGCTGCAGCTCGGCTCCTTCTCTGCACGGATTGGGCGCCATGAGCCTTCCGCCAAGAACTCAATCTCATCCGCATCCTCACACTCACTCAGGATCTTCGACAGCAGCCTGTGGGCACCCGAGGGAACAGGTCTGGACCCAGGCACAGTGCATACTGCTTGGCGCCCCTGTGTGCCTGGAGAATTCACTCCTATACATTCTTTGAGGCCCTGCAGGCTCAACAGAGCTCTGACTGACTTCCCATAGCACAGGGCTGAGATCATGTTGGCCACCAATGGGAGGTCCCTGGTTACACTGGGGTGGTGGCATAGGGCTCCACCAAGGGCAAAAGCACCCACTGAGCCTGCCAGCCCCGGCTACAGAGGGCCTGAAGCTTAGGAGAAAGGAGGGCATGCAGCGGAAGGCCCGCAGCTGAGCTGAGAACAGAGGGCAATTGAGTCCAGCCTACATGCCCAGTCGCAGCCGTGTTTTCATGCTACCCAAGACTAGAGCCGGTCAGGGAAGTGGCCATCTGCAGGCTGGGGGAGCTGGGCTGGTGGCAGCTTCCCAGGCCTCCATTTCCTCACCAGGAACATGACAGATCAAAGGCTGGGACCTTCTGGGAGTGGGCCAGGCTTGAATGGCAGGTTCTGGGGAAACACCCTCAAGTCCCTCCTCCCAGTCCAAGGACAGAGAGAGGTGCCTGGGGACCCGGGCAAGTGGTTGTAAGGGCCTCATCTCTTTGTGCTGGCTCTGGAGACACAGAACTGTGGCTGGCACCTGGCAGGAGCCTCAGGTACAGCAGACAGCAGACTCAGTGTTTGGAGTGGAGAACTGAGACATCCCAGGGGAAGAGCAACCCCTCCCTCTGTGCTATGCGACAGGTTCCTGCCTGTCCTCTCCCTCCCCACACAAAAGTCACAACTGCAGGTGGCCACTTGCAAACACTGAGAGCTCAAGATCACACACAAGGGCCCCCAAGCAGCCCGAGGCTACAATACAATGATCCTCTCCATAGCAAAGGCCCCAAAGCCTGCAACAGAGGGAGGCCACAAACTGCGCGCAGAGCAGCAGAGTCAGGCGGCTGTCTCCAGTGCCGAGCTGGGCTGTGCCCTCGGCCAGGTGAGACTCACCCATCTATGATGAGCTGGTCATAGGCTGCAGGCTTGTCACACACAGGGCACATCCACGTGGGCTTCTTCTCGTTCATTTGCAGGTAGAAGACGGCGTCGAAGCACTGGAGGTGTGCGCAGGTCTCTGCACGGCACGGCACAGAGAGCCGCATCTTCACCAGCTTGAGAGCAGACAGAGGGGTGTGAGGACACTGCTGTCCCACAGTGACCACCCACACAGCTCGGGACAGATGGGACTCACTGGGCAGATGAGGGACACTCGAACTCCAGTAGTGGCGATCTCGCTGTCTGGGTCTAGGCGAAGTTTCTCCTTGACTATGTGAGGTGACAGAGGGGACGGGACTGTCAGAAGTCAGGCTCTCTCCACAGCTGAAGGAGACTGCAGGTCTCATGTAGGCCAGGCTGACCCCTAGCTCCTGACTGCATGCTTGGAAAGTCACTTCCAAAGCAGCCTGAACCCCACAAATCCTGATGCACCCCACAGAGGGCCTTCTACATCTGCTGAGGTTTTGCTAGGTCATATGGCATTTCTGGAAAGATCCAGGAGGCACAGCTTCCCATATAAATGTATTGTGACAATGTCACGGCCTTGAGAGGTCAGCTGAGAACACCATGGAGAGGCCACAGAATCTGTAGCTTCAGGGCAGCAAAAGTTTTCTCTCAAGCCTTGTGACTCGTGGGACACTGAGCAGTCACACAAGGTGCACCTGTGACTGCTGTCTCAACTCTGATTAAAAACAATAGAGCTAGTGGCCTTGACCTGTAACTGCCCAGGTATGACAACCCCAGCAGGCCTTGGCCACCTCCCAGCTAGGGGTCATGACAGCTCTCTCCTCAGAACAGGCTAGAACCTGGCCAGGGTAACTCTGGCTGGGAGGGGCAACAACAGGCCTGATGCCTCCAGGGTGGCTGAGGCCTCTCTTGCAAAGAAACAGGCAGTAGGGAGCGGTCCAAAGTCAGTGAGGGCCCCATCAGCACTTAGGCCTGCTGAAGGGGTCATGTCTTTCAGAACTATACTGTCTCGATTTAAAAACACCCATCACAAGCTGGTTGGTGGCGCACACTTTAATCACAGCACTTGGGAGGCAGAGGCAGGTGGATCTCAGAGTTTGAAGGCAGCCTGGTCTACAGAGTGAGTTCCAGGACAGCCAGGGTTGCTATACAGAGAATTCATGTCTCAAAAAAACAAACAAACAAACAAACAAAGAAAAAAAACCCATCCCGTCACAGGAACAGGACAGCTGGCCTGGCGTCTCACTGCCATCTTGCTCCCCAGGTCCCTCCCACCCTCATTTCCCCGCCTGTCACTCACCACGCTTCCAGCCCATGCTTCAAGTCTGCGGGCAGACCTCGACCCCAGGTTGGCCTTACATCTTTGCCTCACAGCTGTCCCTGCACACCCTAGCGGGAGATCCCTGCAGCTTCTGCCACTCACCCAGTGCCTTGCAGAGCTCAGGGTGCTTCACCCCGATTGTCTTTAACCTCTGGAGCAGGTCTGAGGAGGTCAGTTGCCGCACCAGGTACAGAGCCACAGAATAGCTCTGTAGACAGAGAAGCCGTGTCGGGGGTCAGCGTGGGATGATGCGGTGCTGGGTGCAGGGTGGATGGGGGTGAGCGTGAGGCAGCTGGGCACAGGCACTCACCTTGCCATAGTTGCCCCAGGTGACAGTGATGCGGTTGGTGGCCGAGGACAGATACATGAGGTGGGTAAGGTTGATAGGGCGGCAGGGCCTCTTGGGTTCCACACCGGGCTTGTTGGAGGGATAGTAGCCCTGCGGACAGAGCTGGACTCAGTCTCACCAGGCCCCATCTCTCCATGTGCTTACGTCACCCCGCTCTCCAGGCTGCCTCACTCACCGGCACTGAACAGTAGCTGTGGTTGACTTTCACAGCGATGTTGGGTGGGTACTGGTCCTCCTGTGGACAGCTGGTATCAGAGTAACAGATTCTGGGGAGACAGCAGGACATGGGCTGTGGGGATGTGGGGAACACAGGACACGCGGGATGCGGGGGAACACAGGACATGGGGCTGCAGGGGACATAGGACACAGGGAGATGTGGGGGATACAGGACACAGGGCTGCGGGGGACACAAGGGATGCAGGGGACACAGGACACAAGATGTGGGGGACACGGGGATGTGGGGGACACAGGACACAGGGGGGCTGCGGGGACACAGGACATAGGGGGCTGTAGGGGACATAGGACACGGGGCTGTGGGAACATGCAGCCGAGGACAGAGTACTGGAAAAGCCTGGGCAATGACAGCAGGCGACAGCCAGCAGTACAGGACAGCCAGCGTGCTGGGGCTGTGTCAGAGCGGCAGGGCAGGGGCAGGCAGGGCCAGGGTGGGGCTCCTACCTCAGCACCACCTGTACAGCTTTCACTCCGGGCTGCAGCTCCCTGTGGGCAGGGCAGGAGTCAGTGGTAGCACAGGTCACCCAGGGGCCCTTCTCATGGTCACAGAACCCAGCCACCCCACTGCCTTGACAAACGGGGCAGGAACAACTCAGGTTCATAGAAGGCTCATCCACACCCACCGCGCCCAAGGGACCCTGGGTTCCATCTGGTGCAGTGTGTGCTTGGGGAGTGCCTGGCATCAGTGGGTGGCTCTAGGAAATCGGGTCCCACCTGGAGTTGCGGATCATCTCCACCTGGCGGGGTGTCAGGGTGAAGATGCACGGGCTCTCCTGCAGTTTCTCCGCGCTCTGTGGGACTGAACACACGCGGGTCAGGCAGCCTGGCTGACCTCCGGTTCCCATGACATGAACTGGCCTCACCCATTCTGGGTCCCTCTGAAACCAGGTATCTCAAAGATAGCAGGGTAGCATGTGTATCCATAGGGCAGTTTCATCTGCACCCAGGTCCAGTCTCCACCAGCCAGGCAGGCTCCACAACAGAATGCTGGCCTACTGTGCAGAAGCCCAGCAGAGGCCTCTTACTCTGTGTGCATGTGTAACGGCAGTGCCGCTACAGCAGGCCTCTGAGGGAAAGGAGGAGGAGACGGTGCAGGCGCCTGCCACCCCAGCGTGCACGAGGCTCAAACAGAAGGGCCTTGGGTTCAAAAGCCAGCCTGGACTCCAGGGTGAGTCTGAGGCCCGAGGCCACAGCAGTGGAAACCAAGTCGATAGTTCCATCCAGCTCTGCAAAGCCAACCACCATCCGGGTCAGGGAACACTATTTGTACAGCACAGGACCCCATTACAAGGACAGCTAATGCTGGGTGCGACTGGTCTAGAACCTTCTGCCCCGCAAGCTGTGGTACCTGTGCTACATGATGAGTACAGGCATTCTGGACCTGGGGCGGGTGAGCGACTGTCAGGCCTGCAGCCAGCCCAGCATCATGGGTCCCTGGTGACAGCAGGCTGCATACAGCAATGCTGCAGGCCCGAGGGAAGAGGAGCCAGAGCTCAGGCCCCACACACTCAGACCTGCCTACTACCTGGAGTAATCACCCCAGGGACGGACGGTGGGATGAGTCCAGCAGGGCCATGGAAGACACCGGAGCTGGCAGTGGCTGGGTAGAAGGTAGAGGCCCATCCACCCTTCCTGGGGGAGGGGAGGGGAAGGCAGGGGAGAAGGGAGGTTTCTGTTGTGCAAGGGGGGACATCAGGCAAGATCCAGGCTGCCCGGTGAACACACCACTGTCTAGGGCCCCATACCCCAGTTGAGGCTTGTCCCACCCTATGCTGCTGGAGGGACCATGGCTATTGTCTCCTGGAGCAGCCCATCCCCACCCCTGTGTCTGAGGGCAGGTCCTCCATGGCAGCAATGGGGAGCAAGTGGGGATGAAGGACCACCCAGAATCAGCTCTGGGTGTCCCTGAGAACCGAAAGACAATGGCACTACTGTCACCTCAGGCTCAGGCAGCCTAGCCAGGGGCTACAGGTGATAGGTGCCCTCCTCACCAGACAGTCTCTCTGTGGATCCCTGGCTGTCCTGGAACTTGCTCTGTAGACCAGGCTGGGCCCCAACTCAGAGAACAGCCTGCCTCTGCCTCCTGAACGCTGGACTGAAAGTGTACACCAGCACTGCCTGGCTCAGGAGATGGGTGTTTGATGCAGGCTTAGCTGGTTCACTAGCAGTGCCAAGGCAAACAGTGGGGCCCAATCTGCTTCAGAAGCCACTGCAGCGGCATGACAGGCTTGTGTCACCCAGCTCCAACCAGCCACCTTAGCCTACCACAAAGGTCCTGAGTTAGGGGGTCAGCCTGGAGAACATGAGGGCAAGAACAGCACTCGACTCCACTGTGGGACTCATGACTAGGTGGGGATGTAGCTGGGCACAAAGGACCACGGCCTGTGCCACTGGGGTGGGCAGGACCAGTGCAAGGGCTGCCCCAAATCTGTGACCTAAACAAGCCCAGCCTGGGTATCGGACAGACAGCAAGGGCGATGGCAGAAGCAGGGGTGCCTGCCTACCAGTTCTGCAGCGGAGAGGGAGAAATGGGATCAGAGGAACAAGATCATTTTTGGCTATATAACAAGTTGGGCCAGCTTGGGCTACCTGAGACTGTCTCAAAATACCACCACACAAAAAGTAAAGAGCAACAGACAAAGGTAGTGTTGAAAGCCAGCTGTGATGGAACAGACATCATATAGGCAGGTGACTGGGATGTACCCTTAAAGACAAGCTGGGCAGCAGTGGTGGCGCACGCCTTTAATCCCAGCACTTGGGAGGCAGAGGCAGGTGGATTTCTGAGTTCGAGGCCAGCCTGGTCTACAGAGTGAGTTCCAGGACAGCCAGGGCTACACAGAGAAACCCTGTCTCGAAAGACAAAACAAACAAAACACTATAGACAAGACAGGGACCAACGACCCTGGAGTGGGTAATGAGTCAGTGTGGGAGACTGAGGTCCAGCTTATGCAAAGGCCCTACAGACAGAACCTGTCCTCTGAGAATGCCATGGGTTGGACCTCGGATCCTAGCACTGCAGAGGCTGAAGCCAGAGAATCACAAGTTCCAGGCCAACCTGAGCTATACTGTGAGCCCTGCCTCAAAAACTGCATCAACAAAACAAGGAAGACAGGTCTAGGCCCCCATCACTCCTCACTTCCACAATGGCTTCGTTCCATCTAGACGACCCTCAGGAGCCCCAATGATGCCTTCTCTTCCAGGAAGCCCTCCAACTGCTCAAAGGACACACAACCCTAGGGTAGAAGTCAGGCCGACCGACAGCAGCCCCGTGCCAGCTGACACCTCCCTCTCCATCCAGTCCTAGGTCAGTTCTGAGGTGGTCAGCAACTGTTAACTACTTGGCTCTGCCCTGCCCTGCCTGCAAGTGGGGGAGAAACCAACACGGACCCCCAGACAGACAGGGGTACCAGGTAGAGCCTGGTGGGAAAGGGGCCAGTTTGAGGGGCCTAGGAGCTCAGGCTGCTGTGTGTCCTTGGGTGAGTCCCTTTCTCTCTCTGGTTACAGCCCTCTTTAGAGGGGCTGTCAGTGCCCTTTGAACTGCAGCTGGTCTCTCTCCCTTTTCCCCTCCCCCTCCGAGTACTCAGGTGATTTATGGGTTCAGCCCGGTGCACACTAAGCAGTACGCTCTTCCAGGGAACCCTATAGTATCATGGGGCTCATTCTGGCCTGGGAAAGGGGCTGGCCACTGTGGACTGGCATCACAGGGCTTACGTCAGGGAGGGTTTAGGCTAGGGTTGAGCAAGCATGTGAACTCCTGGGTTTTGCAGCTTGAGAGCTCATGGCCTTAGATCCAGGATCAGCAGTCTTATCCAGCAGCCCCTTGAGGTGTGGGCCAGGGAAGGGGGTGCCCTGGTGAGGAGGTAGGCGGGCAGGCTAGACCTCTTTGTTCAAGCAGCTGGTAGACAGGGGAGCATGCTCTCCCGGAGATCAGGTGACCGAGGTCCCTAGGGGGTAGGGGCACAGTGATGCATTGTGGGGCGGAGTGACGGCTGGCTTGCTCTGCAGGAAGGAAGCCTGTCATGCAGGCTGGGAGGCCAGGGGGCCAACCTCCTGGCACTCAGGTCTTCCTCAAGATGACACCCCATCAGCTTGGCCCCAAGGCTCCCAAGGGCTGTGGAGACCTCCGGGGAGGCAGGCTTGTGGCACTTGATACATGACAGGAAGGGCAGGGTGGGCAGGCCAGGGGGCTCTGCTTCAAGCTCAGATCAGCACCAAGGGTTTCAAAAGAAGAGCAGAGCTATAGGTCACAGGCAAGAGTCTCAGTGAGGGGTAGGGCCTCTGATCACAGAAAGTCCTGGACCCTGCCCTAGGCAAAGCCAGCGCTGTCCACTACCCCTCCTCAGACACCGCCGCAAGCTTAACTTAAACACAGTGCCCCCAAGTCCCAGGGTACAGGAGAAGAGTGCTAACCAGGGACAGTCAGGGTGGACTGGCAATGGGGTTGACAGGAGGACCTGCTCATCTTAGACTCTGTCCCAAGTACTAGGCCAATCTGTGGGCTTCACAGAGGCGCAGCCAGGAGGGAGAATGGGGGACTAGAGTGTCTGAAGAAGCTGAGAAAGGCCCAGGTCCTGGATTGGGCTCATTAGAGGACCTGCCAGGTGGACAGCTCAGGGAAGGCTGGAGAGGGCTTGGAGGCTATCCTCGCCTCAACAGAAAGGATGGGGGTCTGGCCAGTCTCTCGTTCCTGATACCCTGATAACTTAAAACTTACATCTAGCTGGGCAATGGTGGCGCACACCTTTAATCTCAGCACTTGGGAGGCAGAGGCAGGCAGGTTTCTGAGTTTGAGGCCAGCCTGGTCTACAGAGTGAGTTCCAGGACAGCCAGGACTACACAGAGAAACCCTGTCTCGAAAAAACAAAAAACAAAACAAAACAACAACAACAACAACAACAACAAAAAAACCCACACACACAACAAACATCTATTTTTCCTTTTCTTTCTTTCTTTCTTTTCTTTTCTTTTCTTTTCTTTTTTTTAGCCCAGGTTGTCCTCAAACTCATTGAGTAACTGAAGATAACCCTGAACTCCCTTCCAAATAATGGGATAATGAAGTGAGCCGCTATGCCTAGCTTTTTTTTCTTTTAAAAAGCAGGGTCTGTTTGCCCAGGCTAGCCTCAAAATCATGGCAATCCTCTTGCCTCAGCCAACTAAGTGGGGGATGAGAGGTTATGCATGCTAGTGAATGTTCAGCTCACTGTTCAGCCTATACCCTCAGCCATACCCTCAGCAGAGTCTTAGTCTGTAGCCTAGTCTAGCTCCAAACTCACCATCCTCCTCACAGCCCCTAAGAGATCGCATGTGATGCCCTGCCTCCCACCCCACGCATTAAACTGCTAGGCTGTGCCTGCTTCGGGGATCTCCTGGATGAAGCCCACCACCCACCACTCACCCAGTTCAGTGGGCTTCAGCAGTTCATCCAGCATGTTGAAGAAGGGCAGCTTAACCAGGCGCACCTCGGGCTTAAGGGTCTTAGTGGGCAGGCGCCCCAGTCCATTCAAGTACTTCCCATATAGCACGGGGTAGTCCACGGTGGGCCCTGACAGGGGAGTCCTGGGCATGGAGTGCAGTGCCAGGGGATCCAGGGGCCGTGGTGCCTGTGGTCCAGGCTCTGCGCTCTTCTTGGCATAACGAGTCTCATACAGCTCTTTGATCTTCTTGAAAAGCTCTGGGCTACAGTCGAACTGCACCAGCTGCAAGGCCCTGGTCACCAGTTCATGCTTCAGCCCGCTCTTGCTACGGCCTACAAAGCCCAGCAGCATCTGCAGGTCTGACACTCGGAAGCTCATCACCATGTTCTGCAAAGGGGAACCACAGCATCTCTCAGGGGTGTGACCCTCTACCCTGTGTCCCCCACCCCCACCTCCCTGTGGCAGCCACCAAATCCTGCTTCCTGTGAGTACCATCGCAGAGTAGGTGTGGCCTCCTAGTCTCAGGCCCCTGGGCAGCATGGTCTGAGACAGGTCTTACAGTAAGGCACCCTGAACCCTGCCCTTGGTTTTCAGCCAATCATGCCAGGTGTACACCCCAAGGCACCACCAGGGTACCCAGAACAGAATGGGCCCACATGAGAACAGCCAGTCTCTGAAAGCAAACAGAGCAGTGACCAAGCTAATGACACGGTGAAACAGATGGGCAGGCCTAGGAATGCACCTATGGGGTGCTTCAGGCAAAAAGAAACCAACCAGAGCACAAGGGGATTCCAGCATGTGACCTGGGCCCTCGGGCCGGCTGCTTGCACTCAGACAGCTGATACCTGGGCATCCCAGGTCCCCACAGATGGAATGACCAAGCATCCCTGAGAGACAGGCCAGCTGGGCCCAGGGTCTCTTGTGTTAACTCCTGATGCTGGCCTCCACTGAATGAAAAGTAGAAAGGGGCTTCCCCAAGGCTGGACACGTACCCCTAGTGGCATGAGCAGACAGTCAGGTGACCCAGTCCACAAGGCCCAAAGAAGCCTGTAAGATACAGAAAGCCCACCTGACCAGCCCAAGGGTCTGAGCTCCAGGGATCCACTCCATTGGATGTCCACCTGGTCACTTGGGGGGCTGAGTCCTACCTAACATGGCCCTTGGGACCAGGGAGCTCCGAAAAACACCTCTAAGACCTGGGGTGCCAGCTACTACAGCATGACTTAAGTACCCCTGGGATGACAGGGTGGACTGGAGTTTGGCCTGCTGGCTACCAGGCTTCCCAGACTCTCCAGGGACTCTAGGGTATGTAGCCCTTGGGCACTTCCAATATGCCCTTAACTTCTTACTGCGCACAGGGACAAACAGCACACAGTTAGCACATTTGTACCCAAACCCTCACAACTCAGGAGAGAGGTACAGTAAGACAGGAGCCCTCGATGGTCCAGACAGAGCCAGAGGGCTTTGTGGTCCAGTGGATACCAAGGAGTTCTGTCACCCAGAACTGATGGCAAGCATCCGAGTAGCCAGGTCGCTGCCATATGGTCTGGGTCAGGTTTCCCAGCAGCTGCCATGGCCTGAGCAGCCTGCTGCAGAACAGCAGGGCATCCGGACAGGCGCACAGGACGAAGCCTCCATCCATCACCCAGAGTGTGTTTCCCGCCCTGGCACAGACTACCAGAGCTGAGTTTATAAATGACTTCTGGAGCTTCAGCTTGGGGTGTGATGTGGAGCAACAGCCCAGACACAGACAGAAATGGCTGCACTCAGCTGTCACTAGCCTAGGCTCTTCAGAAAGCTGAGATGCCCGACACAGGGGCAAAGGATGACGGCTTCACCCCAAGCCTGCTGCAGGGACCATTCATCCACAAACACAACCGCCTCCTGGAAGCCCCAGTAGACCTCAAAAGACAGAAATCTCTGGCCTGTTGTGACACACTGGAAAAAAGCTCCAAAAAAGTAGAAGTGTTGCCATCACACTTAAAGCACTCTGAGGGGCCATGACAGGAACCCTGTGGAACCTTTCAGAGCTTCAAAAAAGGGTCAAGTTCACCTAAGGTGGAGGTGGGTTCTAGCTGGCAGAGGGTCAAGTAGAGGCCATCAGCTTTTATTTCAAGGATCTAGACAGCAAACAAGCAATCGCAGCCCCTACCACAGAGGGGGGATGTGGGTACAGAGACTTTGGCCTCGCCCCAATGTTCTAGGTGCTAGCTGGGTACGTGAATAGGGAGAAAGATGGGTACACTTTTTTAATGTTTTTTTTTTTTTTTTGAGACAGGGTTTCTCTGTGGAGCCTTGGCTGTCCAGGAACTCACTTTGTAGACCAGGCTGGCTTTAAACTCACAGAGTCCTCAGATTAAAGATGTGCCACCACTCTCGGTGAGGACTACACATTTTAATCAGATCCTCTAGGATAACCCTAGGACCATGTAACAAGAGAGCCAGGAAAGGGGAAGAGAAGTCAGGATCTTATGGGTGGGAAGACACTTGAGGGGAACTGAGAGGAGACAACTGTGCTGGAGCTCTGGCAGGGAGACAGAGCAGAACTGTGCTCCCCTGGACTCAGTTAAAGTGTCCTGTGAGGATCAATCTGAGGAACACTTAAAAAGAAGGGGGTGTTGGGTCCAGTGGGCTACGCCAGGCAGCAGTGAAACCCTACAAGACGATTCACCAGGATGTAGAGGTGAGAGATGGGTTATAGAGTGAGACAGGATCACTGGAAGCTTAAGTGAGTAGGTATCCCATAGTTGACAAGTGGGGAGCGGGACTGGAGGGCTGAGTCTCTAAAATGAACCCGGGCACTCATAGTCTCAGTCTGGAGTCTGACTTATTCACTAGTGGGAGGTGTCAGTCTCAGCCCCGAGAATCAGAGGACTTGTGGCAATCCCTACAGACCTTCCCGCATGCTGGCCTGCAGGGGAGGAAAGAGAGGAGCACTCGGACCTGAGTCCTACTCGTTGCCTTGGAAACCCGATGGAGAAGTCACTCTGCATTCCTTCGGCTTCCGAGACCACAGAAGGACCCCCAGTTCTGTCCCAGTGGAGCTAACCCAAAGGAGAGGACAGTGCCTGCACCAGGAAAGCTGTGTACCCGCACTGTAGGAAGCCCAGCTCTGGCCGGTAAAGAAGTGACAGTAGACGGCAGGGACACCCCAGGAGGGTGCTGGCGACCCCGCCCCCGGTCTCCCCGCCCCCCCGCCCGCAGGCTCAGCCCGCGTCCTGGTCTCACCCTCGCCGCCCGCGCCGCCACACCCCGCACCCCGCCCTCCCAGCTCCCTGCGAGGAGCGGTCCGTACTCGACCACCCGCCTGTCCCGGCCAGAGCCACTCTCGCTCACTCACTTTGGCCTCCACCAGCTCTGCCGCCATCTTGGCCACTAGCGTCCCCCGCGCCGGGAGGCCCCAGCCGTCGCGTCACGTGAGGGCTCGACTGGAGGGCGGGGCCTGCGCGAGAGCCAATAAAAGCGAGTGCTGGCTCCTTTCTCCACGCCCCCGCATCTGAGAGGCGGGAGGAGGCATCGCGCGCACGCGCCCACAGGAACCACCGCCCGAGGATCTGGCCAATCACAACGGACAACTGCCAAGCCCCGCCCCCATGGTTATTTTTCAAGGCACTGGCCGCTACCACGCCCACTCAGGGGAGGAGTCTAGCTGCTTAAAGACATAGCCGCACTTCCCGCCGCCTCATTTCTCTTGCTTCAAAAAACCGCTAAGTTTTTGTGTTTATTTAGTGTGTACATGTGTGAACGTCAGACAACAGTCTAGGAAAGTAGGTTCTCTCCTTCCACTATGTAGGTCTGAGGGATGAACCGGGTATCAGCCCAAACCATGTGCCCTTTTGCCATGCTCCCTCGCTCTTACTGGTCCCACCTTTTCTAGAGAGTACAGGCCTGATCCCCTACCTCGTTTTCAAATTGGCTTGTGGTGTCAACAGTTGTGGGTTTTTAAAAATGGTCTTTTGTTATTCGAGACAGGTTCACCATGTTGCCCTGGCTCTGTAGAAATCGCTCTGTAGACCAGGCTGCCCTCAAACTCACTGAAATCCGCCTGCCCCTGCTTCCGGAGACTGAGATTAAGAACTAGCATTACCAAGCCCAGCCTAATCTTACTTCTTTAGGGCATAGAAGCCCCTCCAGCAGCCTTTTTATTTTTTTTATTTTTTGGCTCAAGGCCACGCCCACTCTTCTGTGGTCTGTTTTATTTATATATTGGGGTGAGAGGGAGAGATACGCAATTTTTGATCGTCCAAAGACAACTTAAGGAGTCAGTTTGTATATTTCCACAATATGAGTTCAGGGAATCGAACTCAGGACATCCAGTTTGGAGACTAATGCGAATGGATGTGGGTATGCGCGGTCCAAGCCTCCTATGTGGACGTCAGAGGACAATCTGCTGGAATCGCTTTCTCCTTTAACCATGTGTCACAAAATAAGTCCCGGGGATCGAACTCCTTATAGGTGGCAATCACCATTTCAAGGCCCTCCTTGGCCGCCTAACTACCCACAAGCCCCACCCAACTCCCAGGTTTCCGAAGCTTGCACAGAGGCCACGCCCACCTCTAGCCCCGCTCTGGGTTTTTAAGCGAGGACGGCCCCGCCCCCTTGCTTCCGTTTCATTGGGAGGACTGGACCGCGCCCACGTCTAGCGTCGGGAGGGAGGTCTTAAAGAAGTACGTTCTTCCCGCTCGGGTGCATTTTATGGTTCCTGTTTACGCTCGCAATTTGGTGGAGAGAAGGGTTGGGGATGAACAGAATGCGGCCGGGCTGGTGTCCCTGTTCCGTTCGAGCGGCAGCTAGCAGGTGCAAGGCTCGCCTGGCCGTGTAGCTGTGGGGTGTGAGCCTGTGCGGTGCACATCCGGGTTCCGCTTGCACACTCTCTCCTCTTCCTTTCGTGTGTGTGTGTGTGTGTGTGTGTGTGTGTGTGTGTGTGTGTGTGCGCGCGCGCGCATTCAGGTCGATTCTCTGAAAGCCACTTGATCTTTACTCTTGTTGTAACTAAATTACAAAGAGAGAGCTCTACCGAGTCTGATTTCTCTCTGTCACAAGCCCCCTGTGGCTCCCTAATACCCACAGGCTCACCCGGTAATCCCCTATGTAACTAACCCCCACTGTAGCTTCTGTCACCCAAGTGCTGGCGTGACAGGCACGGCTCACCACACCTTATCCTGTGATGCTGAGGATTAAACAAGGGTTTTCTGTATGCCAGGCAAGCATTCCACCAACCGAGTCCCAGCCCCTTTTGTACTCTTGTTTGATTTTTATTTTATGTATACGTATGTTTTATTCTCTATGTCTGTCTGTGCCCGTGGTGCCTACAGAGGTCAGACGCTCTCTGGAACTGGCTACAGATAGTTGTAAACCACCGTCTGGGTGTTGGAAACTGATCCTGAGTCTTGTGCAAGAGTGCTCTAACCATAGAGCACTAACTGCTATGTATACCCCATCTCTTTTTTTTTTTTTTTTTTTTTTGAGACAGGGTTTCTCTGTGTAGCTCTGGCTGTCCTTGAACTCACTCTATGGAACAGGCTGGCCTTGAACTCAGATCCACCTGCCTCTGATTCCACGACACATGGAATTAATAATGTGGCCACTGTCCTGGCTTCCACTTTGTTTTTGTACAGATTTTCTCAGTGAACCTCACGTGCCCTGGATTTGCTAAATTGGTGGTCACTGAGCTTAGGGGATCCTCCTGTCTCAACCTCCTTTTGCTACAATGACAGATGAACTACCGTGCCTGGATTTTTGCATTGTGTAAGGATTTGAACTCAGGTCCCTCATGTGTGCAGCAAATGATTTCCCCACTAAAACAACTCTCTGGCTCACTAGCATCGTTACAGCTTGACAGCAACACTTTTCTTTTCTTTTCTTTTCTTTTCTTTTCTTTTCTTTTCAGAGCTGAGGACCGAACCTAGGGCCTTGTGCTTGCTAGGCAAGTGCTCTACCACTGAGCTAAATCCCCAACCCCAACACTTTTCTTAAGAAATCTGTCTTCCGTGTTAGAGAGATGGCTCAGCGATTAAGAGCACTGACTGTTCTTCCTAGAGGTTCTGAGTTCAATTCTCAGCAACCATGGTGGCTCACAACCATCTGTAATGGAATGCGATGCCCTCTTCTGGTGTGTCTGAAGACAGCGACAGTGTACTCATATACGTTAAATGGGTAAATAAATCGAGAGAGAGAGAGAGAGAGAGAGAGAGAGAGAGAGAGAGAGAGAGAGATCTGTCTTCTAGTTTCCGTTTCAGAATGGACTACATTTCCCAAAATTCTGCAGGCACCTGATGTCACATGATCAGAATCTATCCAATAAGAGGAGTGATGCGTTTTTTTCTCTTGTCCTCTTTCCTCCTTGGCCTACTGGGATAATGTACCTGATACTGAATCTTGAGGAGGAAGACCATCTTCTGGAGATCGTAAAAGAAAGCTAGGAAGAGATTCTTTTTTATAATAATTTAATTTTATTGTCTTTCTTTTTTTCTTCTTTTCGAGACAAGGTTTGCCTCAGGAGTCCTGAGACTCTGTAAACCAGGCTAGCCTCGAACTCAAATCAACCTGCCTCTGCCTCCTGTGTACCGGGATAAAAGGAATGGTTCACCACAGCAGGTCTACTTTTCTTATTTCTAACTGTGTGTATATATCACAGTCCAGAAGAGGGTGTTGGGCCCTCATGATCCTCCTCATGTGGGTGCTGGGAATCCAAGTGTCTTGTGTTCTATCTACTCTCCTACCCAGGTAGCCATCTCCCCGTCTCCAGCCGGGCCTAATTTCCTTTTCATTTCACCTATTGGTATTACTCTATGGCTTTTTCCCTTTGTCATATGCACGTGCATACGACCTTGTATGCAGTCATTCATGTATGTGGGGGTCAGAGGTTAACATCAAATATCTTCCTTCTTCTTTCTCTCTCTCTTTCTTTCTTTCTTCCTTTCTTTCTTTCTTTCTTTTACTTTGAGGATGAGACAAGAGAATCCCTGAGGATCACAGGCAGGCTAGTTTAGCCTCATGGAACTCCGGATTCCCTGAGGGCACGCCAAAGGTTTTTATACAGGAACGGGGAATTTAACTGCAAGTACTTGACCATTTGAACTATGACTCAAGCCTTGTTTTTTGTTTATTTTGATTTTTTGTTGTGATTTTAGTCAGGGTCTCATGTAGCCCAGGCTCACTCTGTAATCCTCCTGCCTCCATCTCCCTAGTGCTAGAATGTGTGGTTTGTTTTGTTGCTGATAGCTTGGTGCATGCTAGGCTCACCCTCTGCCCACTGAACCGCAGCTCCACTCTTTTTTTTTGTTTGTTTTTGTTTTTCGAGACAGGGTTTCTCTGTGTAGTCCTGGCTGTCCTGGGACTCACTCTGTAGACCAGGCTAGTCTCGAACTCAGAAATCTGCCTGCCTCTGCCTCCCAAGTGCTGGGATTAAAGGCGTGCCCCCCCCCCCCCCCCCCGCCCAGCTTCGAGCCCCACTCTTCTTTATTCTTACAAGGACCTTGTAAAATAATTTATGACCACTAATGACCACAGACATCCAGTAACTTATCCACATAGCACATTAAAGCAGCACCAGAATTTTTTTGTTTTGTTTTTTTGTTTTTTTCGAGACAGGGTTTCTCTGTGTAGCCCTGGCTGTCCTTGAACTCACTCTGTAGACCAGGCTGGGATTAAAGGCGTGTGCCACCACTGCCGGCAGAATTTTTTTTATATAATTTAATTGTATTTTACTAAAATTGTCACAATTTTTACTATACATGGAGGTATAAGAATAATGAATTAATATGTAACTTTTGGGGTTTTTCCTTTCCTTTTATTGGATATTTTCTTTATTTACATTTCAAGTGTTATTACCTTTCCTGGTTTCCCCTCTGGAGACCCTCTATCCCATCCCCCGTCCCCCTGCTTGTATGAGGGTGCTCCCCAACCCACCCACAGAATTTAAACTTACATCTTGTCTAACGAAATCTTAAATCTGATTTATCTCAGTGTGTAACATATATTTCTTCCCTACATAGAGGACAGGCAGATCCGTGCACGCTGCAGTTGGGCAAAGACCGCTGGAGTAAGTGCTGTGCCCTCGCTGCGCATGCGCAGTAACAACTTCCTGCATCTTCGGAGCCCCTTCTCTGCACCCTGCAGCGCCCTTGCCTGGCGGCCGTCTAAACTGATTACTGCAGATCCTGAGTGGCTGTCTAGCAGCAAGCTCCGCAGATCTTAGCTGCTGTGCATCCGGCCCCATCCCCCAGGTGTCAATCCCTTTTGTCCAGTCTCAGCCCTGAACATTGCTCTGTTCTCTTCCCCGAATTAACTAGCTTCTTAGAATTTGCCAAGAAAGCAAATCACTAAGAACAATTTAACTGTCTCTCTCCAAAATGAAATTTAATTACTTAGTCCAGATAGTGGGTCACTCTAGCTCCAACACTAGAAACCCAGAACCAGGGAGAATGTCTGAAGTTCCAGGCCAGACCACAAAGATGTCCAGTAAGACCTGTCTCAGAGTTTTGTTTTCAAATCATTCTATTTTAACTGGGTGTGGTAGCCCACACCTTTGGTACTAGAAGTTTCAAGTCAGAGGCAGGCAGATCTCTGGGAGTTTGAGGCTACCCTGGTCTACAGAGTAGTTTCAGGCCAACCAGAATTATGTGGAGAAACACTGACTCACAAAACAAACGAAAGGGGGCTGGAAAGACGGCTCAGCGGTTGAGAGCACTGATGACTCTTCCAGAGGTCCTGAGTTCAATTCCCAGCAACCATATGGTGGCTCACAACCATCTGTAACAGGGATCTGATGCCCTCTTCTGGTGTCTCTGAAGACATCAACAGTATACTCACATAACATGAAATAAATCTTTAGTACAATCAAAAGTGAAATTGCTTCTTTTTTTGAGGAAGGGTCTCCTGTAGCTTAGGCTGACTTGATCTTGGACCCTGCTTCCACGTCTGTCTGTCTGTCTGTCTGTCTGTCTGTCTGTCTGTTCTGTTCTGGTTCCTGTAGTGCTTGAGATGGAAGTCAGACACCCTTGTACCTGCTTGGTCAGTACTCACTGAGCCCAGCCCAGCTTGATTAACATCTTGTTTATTCTTAATGTGTCTGTGATGTCTGTGCTAGACATACATGTGGGTCACAGAAGTTCCCAGAGTGGCGTTGTCTTTCCACAGTGGTCTGAAGGGCATCAGGCTTGTGTGACACACTTCCACAAGGATCTCAGTTCTGATTTAGTTTGAGAGAGTATGCTGGGAAGCCAGGCTTGGCTAAGAACTTCCCATAATCTTTCATCTTTGAACACTTTGAAATAGCAGGCTAGTCCAGTCATGTCCATCCTCAAGCCCATTCATTCATTCATTCATTCATTCATTCATTCATTTTTCTGACATTGAAAGCATGTGCCTGCCACTGCCTGTCTTTTCTTTTCTTTTCCTTTCTTTTCCTTTCTTTTCTTTTTGCTTTTTGAGACAAGGTTTCTCTGTGTAGCCCTGGCTGTCCTGGAACTCACTCTGTGGACCAGGCTGGTCTCGAACTCAGAAATCCACCTGCCTCTGCCTCCCAAGTGCTGGGATTAAAGGCATGCACCACCACTGCCCGCCTGCCTGGCTTTTCAACCTCTTTAGTTTTTGAAACAAATCCTCGTGTAGCCCAGGTTGGCCTTGAACTCACACAGCTGAGGATAATCCTGTGCTCTTGCTCCTCCTCCAGTCTCTAGTTGGTGGGATGAGAGGGATGTGCTGTCAACCCCAGTTTATATGGCTGTGGGGTGGAGCCCAGGGCTTCTCGCCTGTGGAAAATTCTCTATACCCTGGGACCAGACCCAGCCGGCTGAATCTCTGAGAACCTTTGCCCTGTCTGATTGCAAAGACCCCCTTCTCCCTAGAATGAACTCTTAAGAGTCTTTGACAATCACTTCAGGGACTTCTCTGCTCTTCAAGAAAATAGGTCGGTCGATCAGGATGCAAACTCTCCGACCATAAGGTGCATGCGCTGGCCGTGTAAAACTTGAATGGAGTCGCGCACCCAGGTGTAGGTGGTCCTTAGTTCTCCAGCTTAGTTCTTGAGCCTGCCACTCCTTGGGAGGCTCTGCGTCCCAGCCAATCAATAGACATGATTCCTGTCATTGGTCTCAGCGTCCCCTCTTGTTTAAGCAGGGATCAGGTTTTTAAAGCAAACAGAATGGGACCGCAGTAGAGCCAAGAGTGGCAAACCGCATTGCTTAATTTACTTATTTTAGGTTAGGACTCCTCCCCTCCTCTCCCTCCAAGTCTGGAAGTGTAAGATGTGTCCCCTCGCTTTAACCTAGAGAGCTTGAGACAAGGTCTCCCGAAGGGAGGTCTTCTGCATGGGTTGAACGCGGAAACAATGAGTATCTATTGTGTACAGAAGGCTCGCGTTCAGGGTCAGGCGGGGACAGCCACGCTCGCGGTCCTGTGGCGCCTCCTTCTGGACTCACGCGGCACGGCCAGTATCGAGGGCTCTCTTTAAAATCACTTTCTCCTTGCTTTGCTCAGGCAGCAGCTTTAAAAGGATTGCTGCGAGTCACGGGCTACAGAATGAAACCCCTGTAAAGGTGCAAAAAATTAGGAGACAAGTGACAAAAATCCAAGAAACCACAGGTTTGGTTTCGTTTTCTTTTTGAAACAATTCAGTTTGTAAGGAAGGATGGCCTTGAATTCCTGGTCCCCCTGCCTCCATCTGCCAAGTGCTGGAATGACAGCTGACCGTCACTCTGCGAGCTCCACGCACCGATCTCTAGCTGTATGTTGTTTGTTTGTTTGTCTGTTTTGTTTTTCTTGTTGTTGTTTTTTTCGAGACAGGGTTTCTCTGTGTAGCCCTGGCTGTCCTGGAACTCACTCTGTAGACCAGGCTGGCTTCGAACTCAGAAATCTGCCTGCCTCTGCCTCCCAAGTGCTGAGATTAAAGGCGTCCGCCGCCACCACCACCACCGCCCGGCTGTTTGTTTGTTTTTAAGACGGGTTTCTTCTCGGTTTAGCCCCGTCTGTCCTGTTACCCACTCTGTAGACTAGGTTAGCCTTGAACAAAGATCTCCTGTCTTAGCCGTCTAAATGCTGGGATTAAAGGCGTGCACCACTGCCTTTTGTTTTGGTCTTATCATTATTGTTGCCTTCTTGCCCGCAGGAGGATCAGTAATTCAAGGACAACCTCTACAGTCAATCCAATTGAGGGCCAGCCTGTTCTACTACAGATCCTCTCTCTGGAGAAAAAAAAAGATTTAGGAGAGCGGGGTGTGTTGGCGCACGCTTTAACCCCAGTACTGAAGCAGTAGAGGCAGGCAGATTTTCGGGATTTGGGACCATCCTCGGCTGCATCCAAAGATCTTGTTTCCAAAACAGACTAACAAACAAAAATGTGTAATAAAAATACAAGCAAGATTTTGCAGAAATAAATCTGTGGCCCCAAGGGTCACTTTCTCCAGCTTTTCCCAGAGGTGTCAAATTACATAACAGTCTCAAACCCAGGAACTTGGACTTTGGCCCAACGCACTGCCCGGTCCGAATTTCAAAGTCCATTTTTTATTGACCTACTAGGTTTTCAAGAATCATCTTGGAAGCAACTGTATTCTGAAGAATCTACGTCTAAAATCCCACCTTCGGACCCTTGCCCAGGGTCCCGGGACCGGGCGGGCCACGCCCCGGCCGCGACGCAGCCACTCCCAAGGTAGAACAAGTTGAAGTCCCAGAAGTAGTCCTCTGCGCATGCGCAGATCCGTCCGCAGGGTCCTAGCCAACCAGGCCCGAAGCGCACCCGCGCCGTCACGTGACGCGCCCAACCGGCGTCGACCTATAAAAGGCCGGGCGTTGACGTCAGCGGTCTCTTCCGCCGCAGCCGCCGCCATCGTCGGCGCGCCTCCCTGTTCACCTCTGACTCTGAGAATCCGTCGCCATCCGCCACCATGGTGAGTGTCCGCGGGGCCGCGAGACGCGGGGACCGAGGCGGATCTCCGGGGCAGCGGGAGGTGGCGGAGCGCGACCCTGAGGAGGAAGGAGGAGGGGACATGGCTGCCCTGGCCCGGGCGGCGGGACGTGGTCAGGCCGCGGCGCCATGTCTGCGTGTCCTCTGCGGGCCTCGGCAGTGTTCCCGTGGCCGCGGGGCTGGCCGTGGGAGGGGTGGCGTGTGCTGATGTGGCAGCGGGCATGGCGCTGTCCCCGTGCCCCTGGTGACGGGCGGAGGGCGACCCCGGGAGGTGACAGCCAGCAGGGGCTGCTTCCGAGGACACCTGCAGTGGGCTGAGCGTCTTCCGGTTCCTTTCCCGGAGCCCTTGTCGGCTTGCGGTGTCTGGGTCCGCATGCTGACAGCGGCCCCCAAACTAAGAAGATGGCTCGCTGGCCTAGTGGCCCGCTGTGGCCTTTGATCCGGGCGTTTGACCTTGGCGCGGAACCCCGGTTGGTTTGGGGGCTCGGTGGTGTGTGTAACCTGCCGGCTTCGTAGCCCAGGCTTGCTCTTCCCTGGCTCCAGTTGTCAGATTTGGAGTTTAGATAGAGCCGTGTTTCTGAAACATTGGTGGATCCTTGTGAGGTGCTGGGCTTGTGGCATGAGTCACAGTCTGGGGGCGACATCTGTCCCGGCCTCGGTGCTATTGACCTGCTGGTGCCTGCCAGGCCGAGTTCCCAGAGTCAGCCTGACTGCCCTTCCCCCACCCAGGTGAACTTCACAGTAGACCAGATCCGTGCCATCATGGACAAGAAAGCCAACATCCGCAACATGTCAGTCATCGCTCATGTGGACCACGGCAAGTCCACGCTCACCGACTCCCTCGTGTGCAAGGCGGGCATCATCGCCTCCGCTCGAGCCGGGGAGACGCGCTTCACTGACACTCGCAAGGATGAGCAGGAACGCTGCATCACAATCAAGTCCACGTAAGTGGGGTCCTGCTCAGGCTGTCATTCAGCTCCCCAGCCTGGTGACAACCAGGGGACTAACAGCATTTCTCCAGCCTCCTGCGCCTCTACCTGCCGGCTGCTAGTGATGCTGTGGGGGTCTCCAGTATTGGGGACCAGGAGTGGCTTCATCTTGTGACCGTATCTGGGCTGATGTCCCCTTCCCCCATAGGGCCATCTCCCTCTTCTACGAACTCTCTGAGAACGATCTGAACTTCATTAAGCAGAGCAAGGATGGCTCGGGCTTCCTCATCAACCTCATCGACTCTCCAGGCCATGTGGACTTCTCCTCAGAGGTGACCGCTGCCTTGCGTGTCACCGATGGAGCTCTGGTGGTGGTGGACTGTGTGTCTGGTGAGTGGAGCCTATAGCAGACAATAGCTGATGTTCTCATGGCCCAGGACATAAATTGCAGTCATTGGTTTTGAGGTGAGACTGGATTGCGCTTTTGTTGGAGTGTGGCTCTGCCCACCTGTGTCTGGGCAGGGAGGGTGTGCAGTGGCAGCATCAACCTTAGATTCCTGCACCCTGAGGTCCAGGGCCAGATAGTGAGGGCAGCATGGCCAGCCCAGGGTGCTGCCCTCACAAGAGGACCCGTCTGAACTTGACTCCGCAGGCGGAGCTCCTGGGGTTCTAGCACCAGTGAGCCGTGGTGAATGCCTGTGCTCATTCCCACAGAGAAAGCATTCATTCCTGGTCGTGGGGCCTTGAGCAGCCCAGGGGATTAAAAGCTTGTGCTCTTCCAGGGCCTCTAAGTGGTGTGTCTCTTCCCTCCCTCAGGCGTGTGTGTGCAGACAGAGACGGTGCTGCGGCAGGCCATCGCTGAGCGCATCAAGCCAGTGCTCATGATGAACAAGATGGACCGAGCCCTGCTGGAGCTGCAGCTGGAGCCCGAGGAGCTCTACCAGACCTTCCAGCGCATCGTGGAGAACGTGAACGTCATCATCTCCACCTACGGCGAGGGCGAGAGCGGGCCCATGGGCAACATCATGGTGTGGCGCCCCTCTTGTTCCGGGCAGGGCCTGGGGGGCAGGGCGCTGGGAGTCCCTGTGCCCGCACATGATGACGGAAATTCTTCACTTTGACCTGATGTCTTTTGAAGAAACTCTGTGTCTGAGGCAGTGGCCTTGGGGCTGGGCTGGCTGCTCACCAGCTTTGCTGGCTAACTGCTGTCCTCCTCCCTCAGATCGACCCTGTCCTGGGCACCGTCGGCTTTGGCTCAGGCCTGCACGGCTGGGCCTTCACTCTGAAGCAGTTTGCAGAGATGTACGTGGCTAAGTTCGCAGCCAAAGGCGAGGGCCAGCTGGGGGCAGCTGAGCGTGCCAAGAAAGTGGAAGACATGATGAAGAAGCTCTGGGGAGACCGGTAAGTACAGGATGTGTGTGGGACTTCCCGCCCGCCTGCCACCCATCCAGTGTCTGCTGCCGGTGCTATGTGACCACTCTCTACAAGGTACTTTGACCCAGCCAATGGCAAGTTCAGCAAGTCAGCCAATAGCCCAGACGGGAAGAAGCTTCCCCGCACCTTCTGCCAGCTCATCCTGGACCCCATCTTTAAGGTGAGTACGCTGTGGGTCCTCTGAGTCCCAGCCTGGAAAAGCATCCCGCCTCCGTGCTCACCCACCTCTCTGCTGGGCACAGGTGTTCGACGCCATCATGAACTTCAGGAAGGAGGAGACGGCCAAGCTGATCGAAAAGCTGGACATCAAGCTGGACAGTGAGGACAAGGACAAGGAGGGCAAGCCGCTGCTCAAGGCCGTGATGCGCCGCTGGCTGCCCGCGGGGGACGCCCTGCTGCAGATGATCACCATACACCTGCCGTCCCCTGTCACTGCACAGAAGTACCGCTGTGAGCTGCTCTATGAGGGGCCACCCGATGACGAGGCCGCCATGGGTATGTACCACAGAATTGTCCTCTGCTCCTGGGTCTTCCCTGGCGTAGCAATCTGTGACTTGAATCCCAACTCTCCATAGGTATTAAGAGCTGTGACCCCAAAGGCCCTCTTATGATGTACATCTCCAAGATGGTGCCCACCTCTGACAAAGGCCGCTTCTATGCCTTTGGTCGAGTCTTCTCTGGGGTGGTGTCCACGGGCCTGAAAGTCCGCATCATGGGCCCCAACTACACCCCTGGGAAGAAAGAGGACCTGTACCTGAAGCCTATCCAGAGGACCATTCTGATGATGGGCCGCTATGTGGAACCCATTGAGGACGTGCCCTGTGGGAACATCGTGGGGCTGGTGGGCGTGGACCAGTTCCTCGTCAAGACCGGGACCATCACCACCTTTGAGCACGCTCACAATATGCGAGTGATGAAGTTCAGCGTCAGCCCCGTTGTCAGGGTGGCAGTGGAAGCCAAGAACCCAGCTGACCTGCCCAAGCTGGTGGAGGGCCTGAAGCGCCTGGCGAAGTCTGACCCTATGGTGCAGGTGTGCCACTCATTGGCTAGCTGTAGTTAGAGGGGGGATACCTGGGAAGAGCAGGGAGTGCTGGGCCTGAGGCTGGGGCCTCCTGGGGGTGGCGAGGGTGCTGACCACTGTCCCCCCCAGTGCATCATCGAGGAGTCTGGAGAGCACATCATCGCTGGCGCGGGTGAGCTGCACCTGGAGATCTGCCTTAAGGACCTGGAGGAGGACCATGCCTGCATCCCCATCAAGAAATCTGACCCTGTCGTGTCATACCGGGAGACAGTCAGTGAGGAGTCCAACGTGCTGTGTCTGTCCAAGTCCCCAAACAAGCACAACCGCCTGTACATGAAGGCCAGGCCCTTCCCTGATGGCCTGGCAGAGGACATCGATAAGGGTGAGGTGTCTGCCCGCCAGGAGCTCAAAGCCCGTGCCCGCTACCTGGCTGAAAAATACGAATGGGATGTTGCTGAAGCCCGCAAGATCTGGTGCTTCGGCCCTGATGGCACTGGCCCCAACATTCTCACTGACATCACCAAGGGTGTGCAGTACCTGAATGAGATCAAGGACAGTGTGGTGGCCGGCTTCCAGTGGGCTACGAAGGAGGTGAGTGACTGCCCCTGGGCTGGCTTTCCTACTTCTGAGGGCCTGCTGCCGTCTGACTTCTAGCTCTTCACAGGGTGCTCTGTGTGAGGAGAACATGCGTGGTGTGCGATTTGATGTCCATGATGTGACCCTGCATGCTGATGCCATCCACCGTGGAGGTGGCCAGATCATACCCACAGCACGCCGCTGCCTCTATGCCAGTGTGCTGACCGCACAGCCCCGCCTCATGGAGCCTATCTATCTGGTGGAGATCCAGGTAACTTGGGTGTCTTGTGTGTGATCTATCCTCCTCTCTCTGCCCACTGCAAACCACTGTTCTCTCTTCTCAGTGCCCTGAGCAAGTGGTGGGTGGCATCTACGGTGTCCTGAACAGGAAGCGTGGCCATGTATTTGAGGAGTCCCAGGTGGCCGGTACCCCAATGTTCGTGGTCAAGGCATACCTGCCTGTCAATGAGTCCTTTGGTGAGTGTCTGCTCCGGGGGTTTGCATGGCAGGCCCATGGTGGGGGTGCAGCAGAGGTGCAGAGTTCATTTGAAATGGCAGGGCAGCCTGCTTAAGGGTGCCAGGAGAGCCAGAGCTACAACACAGAAACCAAAATGGAACCTGGAAAGCCAGCCTTCCTGTGAGGAAAGACAAGACAGCTAAGCATGTCCCCAGGGAAGACACCTAGAGGGCCAGGCCTCTTGATGAGCCTCCTGTCTTCTGTGTAGGCTTCACCGCCGACCTTCGATCCAACACTGGTGGCCAGGCCTTCCCCCAGTGCGTGTTTGACCACTGGCAGATCCTGCCTGGGGACCCCTTTGACAACAGCAGCCGCCCCAGCCAAGTGGTAGCTGAGACCCGCAAGCGCAAAGGCCTGAAGGAAGGCATCCCAGCGCTGGACAACTTCCTGGACAAACTGTAGGCAGCCTGGTACTGCCACACGCTGCACAGCCCACCCATCAGAAGACACCTTGAGACTGTCCCCACGGTGCCCCTCTGGAGGCTGCTGGGGCCACCCTGACATCACTCAGCACACTTGCCACCAATTCTATTTATTTCGGAATTAGAAGGCAGCGGGACCGCTCTCTGCAGGCTGGACTGGCAGGCCGTGGGGTGGGCGGGACACGGCTCTTCACATTTTCAGAGGGAAACTCGCAGATGTCCAAAAGTCTAAATGAATGCATTCAGAGGTTTATGGGGTCCATGGCCAAGTGGAGGTCCCCCAGAGGGGGAGGTGGGGTAGGCCCCTCCAGTAAGGCAGGCAGGCAGCCAGCCTTAGACTTGCAACCCCGCTGTGCTGTGCGAATCATTGAGGAATAAACTACTGTGGTTGGTCCGCACGTGCTCTTTATCCTGGTTTGCGTTCACTTTCCTGGGCACCTGATTTTAAGGGTGTCTGGCTTCCCCCACAAGGCTCCTGATTTCCTTATTGAGGGTGGCCTGCAGTGATGCCCCCTACCCTCATTTGCTACCCTGTGCCATGGCGACAGATTTTCCCGTGCACAGGACTACCCCACTCGGTTCCACAGACGCGGGCCTACTCCGGAAACACATCCCAGGGTCTGGTTTCCGGCTTTGCGGTCCCAGCTCTGCAGCCTCGCTATTTGCGCTGGCCAATCCTTTCGGAGCAAGGAGTCACCCGCCCAATAGTGTGCTCCCCGAGCGGGCTGGGGCGTTCCTGGAAGTCCTTGTCCAGCCGGCAGTCCTTGTCCAATGAGCACTGGAGTTGCCTAGGGTGATGACGTCGCTAGTCAACGTCCGCTTCCGCCGATAGGTCGGATGCTAGCCAATGAGTGGTGGCATTTAGTTTCTGTCTAAAGGTATCCAATGAGCGCTGGCTTCCGGGCTTTGCGGGGGCGTGTTGCTGCGCATGCGTAGATGCCTCCTCGGGATTTACGCTGGAGGCTTTCGCGGGGGCCTCGCTGGCGCCGGGCGGGGACTCGCGGGCATAGGACGGTACGAATGGGACGGGGCCCGGGACGATGTGTTGGGACCCAAGGGATACGCGGCAAGGGCGAGAGCAAGGGGAGGGGATCCGCAAGGGGCATGGTTGTCTCTGGACGCTCCAACCTCCAGGGCTGGACCTCTAGGACCGGCACCACTGCTGCGCATGCGTCGGATTTCCAGCGACACCCCTGAGTTCCGGGGTGCAGGTGGGCATGATTGACAGGTGAGGAAGCTAGCTGAGAGTCCCAAGAGCCGGACGCTATGGAAGAGTGTTGAGAGTAGAGAACCTCACGCTGACTTTGAACTCTGCTTAATCCTTCTGCCTCAGCCTCCTGAGTGCTAGGGTAAAGGGCACACGACACTGTTCTGTGTTTTACAGCTCTGTGTGTGTGTGTGTGTGTGTGTGTGTGTGTGTGTGTGTGTGTGTGT
>JANHMN010000021.1:1118732-1137087 GCA_030674055.1 Rhabdomys pumilio | reverse complement strand
TGTGTGTGTGTGTGTGTGTGTGTGTGTGTGTGTGTGTGTGTGTGTGTACACTGCTTGACAGACGTTGTTTTGCTTCTTTTAGTTATATCTATGCTTGTTTCTGACAGGGGTGTCGCAGTGCCTGCAGGTACCTTAGGTGCCTGAAGAGGGTGTTGAGGTCAGCAGGCACAGGAGTTAGGGTACTAGTGAGCCAGCTAACATGGGCACTGGGACCCGAACTCAGCTACTGTGCAAGAACAGCACCCACTCTTACTAACCGAGCCATCCCTTTAGTCACTTGAGTTACTCTCATGGAGCCCAGGCTAGCTGTAACTCACCACGTATTGGAGGATGCCCTTGAACTCCTGTCCTCAGCCCTCCCCTCCCCAGTGCTGGGGTGCCAGGTTTGCTCTATCGTGTCCACATTGTGGGTAGGGCCTTTAGGTGACCAAAGAAAATTTGGGGCAGGGGCATTGTCACACATGCTGGGGAAGCCTCTTGGAAGAAGTTTCATCCGTGATAAACATTTCCGCTTTCCTCTGTCCCCCCAGCTCCTGTGTCCCCAGAATCCTACAGAAGACAGCTGCCATGTCAGCATTCAGGCAGGAGAATGTTGAGGACCATTATGAGATGGGAGAAGAGCTTGGCAGGTGAGCAGTGTGGGTGGACTGCTGGTGGGTGCCTCTGCCCTTCCTGGCCTCTGTCTTGACATCACTCTGGGCTTCAGATTCTCTGTCCTCTGAGCCAGGGACAGTGCTTGAGCTTTGTCTGTCTGCTATGGGGTTGTTCTGAGTTTGGTTGCCCCCCCACCCCCCATGAGACAGAGACTTACTATGTGTGCCTGGCTGGTCTGGAACTTGCTAAGCACAGAGATCCTTGTGCCTCCGCGTCCCAAGTGCTGGAGCTAAAGGATTGCACCACCACCTTGGCCTCGGTTGATTTTTTTTAAGGCAGAGTCTCACGTATCCCTGGTTGGTCTTGAACTTCTTTTATGTAATTATTATAGTTTGTGCATATGTGTCTTGGTCCAGCACTTCTCCTGGAGTCTGTGCTCTTCTTTCCCATGCAGGTTCCAGGGGCTGAACTCAGGCTGTCCTTGGCAGCCTGGGTGCTGTGTCCCACCCACCACACTGCTCAGGTCATTTGATGACTTTCTGAGTCTCCCTCTCTTTAGTTCTACGCACATGTGCTTTTACACTGGTGTCTCCCCAGTGCTTGGTTGGTTCAGGAGACCATTTTCTGTTTGGTGTTTCTTGAGAAAGCCAGGTTCTCTTCTAGGCTGGCTCTCAGGCGTCTCCATGCCTTGGAGCCCCCTCCCACCCCCTCCCACCGGGCCCTTCCTCTTTCTAAGGGGCTTCAGACCTTATTTGGCAAGTTCTAGCCCGGCCAGCCTTCTGGGAACATCAAGGCCCGCCCTATGACGTCACCCCCATGGAATGTAAATGACCCTTCCAGTATACGGCAGGCTGAGGAGAGTCTTCCTGCCTAGGGGCCCTGAAGTACTTCCTTCTGGAGTTTCCCACTGCAGCCCTCATCCCCACCCCTGAGAACCTTCCAGCTAAACTGGGGGACTGAATGGGGCCAGCTCTGGCAGACCCCAGGCAGATGTGCTGTCTCTTCACAGACAGCTCAGGCCGTGGGTGTCTGCCCACAGTAGGGCTCCAGCTGTGTTCCGATCTTGCACATAAAGAGGCACATGTGCTGGTCACATCTGAGCCTGCTGCTAGGGAAGTGGTTCGATTCCCAGCACCCACATGGGGGCTCACAACTACCTGTGACTCCAGCTCCAGGAATCTGACGCCCTTGCTGGTCTCTGTGAAGGAAATCATGTATGGAAAGAAACAGTTTCACGTACCACCCACCTCCTCACCCCAGAAGGACGTATGGATGCTTTAGCCTTGATGTAGTGACACTCAGATAAAGTATGGTGTTGGGGTTGGGCAGGTCTGGGCCTCAGGCCTGCCACACTGTACACTTGCTGTCTGATCTCTGTTTTTATTTTTTAATTTCTATAAAAGATTGATTTACTATTTATACAGTGTTCAGCTGCATGTATGCTTGCATGCCAGAAGAGGGCTCCAGATCTTATTACAGATGGTTGTGAGCCACCATGAGGTTTCTGGGAATTGAACTAGGGACCTCTGGAAGAGCAATCAGTGATCTTAACCTCTGAACTACCTCTCCAGCCCCTATTTATTTATTTATTTATTTATTTATTTATTTATTTTTGTTTTTTCCAAATAAGGTTTCTCTATGTAGTCCTGGCTGTCCTGGAATTCATTCCGTAGACCAGGCTGGCCTCGAACTCACAGAGATTCACCTGCCTCTGCCTTCCTGGGATTGAAGGCGTGCGCCACCAGCACTCAGCTTATTTGTTAATTTTTTTTTTTTTTTTTTTTTTTTTTGGTTTTTCGAGACAGGGTTTCTCTGTGTAGCCCTGGCTGTCCTGGAACTCACTCTGTAGACCAGGCTGGCCCTGAACTCAGAAATCCGCCTGCCTCTGCCTCCCAAGTGCTGGGATTAAAGGCGTGCACCACCACCGCCCAGCTTATTTGTTAATTTTTAAGAGACATTTATTATAGTATGTAAGTGCGTGGCAGCCACAGCCCTTCTGTGGAGGTCAGAGGGTGGCTTGCAGGTCCCAGGTACAGTCGGGGCTGCTGTCCCATGTCTGTCAGTCCTCACCACATGCTCAGCTCCAAAGTCCTTGTCCTTACTAAACCTGATAAGCATGGTGGGCATGCCTGCTGTCCCAGAAGTAAGAGGTAGATAGAGGAGAAGCAGGAGTTCAGGGTCATCCTCAGCTACACAGGGAGTGAATTCAAGGCCAACCTGGGCTACCTGAGACCTTACCAGAAGAACAAGTCTGATGATATCTCAGGGTAAAATATTCACCCTACAAATGTGAAACCCTTCACTTATAACTCAGCAACACACCCAAGAGATACACCCATGGGCCCTGCCATGGAGAGGCCTTGGTTGCTCCGGCATAGTGGACCGGGAAGAACCGTGTGGATGACGGGAATTGACTGAGGGGCTGCATTGCATCTGCTGTGGCTCTACCTTTCCCTCGCCCTCAGCTCTGCCATTTGTGCCCACCCTTGAGTAGGTTTGACGGCACTTGGGACCCGCAAGCCACCCTCTGATTTCCTCACAAGGCCTGTGGCTGCCACACACTCACATACGTCATTCCTGGCAGAGGCAGGCAGATAGACAGGATGGACATGGTCGCAAGACCCAGGCTGGCTTCCGTCACTGTGCTGGAAGGTGCGGTGTGAGGTGTGGAGTGTGGACCGCTTACCCCAGCACCGGGGCATCACAGGCCAGAGCCAGGTACTGGGCACTTAGCGGCACCTGCTGCCTGTGGTCAAGCTGCAGCTTTGTGCTACACTCCGTGGTGGTGGCGGCCGAGCACTGTCCTTGGCTGAGGTGGGGATGATGGTGGCAGTTGCCTTGCAGGGTAATTGCATAGGTGCGGTCCTTACATTTCAGCATGAAGCCAGGGCGGCACCCAGTGGAGGAGGCCATGTCCTTTTGCCCTCTCCATGACCCCCACACTCCCAGTGTGCTACTAGGAGTCAGTCCGGTGTCGGGGTGGTGTCTCTTTGGGTATGTTGCTGTATCTGTTGAGGGGACCTGATGAGTGAGCCATTGGGTTGCTTGAGTCCTGGGATTGGCCTTGTCCCTTCCCCACTCCATCCTGGGGCCGTCGGTGCTTGTGCAGTGGTAGACAGGTCAGGGTGCAGGACACTGCCTCAGGTACTGTTCAGGCCTCTTTCCCCAAGTGCGCTTGGTCCACACACCCTGGATGACTGCGTACCCCCAGACCCTCTCTCAGATGTGCAGGTTTTCAGGAGTTTTGTCTGTTCGGTTGGCTGGTTGGCTTTATTGTTTTGATACCCAATGTTTTGTATCACTGGTTGTGCTGGAACTTGATATGTAGACCAGGATGGCCTAGAACTCCCAGTGACGCTCCTGCCTGTGAGTGCATACACATAAGCCAGGTGTGGTGGTCAGTTCCTCCCACTCTGGTTGTCTGTGTTGCTGCTTTCACCCACTGAGACATCTGACCAGCTCCATGTTGTATGAGGCAGCGTCTCATGTAGTCCAGGCTAGCTTCAAACTCACCATGTAGCCAAGGATGACCTTAAACTTTTGATCCTCCTGCCTCCACCTTCCCGGTACTAGGATGACAGGCATGATCTATTCCCTAAAACATTTATGCTTTGGTTTTTTTTTTTTTTTTTAAAGATTTATTTATTATGTATATAGTATTCTGCCTGCAACTATGCCAACATCCTAGGGCCGGGCAGTGGTGGCGCACGCCTTTAATTTCAGCACTTGGGAGGCAGAGGTAGGTGGATTTCTGAGTTCGAGGCCAGCCTGGTCTACAGAGTGAGTTCCAGGACAGCCAGGGGCCAGGGCTACACAGAGAAACCCTGTCTCGAAAAACCAAAAAAACCAAACCAAATCAAACCAAAACCAAAAAACATCCTAGAAGAGGCATCAGATACCAGTATTGATGTTGTGAGCCACCATGTGGTTGCTGGGGTTTGAACTCAGGACCTCTGGAAGAGCCACTAATGCTCTTAGCTGAGCCATCTCCCCAGCCCAAATATTTATGTCTTGAGGTTCTGGGAAAACATGCTGTTGTCCCAGCTGCTGCGAGCCTGGGCTCAGAAGCCGAGGGCCAGCCTGGCTCTCATGGTCAGGTTTTCTGTCTCATTCTAAAAAACAAAAGAACCAACAGCCAAAGGTAATCTGTTAAAAACAAAAAGGTGTGCTCACAGCCTCTACCTTCCCACCTTCAGGAGGCTGAGGCCAGGGGTCACTAAACTCAAGGCTAGCCCAGGTTATGTAGTATTTGGCTGTTGAGACGAGAAGTCTTGTAGCATAAACTGGTGGTGTGCGGCTCTGTTCCTGGGCAGATAGGGAGCCACTGGCAGACCAACGCAAGACACCACCAAAGTCCAGTGGTGAATTTTATTGGGGTTATGTATGTATAGGAGGAGAAATGGCTCAGACAACTGTATCACCAAGGCCCACCCCAGCATGGGTGACAGCTCAGAAACACAGGCCCTGGAGAAACTGCACTCCCAGGCAGCCTGGCTGATCTGCTTATGTGGTTTGGGGGCTTTGGTTTGTTTTGTGTCGGGAGGAGCAGTACATCCGGCTGGGGACGGCCTGAAACTGCTGAGACGCTGTCTGTTTTTAGGAGCTTTGCTCTACATGGTAGGTTTTCATTTTAGAGGATGCAACCATGCAGCCATGGGCATGAAATGCTCGTGCCTTGCTCCTGTATTAAAAGCCTGACTGAGGGAACCATTTTTATGTCACCTTGGTTTTTGGAGCCGGTGTCTCACTGAACCTGGAACTCAAGAAGGCTAGACTCCCTAGTCGGGGACCTCCTCTCCCCAGCACTGGGCTTAACCACACCTGATTTTTCTTGGGTCCCCAGTCCCTAGCCAGCGCTCTCTCCCCGCAAGCCATCCCCCAAGTGTCCATCACTTGGGTCTTTGGGAGGATCTGCTGTTGTGGGAAACCTGGGGGACAAGTGCACAGGTATAGAGTCCTGGCTTCCTCCGGGTCTGTGGCGCTTAGATGTCTCCTCCCCTACAGTGGCCAGTTTGCCATTGTGCGCAAGTGCCAGCAGAAGGGCACGGGCATGGAGTACGCGGCCAAGTTCATCAAGAAGCGGCGCCTGCCGTCCAGCCGGCGCGGTGTGAGCCGGGAGGAGATCGAGCGCGAGGTGAGCATTCTGCGTGAGATCCGCCACCCCAACATCATCACGCTGCACGATGTGTTCGAGAACAAGACAGATGTGGTGCTGATCCTGGAGCTGGTGTCTGGTGGCGAGCTGTTTGACTTCCTGGCCGAGAAGGAATCGCTGACAGAGGATGAGGCCACGCAGTTCCTCAAGCAGATCCTGGACGGCGTGCACTACCTGCACTCCAAGCGCATCGCGCACTTTGACCTGAAGGTGGCGCGCGTTTGTATGTGTGGGCGTGGGGAGGGAGGGCGGGGGTGAGCAAGAGTCACCCCAGTGCCGTCCTGCAGCCCGAGAACATCATGCTGCTGGACAAGCATGCGGCCAGCCCACGCATCAAGCTCATCGACTTCGGCATCGCACACAGGATCGAGGCCGGCAGCGAGTTCAAGAACATCTTTGGCACACCCGAGTTTGTCGGTGAGGGGCAGGTGTGGGCACCACCCAGCAGGGTAGATCTTGCTTGGCCTGACCTGCCTCAACAATCCTGTCTCCCACAGCCCCCGAGATCGTCAACTATGAGCCACTTGGCTTGGAGGCTGACATGTGGTGAGTGGTGTTGGCGGAGGCCCTGAACCGCTCCATTCCCTCGGTGCTCCCCGCGCTCCCCTGGCTGTTCCCAACCTTTCAGACTACATGGGCTCTGCTCTGTCACTCAGGATCCAGGGGCTCACTGCTGCCAAAGAGGGTCCTGAGGTTCTGTTGTCCTGGCTTTAGCCCAGGTGGTCAGGCGACCCTGTGACTGACACTGGCTACGCTCTGTAGAGTGGGGTCCTATGCCCTGGGTATGAAGTGCTGCCACAGCCATTCTGACCAGGCTTTTCTGCCCCCTACAGGAGCATTGGCGTCATCACCTACATCCTGTGAGTGCCTGAGAGGGGCCTGAGACCGTACCTGCTAGAAGCCAGGATCGGGGCTGGGACTGCTTCGGACGCACTGGGAGATAGGGACGGAGCTGCTCCCTGTGGAACCATGGCTGTACCTCTGGCGGTGCCGTGCCCCTAGCTCCCTCACGGTGGGGTCTAGGCCCCACCCCTGACCACTATCTCTCTGAGGGATTCTAGGCTGTGGCTCATTCCCAGCTCCTCAATAAGGATTGTTGATCCTGTTCTAGGGATTGCCCACCCCCGTCTAGAAATGTCTCCTCTCTCAAGGGGGCCAGTGAGTCAGAAATACGGGGAGATGCCCCAGTTTGCCTTCTATTATGATAAACCAAACCCACCTTGGGGAGGAAAGGGTTTGGGCATTCCCACGGCAGTCAGTCATTGGAGGAAGTCACTGCAGAAGTGACTGCAGAGACGGGAACTGTGGAGGGACGCTGCTTACTGGTCAGCTCAGCCTGCCGGGTCCCATGGGGGTGCTTGTGCCCCAGGCTGGCATCCCTTGCTCACAGTGGTCACAGCCTGCTCACAGCAACACCCTCCCCCGCCCCCCGGGCCGTCTGAAGCAGACAGACTCACTTCAGATCCCTATTCCCAGATAAGTGGAGGGATATGGGGTGGCAGCCCCCAGCAGCTGACCCATTTCTGGCTTGCCATGCACCCTGTCTCCTTGCAGCCTGAGCGGGGCGTCCCCATTCCTGGGGGAGACCAAGCAGGAGACGCTGACAAACATCTCTGCCGTGAACTACGACTTTGATGAGGAGTACTTCAGCAGCACCAGCGAGCTGGCCAAGGACTTCATCCGCAGGCTGCTGGTCAAAGACCCCAAGTAGGCGGACCATGGTGGCAGCCTCAGCTGGCCACACCAGTTTTATTTTTTGGGTTGTTTTTTTTGTTGTTGTTGTTGTTGTATTTTTGAGGCAGGGTCTTCCGTAGCCTGGGCTGCCCCGGCCTCCTGAGTGCCTGGTTCACTACCAGTCTTTACACCCTCCATGGCCAACTGAGCTGGGACCTCTGGGCACAAGTGACCACAGCTCTTAGAATCTCACCGGGGTGGTGGAGCAAGCCTGCCCCCAGGGTGGGGCGGCAGGGGCTTTAGGGGTGATAGGACTACAGCTTGTCTGGCTTCTCCATACACGGATAAGACATTGTGAAAGACTGGGGTCATGGTAGGGTCACCTGTCCTCTTGCCCTGATGGGGGTCATGAGGGGTCCCTTGTGTGGAGTCATCAGAGAACTGTCCCACTCCGCCCGCAGGAGGAGGATGACCATCGCACAGAGCCTGGAGCATTCCTGGATCAAGGTGAGGCCTCGAGAGCCCGGGATCGACCTGGCGGGCGGGAGGGCTGTGGACGTGGCCTCCCTGCCGCAGCTCTGCTCCTCACAGGTGCGCAGGCGCGAGGACGGCGCCCGGAAGCCGGAGCGACGGCGGCTGCGCGCGGCGCGCCTGCGCGAGTACAGCCTCAAGTCGCACTCGAGCATGCCGCGCAACACGAGCTACGCCAGCTTCGAGCGTTTCTCGCGTGTCCTGGAGGACGTGGCGGCGGCGGAGCAGGGGCTGCGCGAGCTGCAGCGGGGTCGGCGACAGTGCCGGGAGCGCGTGTGCGCGCTGCGTGCGGCAGCGGAGCAGCGGGAGGCGCGCTGCCGCGACGGGAGCGTAGGGCTGGGCCGCGACCTGCGACGCCTGCGCACGGAGCTGGGGCGCACCGAAGCTCTGCGCACGCGCGCGCAGGAGGAGGCGCGGGCGGCGCTGTTGGGCGCCGGGGGCCTGAAGCGTCGCCTGTGTCGCCTGGAGAACCGCTACGACGCGCTAGCCGCGCAGGTGGCCGCCGAGGTTCAGTTCGTGCGCGACCTGGTGCGCGCGCTGGAGCAGGAGCGGCTGCAGGCCGAGTGCGGCGTGCGCTAGGCTGCGGCTCCCCCACACCCCGGCCCATCCCCAGAATAAAACTGCTTTCCACGCACTGCCGCGTGTCTTCCACGCCCCGCAGGGAGAGTGAGAGCTAGCAACCCCAAGATAGGTGCTCTCCCACGCCGCCAAGGGGCACCCTGGAGATCAGGGGTGGTGTCGCCCACAGTTCACATACAGATCTGCGAGGTTGAACTGGTAACGCCGAAGCTCAGTGGGGACCTGCAGTATCACACAGCTCTGAAAAGGATACACCGCGGGGCTGGGGGGACCTGGAGGACAGTTCACCTGTCATCCCAGCTAGTGGAGGTCGAGGCAGTTTACGGCATCATCCTGCCCCAGGAATAGTCAAAGCTTCTCAGCTGAGTCCGGCCTGGCCTGCTAGCCCTGGGGCTCTGGGTCGGTTTTGTATAGTGGACAGTAACGGGCTGTCCACCTGCGGCGTTCAGACCCCACCTACAGACGTTGTCGGGTGCACAGCCACCGCGAGGCGGCAGCAGAGAGCCGGGACGGTCCCACACCCTATGACAGCTCAACCACCTATAGGTCCAAGATTCAGGGGTCCGACACCTTCCGCTGTCTATGGGCACGGGACGTGCACGTGGTGCAGAGACACAGGCTCATAGAGAAGCTAGGTGGGATGGCTCAGGCCTGGGGAGGCAGATCTATTTTTGTGAGTTCAAGACCAGTCTGGTCTACAGAGTGAATTCCAGGATAACCAGGGCTACACAGAGAAACCCCTGTCTCAAAAAATAAAGCTGTCGCCATAGGCCCTTTCACAGGCGTTCCTGATAAGCCCGGGTTTTACAAAACTATGGACGTGTAATAGATAATCCTCAGGACCAAGAAACGGAGCGTTGTTTGGGAAGATCGGTCTGTTACGTTAGCTAAATTGAGCCTAGGCAGAGCTGAGCTGCAGGCAGAAGAGGAATGACGTAAACAGATGTTCTGGGTGCATGGGGGGCGGGGCAATGCCAGCCACGGGGGTGTGCATCGGGTTCCAGTTTCCTTATCAGGGCTTCACCGGGTTAGTGAGGATGGGTCAGGGCTTCGGGTAACGCTAACGACAGCTGATAGAACCGACACAGCTGACAAACCCGTGTGGCTTCTCAAACCCGCTTTAAACCGCCTTCTCCAGGGGCCAGTGAGTTCTTGTGTCTCCCAAGCTGGTAACCAAACACCCCAAGTTATGAGCCTTGTTAGACGTCTGGGGCTTGGTAGCAAGGCCCTTAGAGTTGAGTCTTAATCAGTTAGTTGACTCGTTTATATGTTTTTTGAGGCAGGCTCTCACTATGTAGCCTTGGGACTTAATAGTCCAAGCTGGCCTTGATCTGTTTGTGGTTTAGTCTGCCTGCCTCCCGACCACACCTAGCTCAACTGGAGGTTTGGGGGACCCTCCTTCGGGTTTAGCCTCTTGTAGGTCAGAGGGCAGGCACCGCCGTGCACCATCCCCCCCTCACCATCCCCCCCAAAGCCTGGAACAGGTGCTCGAAGCAGACCGGGCCCAGCCATATTCGCGGTCGCTCAGCTCTTGACCATACTCGGGCAAGACGCTCCCTCACTATTAATAACCTGGCGGGGAGCCGGCGTCGTGTCTATAAAGCCGAGCCCGCCAACCCCAAGCGGCTCCTTCAACCCCTGAGATCTTAAAAGTAAGTACGCCAACCATCTCCCCTCTTTTGCCCTCACCCAGGCTTCCTGTGGCAGTAATGACCCCGAAAAGTCAAAGAATTGTGTTAAAACGAAGGATGAGTGAAACACAGACCCTGCTGGTCCCAGAGGCTTGTGAGACAGCGGGCAGAAGGAGGAGCTGTCACCTAACAGGGTGCAGAGCCAGGGACACCCCATCCTACCCAAGTGACCCCAAGAATGCATGTGTATCTTGGTGTGGGTGGTGAATAGCTGGGGGATCAAAGAGGGGACTCCCTCTGTCCCTACCCCCAGTTCTGTACAGGGCGTGCAGCTCCCTGGACTCTGTAAATCAAAGCCACTTTTTTTTTTTTTTTTTGAGTCTCTGTAGCCCTGTTTGTCCTGGAACTCGATATGCCCAGGCTGGCCCTGGACTCAGAGGGATCCTCCTATCTCTGCTCTGCGCCCCCACCCCCAAGCACTGGGATCAAAGGCATGCACCACAACTCCTGACTAAAGGGATTTTGTGGCTGTACCACATGCATAAACCCAACATGTGTCCCCAAATTCCACCTCTGACCCCCTTGCAGCAGACCTGTTACTAGTGGTGAGGAGATAAGTTCATCTCCAGACAACCTTCCGTTTCTAAGAGTCACTGGGTGCATGGAGGAGGGAGAGGGAGGGCAGGATGGGTGACCTGGGGACACCCACCACCGGTTGCTTCTGTCTCCTGTCGGCCCCTCCCCTCTGGCCTTGGCTGGTCTTCCACTTAGTGTCCAGGATGCCTGTCTCCTCCCTGGCCCTGGGGACCTGACATCTGAAGACCACTGACCTTTGCAGGTGATGGTGTTGGACCAGGTGGGGCCTTGGGGTGGGTCTAAGTGCTGACTGAGGGTTCTGCTGAGTGCTGGCTGATGCCTGTGACAGGTGTCAGAGTGTGGGGAGATAGGACAGCACAGGACGGGGAGGGCCACCTGTCACCATCCCTCAGTCTCTATGTGTGGTTATTAGGATTTGGAGTGTGTGGGTTTGGGTGAGGTAATTGTCCCGAGGCTGGGTGTGGGGCAGGACACTTGGGTCTCCTCAAGAGTCAACAAGAAAAGCTGGGACTCTGGCTCGGTGGGTAGAGCATTCGCCTTGCATGTGTGAGGACCTTGGTTTGAATCCCTAGGATTCAACTTAACTCCGGCACAGCAGCTTCTACGTGGAGTCACACAATCCACCCAGGCAGGGGACCTTACGCCCCACTAGGTCCTACAGACCAAGTGCTTCAGGCCCTGGGGATGACATAGCTGCGGGGTCAGACATGAGGCCCACTCCTAGCTCTGGGGCTTTTGAGTGTCCCAATAGCACAGTGACACACTGGAGACAGAGGGACCTTGAGTTCATTTTGTGGGGATATCTGGCTGGGGGTTCTGTGTGGGGCATTCTGGGCTCCAGAGTCTGCTGAGTAGTGTCCCTGCCTCCACCTACTCTGTGCCTGGAGCTCCCACAATGTGACACCTGTCCTCTGGTATCACCCAGGCCTTCATGAGGACAAACCACCAACCTGAGAATTTTTGGTTTTTGTTGTTCTTGTTATTTTGTTTTTGAAACAGGGTCTCGCCAGGCGGTGGTGGCGCACGCCTTTAACCCCAGCACTTGGGAGGCAGAGGCAGGCGGATTTCTGAGTTCGAGGCCAGCCTGGTCTACAGAGTGAGTTCCAGGACAGCCAGGGCTACACAGAGAAACCCTGTCTCGAAAAAACCAAAAAAAAAAAAAAAAAAAAAAAAAAAAAAAAAAAAAAAAAAAAAAAAGAAAAGAAAAAGAAAAAGAAACAGGGTCTCATGTAGCCCAGGCTAGCTTTCAACTTACTATGTAGCCACAGATGACCTTGAAATTTCAGTCCTCCTGCCTCCACCTCCTAGTGAGTGCTGGGTTGATAGACGTGTCAGAATGACCATCCTGAGCCTTTTTATGACAAACTTAGGACAAGGGACTCCATCTCCCCTGAGTCTCAGGACCCTTAGCCACATAGAGGAATTCATTTACACACTGTGCCTCTGGGCGTAATGTCAGGGTGTCCTGTGTCTGTCCTGGACTGTCCCATCCCTCAGGGATGCTGGTGACGTCTGGAGTGTCTGTGGGGGGAGCTTGGTTCTGTCTGAGTGGGTGACAGGAGAGGCACATGTCACTACCAGATGCCAGTAGAGGCCTTGGGTTGTCCAGCTTGCTAGGACAAGGTTGGGGCTGGAACCCTCTGTCACTCTGGAGAGGCTGTCAGGGGCTTTCCCCAGGATATCAGGAACTAACAGGACTAACAGGCAGTGCTGCCCAGTGAAGAGCTGCTTGCCAGCAGGGGACCCACAGAACTATGTCTGCTGAGCCATCCTGAGCCTCTGGGCTCCACAGATGTGGGACAAGCAACCAACAATCTCAAGACACAGGCGTGCTCTCCTGGTGAGCCAACGCTGGGGATTCCAGAGGACATGGGAGGTTCTGGGGAGACGCTGTCGCTGATCTTAGCATTAAAACCTTTCTATTACATTGGTGTGTACGTGTGTGTGTGTGAGAGCAGTGTGAGCATGCCACAGCAAGAGTGGAGAGGTCAGAGGATACCTTGTAGGAATGGTTCCCTCCTTCCACCATATGGGCCTTGAAGATGGAACCCACGTCATCAGGCTTGGCAGCAAGCCCCTTTACCTACTGAGCCATTTTGCTGGCCCCCAGTTTATTTCTTACATGTTTTTTTATTTGTTAGGTGTATAGATATTTTGCCTGCATTTTTGTCTGTGCACCACATGTGTACAGTACCCACAGAGATAGGAAATGAATGACAGATGTCCCCTGGAGCTACAAGTGCATGTGAGCCACCATGAGGGTGTTGGGGACTGAATCCCTGCCCTCTGCAGGAGCAGCCAGTGCTGTAACCACTGAGCCATCCTTCCAGTCCCTAGTTCATACCTTATTCTATGAATCACGTCCAGGGTTCCTGAGTGGCGGGCTCTGGCTGTCCTGAAGTCATCTCCCTCATGTTCCTGTCCCATGCTGAACTATTTTGGGGATGACAAAGACCAGAAATTGGCTAGCACAGTACCTGCTCCAGCCCTGCCAGGCACTGCAGTCTCAGCTTCTACCTAACCTTGAAGCCGCGACCCTGCAGAGAAGCGCCTCATGTTGGTCACATGGCCTCTGCAGCTGGGAGGATGACAGCTGTCTGCATGCCACCTGTGGACACCCCACACCTGTCACAGGACAAGGCAGCTCTCACAAGTGTTGACTGGGGCAGCATGACAAGAGAAACAGAGATGACCACAGGAGTTCAAGGCCAGCCCAAGGTACAGGAGCCCCTGTCCCAAAGCAAAGCAAAACAACATGGAGTTTGAAGTCTGTAAAATCCAAGTGTTAGAAAAAGGAATTCAAGAGGCAGTCATTGATGGTATACCCTTTAACCCCACACTCTGGAGGCAGAGGCAGGCAGATCTCTGATCTCAAGGCCAGAGTGAGTTCCAGGACAGTCAGGGCTACACAGAGAAACACTGGCTCAGGGGAAAAGAAAAGGAAAGGAAAGGAAAAAAGAAAACGGATTTTATAATTTATTTTATTTTTTATATTATTTTATGTAGGGGGAAGAGCTGATACTAAAATTTGATTCCCTAATTGATTCTTTATTTGGTCAATAAAGAAGGCGGAAGCCAATAGGTCCTGTGGGCAAAAAAAAGTGTGTTTTAATTTTTTTGTTTTTGTTTTTCGAGACAGGGTTTCTCTGTGTAGTCCTGGAACTCACTCTGTAGACCAGGCTGGCCTCGAACTCAGAAATCCACCTGCCTCTGCCTCCCAAGTGCTGGGATTAAAGGCGTGCACCACCGCCGCCCGGCCTGCATGTTTTTAAAATTACAAGCAACAATTTTCCTTTCTTTCTTTCTTCCTTTCTTTCTTTTTTTCTTTCTTTCTTTTTCTTTTTTTGGTTTTTTGAGACAGGGTTCTTTCTTTCTTTCTTTTTTTGTTGTTTTTGTTTGTTTGTTGTTTTGTTTTTTGAGACAGGGTTTCTCTGTGTAGCCCTGGCTGTTTAATTCTATTTTTAAAGTCTCATGTAGACAAGGAGGCTTCAGACTTGTCATTTAGCAGGACTGTTACTGCTCCGCCACTCACCCACCCACCCATCCATCCATCCACTCATCCACTCATCACCCATCCACCCATTTTTTCTATACGTAATTGGGATTCTGTCATTACAATTCCACAGATGGCCATCAGGTGTCACCCTCATGCCAAAGAATAGACTCTCTGAAGCCCACACCTACATCTACATTCCAGCACCACCAAAATGCTCGGCACCTCAGTTTTCCATTTTATGTATTAAAACATCACACGGAGGCTGTCGCCATGGTTCAGGAGGTGTATGGTTGTGTGAGAGAGAAGACAGATGTGCCAGGTTGCAGGACGTGTTATGTGTGTGTGTTTAGGAGATTCAGGATTACCTCAGGAACTCTCTAGAGTCCTATCCTTCTCCAGCGGAGCACACAATCTTACTGTGTGAGCTTGAGTACTGCAGACCTCTTTGTGCCTGTCTGTATTAGGGTAGATGGTTTTTTCCTTACACAAGTTCATGGGAAATGTCTCCTTGAGGAAAACTGAGGTACATGAACAAGGTCACCCACAAGTGGGGACTGTCAGTGTCAGAGGCCACCAGGGGCCAGTAGAGGGTGCCTGAGGGAGTTTCGACTCATCCACACATAGAGACCATACAGGGCGCCAGGTTAAAAAACAAGAGTTCACTTTACTATTGAGGTGCTAGAAAGTCTTAAGGTGTCCATGCCCACTCCATGTGTGTGGGGACATGCCCTCCTATGTACAGATTCCCTATAGGCAGAGCCACTTCGTCCAGCCAGAAAATCTCAGGCCCCGCTGTCCTGTGTCTGCATTGCACCAGGGCCTGCGTCTTGCTAGGATGTGTTAAGCAGTCTGTTTTGAACATCCTCCAGAACTTGACGGAAGAGGCCCTCCCGGGACTTCATGCCATCTAAATAGACTGACAGCGGAAAGGGCCTGCGTCAGGGCTGGGTGCCAGGTAGGGAGAATGGTGTGGACTCTCTCAGGACAGGAAAGAGCAGCAAGAGCGTCTGGGATGGGATTCAGTGGGGAATGGGGCAGCCCGGGTTTAGAGGACTGGCAGAGCTTCGTTCTGGTGCTTACCCACTTCCACCCCGTCCTTCTCCATCTCCCGTCTATACTTCTGGTACATGGGCCACACATGACCATCAAAGAGGCCAGGAGGATCGGGGACCATGTAAGTACGGCTTCTGTAGAGAAAAAGAATTGCAGGCCTGTCATGAGAAGTCGGCGTTCAAGTCAGACCACAGGTAATCGGCAGACAGGCTCTGGGTGTAGGATTAGACCCCCTAGGCAAAGGCTGTGGGACACCCAACTTCCACATTTTTTCCACCGTTTAGCCTGTCTGGGGAAGGATGGGTGTGTGCTGTGTCCAGGCCTGGGGTTCTGGGCTTCTGCGACAGAGGAGGGGTCATCCCGGAGCCCACTGCCCATGGCTGGCTGTGCCCCAGGGAACCCCGTGCCCATGGCACCCACCTTCTCCTCCGCTTGCATTCCTCATATGGCACTGTCAGGAAGTAGCGTTGACTGTACATGTCCACTAGGGGCCTGGCCAGGGAGCGGGAACAGGGTCAGCTGGTGTCCCTGAGCCACCCCCATGTCTCCCAAGCCCACAGATTCATCCCGCTTCCACGATGTAAACCGACACAGAGCGCTTGGCAGTGCGCAGGCTCACAGCAGGGTGGGTGCAGTGAGCCTGAGGTTCTGGAGGTCGTCGGCTCGGCAGAGCATCGCTTACTTGTAGCTGTACAACAGGAAACCCTCGAGGAGAAGTATGTGGGTGTCCGGGGCGCCTGGCTGCAGGCTGACGCCGTGGGCGCGTGCAAACTTGTGTGGATTCTTCACCCAGGCCTGCACCGTGCTGAACATGGCCTCCATGTCCAGAGACTCAAGCACTAGTGGGACAGACAGCGGGGCTCAGAGCGGGACCCGCACCCACAGGGAGCAGTGAGGCAGCCAGGGCAGGGGCAATGCTCTTACCGTCCCACTGTTTGAAGCCGTCCTCCCCGACTGCTATTTGGTCCTGGGGCTGAAACACAGCACCCCAAGGCCTGGGCTCAGACCTGCACCAGCCCACCTCGCTGCTCTAGGGTGGCCCCGAAGTGAGTGAGGTGGTCTGCCCATAGCCTGTCACTCCTCCCTTGAGCCCATTGTACAGAAGGGAAAGCAGAGATATAAGAAGTTCGTGGGTAAAAGCATCCCAGCATGCCACAGTGAGGCAAGCATCCCCCTCAGTCTGACAGGGTTCCCTGATGTGGGCGATTGATCCCCTGGGCATGGTAGGGCTAATGAGAACTCCGTGCCCGCATTCCCCACACCCTTGCGCCCCAGTCAGCCACCTTGAAGAAGTCATCTTGATGGATCACACAGCAGTTGGGCAGCACCTTGAGGAGGCTGTTGGTCAGGGTGGTCTTCCCACCGTTGGTCACGCTGGAAGGGCGGCATGTGTGAGGCAGTGGGGAGATGCCAGCACCCGCCCACTCCCGAGCACCTAACAGGACTCGGCTTGCCATGGGGCTTCAGCAGGCCTGTACATGTGGACAGGTGGTGTGTGTATGTGTCTGTGTGTGCGCGCGTGCGCATTCACGTACAGTGACTATCCATAATCCCAGAGCTGAGAAGGTAGAACAGACATGAGTTCAAAGGCAGCCTGGGCAACTTACTGAAGTCCTGACTCAAAACAAAGTGAAAAACAGGCGGGGGGTGGGGGGTGGTCAGGTAGAGCCGCTCCCCAGAATGCCCTGAGTGACTGGGGGTGTGGCTCAGGGAGGGGAGCCCCTGCCTGGAATCCCCCAGTGAAGAGCTGGGGGCGTGGTCAGGGGTGGAGCGCCTGCCTTAGGGACGTCAGGGCAATAGGTCACAGCATTCTGGTTCTTAGGGTGACTCAGGTCATCCTCAGCCATTCTGGAGGTATTGTCCTCTGCCCTAAGTTGCCTGCTGTTTTGGCGCTGACAGCAGCCATGTGGTGGAGGTCACGGGCAAGCAGAGCGCTCCCTAATGAGGACCACTAGGAAAAGGCCCAGCTTAGGCACAGAGGCACCCGCTGTCAGCTCGGCTAGGGGCTAAGAGGGGAGGATCTTCGTTTTGGGGCCAGCGTGAGCTACAAAGTGAGTTCAAGACCAGACTGCAAGACTGCTAGCCCACTCCAAAATAAAAAATAAAAAGAAGATCCGGCCAGTAGCCCTGCTCTGTGTGCCCAAGGCCCTGGGTTCACCCTGGTGCTTCCCGGCTGGTTTCCAGGCTTTCGGCCTGTGCAGTGTGGCCGTCTGTGTCCCCCCTGTGGTCTCCAAGCTCACACACCCCTCATGCCAGCAGACCTGTGGGTAGCTAGCACTTTCTTCCCAGGGCCTTGAGGTCTTTTCCCTCCCCACACAGGGTCCCACTCCAGGCCCCTGGAGCTCACCCTCCAATGCCTATGATGAGTTTCATCCTGGGGACTGCAAGTGCTGACCGGTCCTCAGGGGGCCCAGGTCCTTGTGATCTGCAGTGTGCTGTTCCTGCAAGTCCAGCTTCATTGACAAAGCTGTAGGGCATTTATAGGTCTGGGCAGCCTGGAGGCCGCCCCGGGGGAAGAGGCCCCCAAGCACTTGTGAGGGCAGGGGGGGAGCACCTGTTTCATAGGCTGCAAATAGCTTCGGTAGCCTTTTGCCTAAAAAAGTCACGAGCCAGAGGGACAGAGGGACAGCAGCCAACTTCTAGCCTATGCCCCTGTGTCTGCCTCCCCTCCTCCCTCCCTCCTCTGTCCCCTTCTCCCTCCCTTTCTCCCCTCCCTAGTCACACCTTTCTATCCCTAAAAATATCTGCCAGAGTTTGTGTCCCCCGGCTTGACCCTGACATTAACACTGGGTCTTATGAGGCCAAGAAAAAGGACTCTCCTCCTCTTCCTTCCTCCTCTCCCCCTCCTCCTCTCCCCCTCCTCTTCTCCCCCTCCTCTTCTCCCCCTCCTCCTCTCCCCCTCCTCTTCTCCCCCTCCTCCTCCTCTTCTCCCCCTCCTCTTCTCTCCCTCCTCCTCTTCCTTCCTCCTCTCCCCCTCCTCCTCTCCCCCTCCTCTTCTCCCTCTTCCTCTCCCCCTCCTCTTCTCCCCCTCCTCCTCTCCCCCTC
>JANHMN010000021.1:1024504-1113837 GCA_030674055.1 Rhabdomys pumilio | reverse complement strand
CCACCCATCCATCCATCCATCCATCCACCCATCCACCCACCCATCCACCCACCCATCCATCCACCATCCACCCATCCACCCATCCATCCATCCACCCACCCATCCATCCTTTGACTGAGCTGCATCTGAATCCAGCTCTGCATCAGTAGTGTCACAGCTCACATGTCCCACAGCTGGGAGACAGACAACCCTGTCTGTCTACTACCTGCTGGGGCAGGACATGCATGCTCATCAGATATTTAGTCACAGATTTGAACTGTGCTTAGAACACTCTTGGCAGTCTGCTGACACCCATGCTACACCCACCTAGTTTCCTGGTCCTCTGTCGCCTCTGCTGCCCTGTGGGTGGGAAGGAGGAAGGGTATTATTTGCCTGTTTGTAACTCTGGGAAATTCTCACTTATTTGTTGGAGCCGGAACCATTACCAGGAAGGCTACTACTATCTCACACTTTTCAGGCAGAAAGCAGGCGTCTGTCTGCATGTGTGCACATCTGCACATCTGCACGTCTGCATGTCTGGGTAAGGTTCACACCCAAACAGACACAAGTGAGGAAAAGCTGCCCAGGTGTCACCAAACTTGAGAAGGCACTGGTCACACCCTGTCTTTCCCACAGCGTCCCCTGGGGTTCTGTCTCAGCCTGCCATCCCAAGCATGCTCACCTGTCCTCTTCTTCCACAGGCTCTGGCTTTTCTTCAGACCTGGGAAGGAGAAACTCTGGCTGCGGTGGCCGTGTGCTGTGAACAAAAAGAACCCAGTGACAAGGGGCAGGGGGAGGCAGCTGATATTGGGACTCTGGGCCAGAACAAACTGGCTTCTCCAGCCTGGGCTCATGTTTGAATTTTGTTCCCTCCTGGCATGTTGGAAGGAGCAGATGGCCGACCATGGGACAAATGTGACCCATAATGCAAAGAGTGAAGAAACATGTAGCCCAGGCTAGCCTGTAACTCACTATGTAGTAAAGGATGACCATAAACTCCTGACCCTCCTGCCTCCTCATTCCAAGTGCTGCCACGCTGGTTTATGTGGCTCTGGGGATGAAGCCCAGCAAGGTCAGCACTCTACCAACTGAGCTAAGTGCCAGCTGCTGCCCTGCGAAGTCCAGGCTTGGAAGATGTGGGTAGCAGGAGGCGAGCCACACCACCTCCTATCCTAGCACTGAAGACTGAGGCCAGCCTGGGCTGCCAAAGGAGACCTTGTCTTAAAAAAGAAAAAAACAAGAAAGTTAAAATGGGCCGGGCGATGGTGGCGCACGCCTTTGATCCCAGCACTTGGGAGGCAGAGGCAGGCGGATTTCTGAGTTCAAGGCCAGCCTGGTCTACAGAGTGAGTTCCAGGACAGCCAGGGCTACAGAGAGAAATCCTGCCTCAGAAAAAAAAAAACAAAAAACAAAAACAAAAAAAAAAAAAAAGAAAGAAAGAAAGAAAGAAAGTTAAAATGGAATAACCCTCAAGTGGGTTAACCCTCCCCTGCTGGGCCCCTGTGCTAAGGGAGAAGCCATGCAGGAGCAGCCAGCTGCAGCTGGAGTGTCTGCAGCTGGAGTGTCTGCAGCTGGAGCGGCAGGGGACCCACTGGGTTTCGTCCACTGCTACAATGCCTCCCCCATGAGAGCACTAGGCTGTTACCCAGTCATGAAGAGTAATACAGCTCTGATGCCATGCCAGCAGTTTAAACTGGACATGGGAGGACTCACATGCAAGATCCATTTCCAGGAGGTCCCAGGAGGCACAGAGATGGGGCAGGGAGTGAATGGGCACCCATTCCCTTGTTCCCATCCAGGTCAGGGAGGGGGTTCATGTGGGCTGGGAGGAGAGCATCTTTGTGTATTATGGAAAGTTCTGAAGTGGGGGTCAGGGATGACTGCTCTGCTGTACACAACTGTGGGCTGGGACAAATAAGGTGGGGACAGGCCAGTGAGAGAGACAACGGAGACAAGGCCACAAGGGCCTCATATTTGGTTCCTCCAGGCCTGGCAGTCATGTGGTATGTGGCTGTGTGTAGTCGAGCCAGTGCAGACTTAGGGACAGCCCGAGACCCTAGGCGAGGCTGGCATTGTTTGTACAAATGTGAATTCTGGGGTCACCCTGTTTATGCTCTGGAGCTGAGTAAGGGCTTGCAACAAAAATGAGGAAGGCAGGGGCCAGTAAGATGGCTCAGCAGGTAAAGGTGCTTGCAGCCAAGTCATAATGACCCAAGTTCAATTCCCATTTGATGGAAAGAATTGATTCCCCTCAAGTGATCTCCACACATGTGTGGATACATCCACAACAGATAAATAATAGCTAATAAATGGCCTTCTTCTTTTTTTCTGTCTCTTTTTCTCATTTTTAACTACCATCCATTGAAAGTGCTGAAGACTGAATTCATGGACCACGTATATGTCAGAAAATATTTCTACAAGCAAGCCACATTCCATTATGAATACAAGGTTGCCGGAGTCCTGTAGTGGAAATTAGGAGTCTGCTTTTGCTAATTAATGCATGTGTATCATCAAGGAATAGAAAACTGGGATTTGAACCCAGGGCCGACTCTGGAGGCCTTGTCTGAGAGTCCAGTTTTTGTGTATGTAGGGGGTGCACATGTCCCCCTGCCTATGTGAGGGGTCATAGGACAGCTTGTGTGTGCGTCATGTTTCCTTCCACCCCACAGGTCCTGGAGATCAAGTTCACGTTGTCAGGCCTGGGAGCACAGTGCAGGCCAAGCTGTCCCACTGGCCCAATCCACCTATTTTAGATGGGCTTTCGCACTGAGCCCCGAGCTTGCTGGTTCAGGTAGGGTGGTTGACCTGGTCTCTACCTCCCTAGTCTTACAGATTGGCACAGCTTTGCCAGGCATGTTACATGAGTGCTGGGGACACTTGCCTGCCAGCACTGCCCACCCCCTCAGCTGTCTCTATGTCTAAAGGTAGAGTTGACCCTGTCAGGAGGCTGTGCATACGGACCTCTCCCTCTTGGCTCGGAGTCTCTGTTCTTCATATCTGAGAGAAAGAAACACAGGTTCAGTGAGACACAGGAGGGGTGGGGCCATGCCCAGAGCTGTCAGGGCCACAGAGGCCGGGCAACGGGGACTGAGGATGAGGACGGGGACCGACCTTCAGTGTGGGGTTGGCTGAACTATGTATTGAGATGAAGTTTCAATGGTCAGTTTTCTGTAATATGTAACTTTTAATTTGATTTATTTAAGGTTTATTTAACTATATTAAAGTGCGTGTGCTTAGAGTGCAGTTCCCACAGTGGCCAGGAGGGGGAGGCAGGTGCCCTAGAGCTGGAATCACAGGTGTTTGTGAGCCATTGTGTAGGTGCTGGAAACTGAACCCCTGTCCTGTGAAGGAAGAGCATGTGTGATAACCACTGAGCGGCCATTCCCCCCACAATCAGAGTATGTCCAACCTCGGGGACCCTCAGGCCCAGAGGGACACTTACTGCAGGACACAGTCTGGCAGCTGCACGTGGTCCATGGGGATGAGCTGCCCCAGCTCCTCCAGGCTGTGCACATACTGGATTTTGCTGATGAACTTCACACTGATGAGACAGGAGTGCAGACAAGGGGTCAGCGACAGAGCCAGGCTGTGCCACACTCACCTGCCAAGGTGTCATGCTGGCCTCGAACCCACAATCCTCTCGCTTTAGCCTCCTCCCCAGACTTCTCATGGATTGTCTCAGTGGCCAGTGGGGACTGCGATGAGTGACGAACACTTCAGACGTGTTTTTTTAAAGAAATATTGTTTTACATTTATTCATCGTGTGTGCACGAATAAAAGTCAAAAGCTTGATGGAGTCGACTCCCTCTGCCCAACATTCGCTCTCAAGTATTAAACTCAGGTTGTCAGACCTGCTCTTCTACCCATGCAGCCATCCTGCCAGCTCTTTGATGCATCCTTATTTAAAGAAAAAAATTGTCCACCTAGCCTGATGGTACATGCCTGCACTCAAAGAGCTGAGGCAAGAGAACTGCCATTTTAACCTATCCTAACCCAGTTTTAAAAACAAGGGTCAGAACAGATGGCTCAGTTGTGCAAGTACCAAGACATGAGTTCGAATCTACAGAAGATGCATAAGACCCCAGACGTGGTGCCCTGCAGCTATAACCCCACAGCTGGAGAGGATGAGACTGGAGGATCACTGTGTCTTGGACCTCAGGCCTGGCCAGTCCCATAAATCTCAGGCCATGAAGACAAAGTAGTAGGTGGAAGTTCACTGACCCTTGGACATGCACCCGGGGCACAGTGGCCAGACCGGAGTCCTAACGAGGACAGTCACCTATGGCCTACCTGATGAAGGGCCGGGAGATGGCCAGCACAGTGCGAATGAACCACGAGGGGTGGACGATGATCAGGGACTTCAGATTCTTCCTCAGTCTGTAGAGAGAGGAAGCCACTGTCACAGGCTTGGGGTGCAGGGAGTCTGAGCGAGACAAGGTAGGCCAGTTGCCTGCTCTCTCCACAGGCTGTCATCCCAAGACCTCTTAACAGGCTGCGCCCTCACACTGCAGAGCTGGTCTGCCAGCCAAACAGATTTAAAGACACTGGGATGTGTCAACACCAGGCAGCAGGAGGGCCAATGTGGCCTTTACACACACACACACACACACACACACACACACACACACACACTGCACAGTCCTGAATCCTAGGAAGCGCTTTCAGGTTTTAAAAATATGTTGGAAGCTATTCAGGAAACCCCAAGGTAAAAAAAGCCCAGCACTCACAGACAGACAGACAGACAGACAGACAGACAGACAGACAACAATTTGATCACCAGCTGGAATATTACCCAGCCATGAAAAGGGAAGGGCCTTCCTTCTGATGCCTCTCTAGAGAGGCTGACTCTTGAGGACTCAATGCTCTGAGACATGAGTCAGGTGTGGAAGGCCGCACTGTCCAGTCCCTATAGTCATCAGCCACCAACAGCTACTGGCAAGACCCTAAAGTGACATTCCTTCAAAGCTTTGTCCACCTTGGCCTTGGGCTTCGCCCCCTAGACTGATTAAGGATGATGTTGCCAGTTAAACGTCTTGCCTTGGTGGCCTCCCCCACTCCATGCCAGAAGTCTCACCTCCTGTCAATCATGTGGTAACACTTCTTCAGCCAGCCGAGGCCGGGCATCCTCCTCCTGGGTGTGGCGCCGTTCAGATACACGATCATGTAGTCCTCAGCCACAAGCAGCTCCAGGCTGCTGATGACGTACCTGCCCAGGGGTTGAAGATGAGGTTCCAATGTGGGAACTGAGGGTCAGGGCCTGTGTGGGACCCAAATCTTATCTCTATGCTCAGGGCTCCGATCTGCCTTGCTGCTTGGATTTTGGGGAAATAGAGACTTGCTTTGTAGACCAGGCTAGCCTGAAACACACAGAGCCACGCCCACTTCTGCCTCCCCTTTGGATTGGGTGGGGAAGCGACTCACAGGAAGAGGTTCTCCATGATGTAGTGATAGTCCGAGGAGCTGCTGTCTGGCAGGAAGCAGGCTGCAAAGACGATGATGGCGTTGAGACCTTCCCCGTAGTATCCTGGGAAAAGGCATTTGGGTGAGTGCCCCAATAGCCCAGGCTAGATCACGTTCCCCCACTCCCTGAGCAGTGCCAAATGGTGGGGGAAATGACGTCCACCACTCTAAGTACCCCAGTGTGTTGTCAGTCCATCTGTGTACCCCAAAACTTGAGATGGCTCAATGTTTCCACTGATGAGACAAGCCCAAGGCCCACAGAAGACCTTTGACAGAACCCTAGTCACTGTGCGTTCCGGGGTGACATGAAAGGAGTGGGTCCCAGGGTGAACACACCTCCGTGGGTGACCACCTTCATGTACGGCCGGATCATATGCAGGTCGATACGATGTTCTTGCTCCCCGATGATGACAGTCCGCCACAGACGACCATTGGCCGCACTGCCGTCTTCCGCAGAGCCGTCCCCAAACAGGTCTGCACTGTCACCAGGCATGTTTTTGGCGGTGGCCACTGGGGTGTCATCTGCCAGAGGGTCCGGAGGGAGGTATGAATCCGGGTGTCTTGTCCCTGACTCCTTCTCTTCTCTGCACTCATGCTCTCACTCGAGGATGCACGGACACGCACGGACACACACACACACACACACACACACACACACACACTAGTCAGTCTCAACTGCAAACATGGCAACATCTAGAATCCTGGGAGACAAACCTCTGGGAACACCTACACGAACACAGGAACACTTGCCCAGTATACATCCAGCCCAGGGGTCAGTCCTGCATGCCGCCAGAAACACTGGACAGCATTCTAAACTCTTAAGGCTGGGTGTAACTTCATGTGCCAAAAGGTGGTGAGAGCCACCCTGAGTGTGGCCACCACCCCAGGCGCTGTGGCCCTGGACTGAAAAGAAAGAGGAAAGCAAGCTGCGCTGCTGGCAGCCACCATGGTCAGCTGCCTCAGTCTCCTGCCTCCATTTTCCACAAGGACAGATGGCAACCTCCAACTGTGACTTGCTCTGGGTTATTGCCATCTCCTATGGGAAGCTGCCATGATTGTAGCTAAACCTGATTGAGATATCACCCAGAGGGCTCTATCAGACCCAGATCAGCTGTTTTGTGCGCTCTCTCTCTCTCTCTCTCTCTCTCTCTCTCCCTCCCTCTCCCTCTCCCTCTCCCTCTCCCTCTCCCTCTCTCTCTCTCTCTCTCTCTCTCTCTCTCTCTCTCTCTCTCTCAAATATTGAGACATAAATCAGGTGCAATAGCGGGTGACTTTAATCCCAGCACTTGGGAGGCAGAGGCAGACGGATCTCCGTGAGTTGGAGGCCAGCCTGGTCTAAAGAGTGAGTTCCAGGACAGCCAGGGCTACACAAGAGAGACCTTGTGTCAAGGAAAAAGCAATGAATAAATAAAATTAAAAGGGCCTCCGAGTGCATAGCCCTCCCCAGCTGCCCGACTCCCAGTCATCCTCCTGGGCCCTGCAGGTACCAAGTGAGAAGACTGTCCCTGATGTAGCAGCTAGCTCCAGGCAGGAGGGAGGACATCAGGGAAGCCGAAAGAGAAGGAAGGAGAGGGAGGGACAGTCCCACTAGCACACATCTCCTGGTTTACAAGGCTCTGTGCTTAACTGAACCCCATTCTAGAACCTTCTGTTGACGTCTAGTTCCCTCTGCCCTTTGCAACTCCGTGGCTAGGGTCCATCTGGACCTGGCTCATCTGTGGGAACCACAGTAGAAAAGCAGACAGAAGAGACCACGTGAAGCTGGGGGGCAGGGCGGGGCCAGGGGCCAGGGCGGGGCCACTACCTTCCCATTCGAGCTCATTGCCATTTCCCAAGAACTCCAGAGAGTCGGTTTCGTCTGGCGTCTCAATGTCGTCCACATTGATGTCCAGGTCATCAGGGGTGTCGAGGAAGTCATCGGACAGCAGAGAGCCCTCGCTTTGGTCCAGGGAGATGTTGATCTCTGGGGCGACCAGCGTCTTTCTCTTTCGATGTGCTCCACTCAAGTTCAGGGTGGATGGAGGTGCTGGCAGGGCCACAAGCGAGAAAGAGAGCTCACTCTCTCCGGCCACAAAACAAGGTCTCACATAGCCCAGGCTGACCTCCAACTCACTATGCAGTAGAGAATCGCCTTGAACTCCTGGCGTCCACCTTCCTGTGCTGGGTGACAGGACCCAGGGCCAGCCCCTGCCTAGAACCCAGAAGAGCTGGGGCGTGGTCGTGGGTGGAGCCCCTGCCTAGAGCCAACCAGTGAGGGGCTAGAGGAGTGGTCAGGGTATTTGAAGAAAAGGGGAAGCCGAGCGGTGGTGGCGCATGCCTTTAATCCCAGCACTTGGGAGGCAGAGGCAGGAGGATTTCTGAGTTCGAGGCCAGCCTGGCCTACCGAGTGAGTTCCAGGACAGCCAGGGCTACACAGAGAAACCCTGTCTCGAAAAAAACAAAAAACAAAAAACAAAAAAAAAAGAAAAGAAAAAAAGAAAAAGAAAAAAGAAAAGGGGATTCTTGCCTTAACATTAAAGGATATCGAGGTAGGGGACAGAATAAATTTGAATTTGCCTAAAAAGTAAAAAAGTTAGATAGAATTTGCACAGAATTGGTATTTGCCAGGCTGGGCAGTGGTTGCATACATCTTTAACCCCATCATTCTAGAGACAGAGGCAGGAGGATCTCTGTGAGTTCCAGGACAGTCCAAGCTACATAATGAGACCCTGTCTCAAAAAACAAACAAAAAGATATTTGCCCTCCTCAGACACAAAAAGAAGAATTTATCAAAAAAAAAAAAAAAAAAAAAAAAAAAAAAAAAAAACAAAAACACCAACCAACCAAGCAAGCAAACAAAAACTCACAAGTCCCTACAATAGACACTGACAAGACACACCCAGCTCTGGAGGTTTGGAGGCAGGAGGATCAAGAATCTTGGGTCGTTCTCAGCTAGCCAAGTCTGAGCTAGCCTAGGATAATTGAGACCAAGTCACAAAAACCAAAACAAAACAAGAAATAGAGAGCAATGAAAGAAAAGCAAAAGGCGATGCCCCTCAGCTGCTGTGGTAGTTTGAGTAGGTTTGGCTCCAAAGGGTCATGTGTTTGAATCCTTGGCCACAGGGACTGGGCCAGTCGGAGGTGTGGCCTTGTTGGAGGAAGTGCATCACTGCAGGGGTGGGCTTTGATGGCCCCTACGCTCAGTCTCCACGTAGTGTGGAAGACAGTCTCCTCCTGGCTGCCTTCAGACCAGGATGTAGAGCTCTCGGCCCCTCCAGCACCATGTCTGCCTGGACACTGCCATGCTTCCCACCATGAAGATAAGGGATTCAGTTCTCTAAGCCAATCCCAGCTAAATGTTTTCCTTTTCCTTTTTCTTTTTTTTTTTCTTTTTTTCTTTTTTCGAGACAGGGTTTCTCTATGTAGCCCTGGCTGTCCTGGAACTCAGGCTGGCCTCTAACTCAGAAATCCACCTGCCTCTGCCTCCCAAGTGCTGGGATTGAAGGCGTGCGCCACCACCGCCCGGCTAAATGTTTTCCTTTATTAAGTGGCCGTGGTCTCTCTTCACAGCAATGAGACTTAATAAGACTGCTTCTTTTGCCAGGTCTCCAAACACAGATTGCTGCTTGCTCTCCCATCTGACCATATTCAAGACCCCATCCTATGGAAGGACATGGAGAAATCCAGCTGGAACTGGCCAGAAACTTCTCTCCTGGTGCCTGGATGTCACTAAGCCAGTGGGGTGACTTGGGGAATCACCATGAACCGTCTCATCAGCTGCCCTGTGAGCTGCCATACTGGGCTGAAGGCAAGGCAGGCCACACTGCAGCAGAGGTGCGGCTACCGCGTGGTGAACACTGGCCACCCATGCACATGCTGTTCTGGCTGCACAGGAGGGGACCTGTGCCTGGCGCTGGTTGGAGGCCAGGTCTGGGAAGGTCACAGACCTTCGGAGAACGGACTTCTGTCGTCTTGCTGAATATGAAGGCGGTCACACTGTGTTCTACATATTTAAGTTTGTGTCCAGAGATTAGAAGCTGTGCTGTGCCGTGGGATGGACCGTCTCCCCAGGTGCTGCGGGCAGTTAGTGGCTACAAGGAATGAGGAGCTCCATTGCTCGGCGCTGCTGGCATTTGTGAGTTACCCTGATCAAGGCAGGAGCCCTCTGCCACACTCTGCTCTTCTGTGCAGCCCTGACAACGTGTAAGTGGACTACAAGTCACCAAAAACCTCAGATGGAAGGCTTAGTCTGTACTGGGTGGGGGGACCCAGAGCGATGGGGGATTATGAGCCAAATGTATTAAAAATATAAGAGCCGGGCGGTGGTGGCGCATGTCTTGAATCTCAGCACTTGGGAGGCAGAGGTAGGCCGATTTCCTGGTCTACAGAGTGAGTTCCAGGACAGCCAGGGCTATACAGTGAAACCTTTTTCAAAAACAACCACAAAAGTTTTTAAAATGGTGTGTGCCCCACCAATGTGGCCTGGACCCTAAAAAGAAAATCCCACCAGGTACGAGGGTACATGTCTGACGCTGGTCACTGTTGCACTCCTGAGGTAGAAGAGCTGGACCGTGGCTCTGGGTCATGCTCTGGATTCCAGTCCAAGAATTACACAAGAACGAGAAGGCAAGATCTGGAGGAAGGTGCACAGGCCAGGGCACTGCACGGGCAGGGCACAGATGGGGCTACATCTGGGCAAGGGCAGGGGCACAGATGGGGCTACATCCGGGCAAGGGCAGGGGCACAGATGGGGCTACATCCGGGCAAGGGCAGGGGCACAGATGGGGCCACATCCGGGACCTTGACCATCGGTGCTGACCATGCCCTCTGGTGGTTTGCGTGAAAATGGCCCCACAGGCTTAGGGATTGACATCATTGGTAGTGTGGCCTCATTGGAGGAGTGTGTCCCTGTAGGAGTTGAACTTTGAGGTCTCCTGTGCTCACGCTCAGCCTAGTGTGGCTCACAGTCTACAGGTTCCTGCCTACGGATCAAGATGTAGAACTCCAGCGCTTTCTCTGCCTGCATGTCCCCATCCTTCTCACAGTGATGAGGATGGACCTCCAAGCCAGCCCTGATTAAACACATCCCTTCATAAGCAATGCCGTGGTCATGGTGTCCCTCACAGCAACACAACACTAAGACACGGCTAGTGGTGAATTCTTCCTCTTGGCCTCAGGAGTTCATCATCCATATATCCTGACTTGCCTCCACAACTGAGGCCATCCTAAAACTTCTGGCAATCCCCCTGCTTCACCATGTTCTGGGACTCAGGGCAACTACCCTGATGCTCAGACATGGATTTAGTTTTTTGAGACAGGGTTTCTCTGTGTAGCCCTGGCTGTCCTGGAACTCACTCTGTAGACCAGGCTGGCCTCGAATTCAGAAATCCGCCTGCCTCTGCCTCCCAAGTGCTGGGATTAAAGGCGTGCGCCACCACCGCCAGGCTCAGACATGGATTTAAATACATATATTTTGTAACTGAAAAAAAAAAGCGTGTGCAGGTGCGTGTGGTTACACGGGCAGAGTCCTTCACTGGAGTTTCCTCAGTCCCTCTCCACCTAGGGTCTTTGAGATGGAGGCACTCACAAAATCTGGACACCACTGCCTAGGATAGACCAGTGGGGCAGTGAGTCCCAGACATCCTCCTGCCTCTTCCCGCGTAGCACTAACATTACAAAGGAAGTTCCGCTGTGGCTGTGTAAACCTCTCTCCTCCAGGTTCTGGGGATCTGAGCTCAGGTGCTCATCGCACTGAGCAATCCCACCATTTAACCCTTCCGGGCCTCCGGATTGAAAGCCTATTACCTGCATTTAGTCTCTGGGGGATTAGAGGCTGAGGCTTCAGAAAACCAGCGTAAGGACACACAGTAAGACATGGTGCCATTTTCGAGGGGAGGTTCTCAATCATGAGCTCTTACCCCTGCGGCCTTGGTGAGAACAGCCCCGCCCCTGCCTCCCCACCCTGCATGCAACCCCTGCACCTGAAACCAAACTCTCGCAAGTCTGCGTCCTGTATGCTTACAGGAGGAGTCTTCCACTGTGCCACTCAGCCGCTCCACCCCGGTGTCTTCTGGGAGTGGCCTGCAGAAGCCGCCAGGGACCAGCGTCAAAAAGGCAACATGAGGAATGCAGATGACAGCGCCAGGTCCAGCCAAGGGAGTTGAGAGAAAAAAAAAGAAAGAAAGAAAATTCAGTCGGATCAAGACAGTGATACCCCACCGGGCAGTGGTGGCGCACGCCTTAAATCCCAGCACTTGGGAGGCAGAGGCAGGCGGATTTCTGAGTTCGAGGCCAGCCTGGTCTACAGAGTGAGTTCCAGGACAGCCCGAGATATACAGAAAAAACCTGTCTCGAAAAACCGAAAAAGGAAAAAAAACAAAAAAAAAAAAAAAAAAAAAGACAGTAATACCCCAGACTCTGTTCTCCCTCAGAACAGAGCTCCAGAAGCACCCATCCATGTAAAAAGATGCCTTTCAGAAAAGACACGCCCCCAGATACGCCCCAGCCCTTCACTGGGGTATGCAGGGGCTTCACCCCTGAGCCATGGCCCAGTCCCTCAATGGGGGGATTCCGGACAGGAGCTCCACCCCTGAGCTAACATTCATTCCCGCCGACAAGCACTTCCAGGTATGACCCTCTTGGCGACCTTAGAAACAACAGGAAGCATAGTGCAGAGAGAAAAATGAACACCCAGGCTCAGGGTGCCTGCTCTCTGCTGGGTGGCAAGCACAGGGCATAACTCCTGTACTTCAGCATGGCCCCTACAGGCAATCCTCTTACATCGGCTTCCCAGGCTCAGTGAGATCTTGTCTCCACAATAAATAAATAAATGGATAAATAAGTATTTTAAAAATTAAAATCCAGAAAGGGGTGGTTTGCACCTTTAATCCCAGCACTTGGGAGGCAGAGGCAGGTGGATTTCTGAGTTCGAGGCCAGCCTGGTCTACAGAGTGAGTTCCAGGACAGCCCGAGATATACAGAGAAACCCTGTCTCGAAAAACCGAAAAAGGAAAAAAAAGAAAAAAAAAAAAAAGAAAAGAAACTATAGGCCAGCTACCTGAGACCCTATCTCAAAACTAAACAATGAAAAACTTGGCAAGTTCTGGACTATGGAGCCACACCTCCAGCCTCTGCTATGTGTGGCAGATGCTAACCTCTCGGCTATTCTCCCAAGCCAAAGTGATGGATCAAAGGCAAGTCAGACTGCTGGGTAACCCGCATTTTGAGACAGGGTTACCCACTGGCCTGGAATTCACCAATTCAGCTACTGGTTGGTCCAGTTGGGTGGGTGATGAACCAAAATCCTTGCCTCTGCCTCCCCAGCACAGAGTCAGAAGTCCACCCCTCACCCAGATGAAGTCAGGTCCCCACACTAGCAAGTGAATTAGTCACTGAGCCACCCCAGAATTAACCCCAGCTTTGGTCTTGTTGCAACAGGGTTTCTCTTTGTATGCCTGCTGCCCTGGAGTTCACTGTACAGACCAGGCTGGTCTCAAACTCACAGAGATCTTCCTGCCTCTGCCTCCCAGCCTCAGCCTCAGCTTTCCAGTGGGCCACAGAGACTGGAGGGGGCATTTGAGAGGGACAGCACAGCGCTGTTGGTGAATTCACAGAATCATCTGGAATCTCGACCAGGGATCACGGGAAAGTGAAATCAGAAGAATTCTTATCTGTCTTTACCTGGCTTTGCTCTCTGTGGGTTAACTGGGAATAAAAACATTGGATGGAACATTCCAGAAATAAACTTCCAGTAAGTTTTCAATTGTGTGAGTAGCACGGTTGAAATCCTATTCTGTTTCCTGTCACGAGTCACCGCTTAGACCAGAGCTTCCACTCTGTGTCTGCTAAGCTTCTGTTAGCTCAGTACCCGTGTTGGTGACCATCACAGACTCAGAGTGGGCATGGCACATGACCTTTATTTTATATACTTAGTAACGGCTCCAGAGTGTCACTATGTGGCCTTTCAATATGCCCCTCCCCCAAAACGAAGTGAGGAGAATTTGGAAAACATTGATGTCACCAAGTAGAGGTGGCACCCACATTTAATCCCAGCACTAAGGAGACAGACAAGCAACTCTGAATTCGAGGCCAGCCTGGTCTACAGAGCTAGTTACAGGATAGCCAGGGCTACAAAGTGAGACTGTCTCAAAACAAAAAACAAAACCAAAGAACACAAAAAGGACCTCATTGACATGAGGCTGAGGGGCCAGAGCTGTGAGGCAGTGTGAGTGACTCTGGGGCGCCACCCCAGGTTCATGTACACCAATCGTGCTGACAGCTACCTGCCATCCTCTTCCCAGGGCCTTCCCAGCTATGCAGACAATTAAGTCAGCTTGGGCTATGTGAAACCCTGTCCCAAAGTATAACCAGACACACACTCGTGTAAATAGACACACACTCACTCTCTCTGTGTGTCTCTGTCTACTTGTGTCTGTCTGTTTCTCTCTCTCTCTCTTTCTCTCTCTCTCTCTCTCTCTCTCTCTCTCTCTCTCTCTCTCTCTCTCTCTCTCCCCTCCTCCCCCCAGTGACTTGCTGGATTGGACTTTGCCCTGGGAATGGCGCGCACCCCCTGGGCCGGTTTCCTGCTTGAAAGTCTGTACAAACAGGGGCCTCTGTGAGGCTGCAGCTGGACTGGGGTCCTGGTAGACCAAGTGCCAGGCTGGCATGGATATAGCATGACACAAGGGAGCATTTGTCCTGAGATGGGTGGGGACACTTACTGCCAGGGTTATCTTGGATAAGGACATTCTTGGCTGTGCACAGCTGGATATCACTTGCTGACCAGGGAGGCCAGGCTCAGGGGCTTATAAAGAAACTCACACTTCTGCCTTTTGTGTCTTGTCAATAGTCTCATGTAACTCAGGGGAGCCTAGAACTCCCAAAGTATCCAAGAACTCCATTGATTGAACTCCATGATTCTTCTGTTCCTACCTCTGAGTGCTGGAGGATGACAGAGGTGAGTTTGTGTGCATCTAGGAAGGACACCAGCACTTCCTGCAGGCTGGATATGTGCTCTGTCCCAGTCCTCTGACTTCCAACCTCCGTATATATGTTGTCTTTTTTAGTTTTTCTAAACAGGGTTTCTCTGTGTAGCCCTGGCTGTCCTGGAACTCACTCTGTAGACCAGGCTGGCCTCGAACTCGGAGATTCTCCTGCCTCTGCCTTCTGAGTGCTGGGATTAAAGGTGTGTACCACCACTCAGCCATATTTGTTTTTTAACTTCGTGTATAAGGAAGTCAGTGCCATACTCACTCTGTTGTTAGTTAAACCGCTTTGGCTCCCAGCAGGTCGCCCACTGCACCTGCCCAAGAGTTCTCTGGATTCTCGAATGAAACACACACACACACACACACACACACACACACACACACACACACACCAGCTGATTTTGATATGCTTTGACTAGGTCAATGGTTGGCACTTCTAAATTTCCCTGTGGCTAGCAAACTGTGTCCCCTCTGGTATTCCTGTGTTAACATCTTTTAAAATCTATATTTCATCTCTGCTACCCGAGACCCAATCGGGGGAGTAGCCCCTGTGGCCACTTTCCCAAATTCTTACACAGCTGGTTTGGTTCTTTTCTGCAGCTCTTATGTCTAATCCGTCTGCTTCCTCATCAAGGCGATTCTGTCTGTCTGTCTGTCTGTCTGTCTGTCTGTCTGTCTGTCTCTCCCTCCCTCTCTCTCTCTCCTCCCTCCCCCTCCCCCCCTCTCTTGCACACACAATCTAAAGCCCCACCCTGTCTCCCTGCCCACCCATTGGCTATATGGCAAATCTTTACCACCAATAGAAGGCAGCTGGGGCAGGGACCCTCAGATCTGGAAGTGAAGCTTTTGAGAGCCGAAATAAGACAAAGTATTAGAACCAATCCCCAACACTTTGTCTCCATTTGTTTTTGAGAAAGGGCCTCTCAATGGCCCTTTCACATTCACACTAGACTAGTATGTCTGGTCAGCAAGCTCCAAGACTCCACTTTTCCACCTCCTTAGGGTCACAAATGGCCTTTTGGCTTCTTCCCCCGGGGTCTAGGACTGAAAATTGGATCCTCATGGATATATTGCAAGTACTTTACCCTGGGAGTCATCTCCCCAGGACTTGATTTTCCAAAATAGTATTTCATTTAGCTCAGGCTAATCTATAAATTGCTATGCTGCCTTTGACCACGCCCCAAATCCTCCCTGGGGGATTCTAGGCAGGGCTCCACCCCTGACCACACCCCCAGACCATCACTGGGCGATTCTAAGCAGGGGATCCATCTCTGACCACGCCCCAGCTTTTTGGGGGTGAAGGGAGAAATTATAGGTGGGGGCTCCACCACACCACACCCCAGCCCCTCACTGGGGGATTGTAGATAGAAATCCACCTTGACCACGCCCCCAGCCCTCACTAAGAGCTCCATTTATGACCATACTCCCAGCCCCTCACTGGGGGAGTCTAGGCAAATATTCCACCTCTGACCACGCCCCTAAACACTCACGGGGGGTGGCGGGGGGGATTTTAGGCAGGGCTCCATCCCTGACCATGCGCCTTTGCTATTTGATACAGGGTCTTGCTCTGCAGCTCAGGTTAACCTGAACTAACTGTCTGGCTCCCTCTGTGGAGAGCTGAGCTGTGAGACTTGGTCATCACACCCAGCCTGGCTACAAGAATTCCCTGTCTGATGGTCTTGGATGAGCTTCCAGAAGGCTCAGACCTTCAGCAACAATTGCCGCTGCTGCCAGCAGTGCCCCGCGGACCCGATGACAGACAGGAACGCTGGCACTCTCACCTGGGCAGATCCTCATCCTGCCATTCATCCCTCACGTCCACATTTTCCATCCTTAGTGTAGCTTCTGTGGTCCCCATGAGAGCTGGAAAGAGAAGCCGTCTGGAAGCTTGGGTGATCCAGAAGATGGTCTGGAGAAGAAAGAGCAGACTGAACTAGACAGTCACGATTACGGCCTCCCACCTCCAACACGCCAATGTGTGGAGCTTTGACTGAACCATCTTACAGGAGTGGGATTCCAGTCTCACAGGTGAGTACACATGGGGCTTAGGACATCTCCACCTGTATATGAACTCAGGTGACGAGTTGAGCCTCTAGTTGAGGTCCCTCCATTGGGACCTCTCAAATCCATCTTCTCCAGAGCAGCCCCAACCCAAGATAACTCATTTTCCCTCCTTTTCCACCAACGTCAACTGTGGAGGAATTAAAAACAAAACAAGCCTAAAACCACAGCCAGTCGGTGGTGGTGCACATCTTTAATCTCAGCACTCAGGAGGCAGAGGCAGACAGACGGAGTTCATGGCGACTTCCAGGACAATCATGGCTACACAGGGAAACCTCATCTTGAAAAAAACAAACAAAACCCACCAGCCTCATTCATACTTTAACATGAATGACTGTCAGCATCATTTTTCCCCTGTTGTGATTGGCTCTTTCTAAAAGGAACTTCTCTCTGACCGGCTTCTATCTGAATCCAAGTCACCTGCCCCCTCCCTCCATCTCAGACTGGACAAAGAACAGCTGCCACCACAACCCAATCATAAGACCTATAGTAAGAATTCTGGAATTCTGGTTTCTTTGGAAAACACAGAAACATTGTAAAACTATGTTTTCACTTTAACCCCTGGTATGGGCTGCGGGGCTGCTTTGGACTGTCCGCAGCAGCTGACCGTGATTTGCCTCGTCCTCTAGCAGTGGTAAGATTTTCCCAGCTGCAGGTAGTTTTAGTGATTGTGTGACCTTTGGGATTTTGGGGGCTTTTCAGAGGATGTATAATGGCTAGAGCCCCGAGACAGGGTGGCTGGCTTGTGATTTGTTAGTAGTCAAAAGAGAAGCAAAAAGAAAGAAATTGGACTCAAGGGTCTCTCTTCTCTTTTTCCCTCTCCCCCCACACCTTCTTTCTCTCCTATTTACTGGTGGAGTGAAACTGGGAGTGGGGAATAAAGAATGGGGAAAAGAATCTAGAAAGTAGCAAAGGCCAGCTACAAGTTGCCCAATGTGGGGCTCTATAAAGAAAAAATGAAAACATTGATTCCAAATGCTGTGAGGAAACAGCAGGAGACGAAGAAACAGATTTGTTTTCAAGATGTTAATAAAACATTTATTGCAGCCGCTACCCCTGGGATAGTCCCTGCTTTGCTCCCAGAGGGGATTTTCTGTTTGTTTGTTTTTTCTTTTATTCTTCTTATATTGTTTCAAAAAAGGTTGGAAGGAAGGCTGAGCAGCTGGAAAGATTGCAGGTGGAAATGTAGGGGCCTGAGAAACAGCAGCAAAAAAAAATGACTGAAATGGAAAAACAAAAGGGGTCACTCTGCTCTCTTTTCTGAAGAGCTGCAGAGTTGGTGGTGTAGCGAGAGGTTGAGGGTGGAGACGGAAGGGAAGCGAGGAGCACCAGAGAGAACAACAAGGCTCAGGCTGGGTGACTGAGAAAGAGAGCAGGCTTTCCCTGTGGGGAGAAAAGAGGGGAAAACTTCACCAGAGGAAGGTCGGGTCAGAGAAAAGCTGGACAAGCAGGAAGACAGGCTGATGAAACAGCCCATTTGGAAAGAAAGGGTTAATCTGGAACCACTTGCCAGAGTCAAGGAAGGGGTAGCCTGGGGTTAAGAGACCACCATCAGTTTTCTGAGTGCTCATAAGCCTGCTAATGGTGGGAATAAGGTTATGACAAGATAGGATGGCGTTTTATAGAAACGATAGAGCTAAGGCCTTTTAAAGAGGCCATGACTTCATATGGGATGCATTTGCCTTATGTGAAACAAATTCTAAATAACTGGGCTACACAAAATAGAATTATTCCCAAGAACAAGGCATTTCTGAGGACAATGATTCTTCTAAATATAAACCAGAAAGAAGGTCTAGGCTTCCAGGGGTGGGCAGACAATGTGGCAAGGGTGGCCATTGGACCACTGAGTATAGATCCAAGAGAGATAGTCAAGGTAATTTCTTTTTTTTAAAAGATGTAATTTTCCACCCGGCAATGGTGGCACACGCCTTTAGTCCCAGCACTTGGGAGGCAGAGGCAGACAGATTTCTGAGTTCGAGGCTAGCCTGATCTACAGAGTGAGTTCCAGGACAGCCAGAGGTACACAGAGAAACCCTGTCTCAAAAAACAAAAAACAAACAAACAAACAAAAAAATCCCAAACCAAACCAAACAAAACAAAAGATGTAATTTTCTTTCTTTTTTTTTTGATATATTTATTTTATATATGAGTACACTGTCAATCTCTTCAGACACAGCAGAAGAGGCATCCAATCCTATTACAGATGGTTGTGAGCCACCATGTGGTTTCTGGGAATTGAACTCAGGACCTCTGGAAGAGCAGTCAGTGCTCTTAACTGCTGAGCCATCTCTCCAGCCCATCAAGGTAATTTCTCACCACTGAGACAGGGCCTTGGAGACCTGGTTTGAGGCCTGCAGCAAAAATTACAGGCCACTTCCATCAAGAAGTAACATGCAACAAAGAGAAAAATAATTTAAATCCCAGAGATAGACTTGATAGTACTCCGCTAACTTTAAATTTTCTGCATGTTATCGAGAGACTCTGGGTTACAAAGAAACTGGGATTAAATCAACCCAGTTGTTATAAGGCTGTGTTAATGTGGGAATAAAAGCCTGCACAAGTTTTGCATTGAGGCATGATTTGGTTATATTTCTACAGGAAAAGTAAAGCTGTGGACACCATCAAACCCGATAAAGATTAGAACTGAGCCAGAGAAGTGTCCTGAAAACGCCACTGACCAAAACACCCCTTATTTCATGAAAATGTCTCTGTTTATAATTTCCTTCTACACACAGCATAATTAATGCCTTAAAAGAGAAGGGGGAAAATGTAGTGAGAATTCTGGAATTTTGGTTTCTTTGAGAAAAAGAAATATTATAAGAACGTGTTTTCATTTTAACCCCAGGTGTGGGATGTGTGCCTGCTTCAGGCTGTCCACAGCAGCTGACTGTGATTTGCCTCGTGCTCTAGCAGAGGTGTGGTTTCCCAGCTGCAGGTAGTTTCTGAGATTGTGTGACGTTTGGGATTCTGGGGACCTTTCAGAGACTATATTAATGTTAAGGCCCTGAGATGGGATGGGTGGGCTTCGGTTTGTTAGTAGCCAGGGTCGAACAGGAAGCAAAAGTGAAGACATTAGATTCAAGGATTTTCTTGTTTTCTCTCTCCTGTAACCTTGTTTCTCTTCTGTTTAGTGATGGGAGGAGGGTAAAAGGTGGAAGGAAAAGAACCCACAAAGAAGCAAAGACCAACTACCAGGATGTACTTAGTGGAAGAGAGAACTGACTGCCAGGTTAGGTCCTGACCTCTGCATTTCATCTGTCAGTGCCTCAGTTTCCCTGTATGTTAGTAGGTTGAATAGACCATGGCTTTTGGGGGTGTCCCCTGAGCCTGTCACCCTCATTCCCACACTCTGTAAAAATCAATTGTTTGTGTGTATGCACAGTGAGCACATTTAGATGGAGGTCATAGGTCAACACCAGTCAGTGTCTTTGTCATTCTATGTCATACATTTTGAGGCAGAGGCTCTCTGCACCTGAGTCCTGGGACCTCCAGTCTTAGCTTCCATAGGGATGGGATTCCTTTTTGTTGTTGTTGTTCCAGACTTATGTTGTGTGTATGTGTTTTGCCTGCATAGATATCTGTGCACTATGCATGGCTTGTACCTCTGGAGGGCAAAAGAAAAGGTGTTGGATCCCCTGGAGCTGGAATTACAGGTGGTTATGAGCTATCATGTGGGTGCTGGGAATTGAACCCAAGTCTTCTGCGAGAGCAGCCAGTGCTCTAACTACTGAGCCGCCTCTCCTCCAGCCCCTGCTGTGATTATTTTTGTAGGTGTGTGTATGTGTCTGTCTGTGACTCTCTTTGTACAGCCTTGGCTCTCCTGAACTTCACTATGTGGTCCCACTTCAGCCCAAGCGCCAGGATTAAAGCTGTACACCCCCACTGCCAGTTTGGTCACCTTTACAGTTAGTATCTATTTTGTCTGTGTGGGGTGTTTGTACTTCCTTGGCTATTTCAGGGAGGTTACGGGACAATGTAGAGGTCTGTGGGTCACAGGCAGCAATCGGGTCAACAGGTGTCAGCTCTGCTCCCAGAAGCCCCCAGAGTGCTGAAGATCAGACTCAAGCCCTGTTGCAATGTGAGCCCTTGCAGGTCTTTCTGGTTTGTGAACCTGTAGTTACAACTGGGTCGGTTCGTCCACCTCCCTCCCTGGCAAGGCATTGGATAGCGTGGTGTTATGGTGCCTTGGAGACTCCCCAGACTGTCAGATGGAAGCACTTCATGTTGGCAGCTAGTGTTGGGAGGATAGACCCCCCCACACAACCAGGGACGCCCCCAACCAAACCCTGGCACCAACAGGACTATGTCTGGTGCATTGTGTTTGTATTTCCATGTTCACAACAGGATTCCAGGGTCCAGACTCATGTCACCCCTAGTCAGTTCCCTGATCCGATGACAAGGGCCACTGCCTGGCCCAGCAGTCAATGCTCATGCAGGCATATAGGGCTGGTGGCTGGGGTGTGTCTCCAGCAGCCAGTAGATGATGGCCAGCAGCTGAGACAGCGCCTGGGAGATGTGGAGCCCGGGGGAGGCGGGGCCCACTTGAATGTCATCACTCATTCATGAAGAAGACAGTAAGACACAGCAGAGAAAAAAAATCTGTCCCCCAATGTGTCCCCAACACTGGGTGAGCAGCCAGCCTCCCCAAGCACTGAGTCAAATCCATTGTGTCTGTGCAGGGAGGTGACACGGGTCCTCCATGACCCCTGTGACCAGGAAAGGACCCCCCCCCATCTACACACTTCCAAGTTCTGGGTGTGGTGGGTGTCCAGTGGATGCCAGGTGACAGCGAGAGACAAGGAACCCCCCAAAATCCAGGATAAACAGTGCAGGTCCTGGCCGGTAACCACGCTGCTAAAAAAACCCACCCTTTTTAATGTATATGCAATGCTGATTTCTCTGAGACCGAGACCGCAGTCAGGATTATAAATAGAAAACACCCGACACCCGGATGGGAGGTTTGCCGCCCCCAGGATGCTCCGCTGAGAACTGAGGCTCTAATCCTTGGGTTCTGCATTCCTTTCACCCCACCCCCGACCCTCCCGGCTGGCGCAGCATCGGCGCTGGGGTGCCGCCAGCGTTTCTCCAGTAAACCTTTCCATAGCTGGGCTGGAAGCAAGGGACAAATGATAATTTAAATTTTCAGTTTGCAAAAGGCCCACTCACCTCGGTGGCGGCGGCTGCCTATGCGCTGTCACTTGGACACAAAGGCGGGCATTTCTCGGTGGTACCCAGACGAGGGGCCTGGCGGAAGGATGCTCAGGGCCAAGTCCACATCCAAGGAAGGTCACCCGGGCGACGTGGCCACGGCACACCTGTCCGGCCCAGATGTAAAAGGCAGCGCCGTGTGTTAGTAGCAGCACCCCTGTCCCCCTTTAGTCTCTGTGTCCCCCGCCATCGCAGCCCAGGCCTGCCGCGGCTCTGGCTTTTCCCTTTCTGATGGCTGAGGCTCTGTCTGCCCTCAGATAGTGGAGGAAGCTGCTTTTGTGTGCAGGGGGCGGGCCTAGGCCTGATAGACAGTTCCAGCATCCCTGCCTGCATCCTCCTCTTCCCATTGGCTGAGGGGAAAGCATCTCTCCCAGCCATGCCCAGAGCAGGTGAAAAAAAAAAAAAAAAAAAAAAAAAAAAAAAAAAAAAAAAACCACCTCTGAGATGGTGCATCTCACTTAAGCAAAACCACAAGAGAAAAATAAATAAACGGATAAATGGCCGTGGTCTGGCTCTTACGGAATGGGGGCGGGGGAGCCTACAGGGCTCTTTGGTATGGGAGAAGAGACGTCCCTAAAACCATCTTTGAGGGCAGAGAAATGGAGGCTTCCAGATTCCCCTTCCAGGGTGAGTCAAAGGGTCCCTCATTCACCCAGGACTAGGCTGGGTGTTGGCATGCGGAGAACCTGGCTGATTGCTTTAGATGTACTGGTCTGCGCTACTGTGCGAGCAGCGCCCCCTGCAGTTGCCCAGAGGAATTCTAGAAGCGGATGGAAAGATGGACAGCTCACAAGCAGCTCAGCATCTGCAGTCGGATGGAAACGTAGTTTGCATCCTGGTCTCAAGTACTGGGAGCGCTGAGACAGGGGAATTGCAAGTTCAAAGCCAGGGCAGACTATGGAGTGAGCCTAAGGTCAGCGTGGGCAACTTGGTGAGACCCCATCTCAGAAGTTAGAAGAGGGGTCATGAGGGATGGTTTAGCAGGGGTGTGTGGAGATGTCAGGGAGGAGGGGGTGGGCATCAAAGTTAGTGTGGCTGTGTGCACTGGTGGTCCCAGCCCGGAACAGGCACAGGAGGAGGCTGAGGCTAACTGAAAAGCAATCGGAGAGCCATTAATGTCAACCTCTGCACTCTGCATGGGCACTGATCCATGCACACACCATACGGACATTTAAAGAGGGGTGGGGCGTGGTCATAGGTGAAGTTCCCCAGTGAGGGTCTGAGGGCAGCGTGGTCAGAGGTGGAGCCCTGCCTAGCATGACAAGAGTCCTGGGGAAAACAGAGACTAAGCTGGTGATTTGATTTAGCAGCTGAGAACTGCGGTTGGTCTCCAGAGGTAACCAGAGGTAAGAGAGCACAGAAGGAGCTTTCCAGTGCCCATAAAGAACTGATCTGCCCAGACTTCAGTCCGTGAAAGTGTGAGAGAATAAATGTTTGGGGTTTAACCCCACTTCATTCAATTTACTGAACATTCTTATTTTTCCAAGTAACTAATATAAGACCCCACATAGTTGTGGATCTCTGAGGTTCTTTCTGCACATCCTGTGAGCAGGGCCTTTGTCTGCTGTCAGTCTTGGATCTCTGACGTTCACATAATCACGTGTGAGTGTAGAACAGTAGGCTGCCTCTTCCTGAGCAGGAGGCTTTGTTCTAGCATTTCCCACCATGGAGAATGTGTGGCTGTCTCTCCCTGAGCGCGAGGCTCATCCACCTGTCGTGTGGCTGTAACTCCCACCCATGCTATCTCCATGACCTACCTACTTCCTGTATCCCACTTCCCGTGTCTGTCAGCCTGAGGACTTCAGGAGCCTCGTGAGAGTGAAGTCCTGGCCCGAGTGTCCTTTTGTGTCTGGCTCATGTTGCTGACATGCTGTCCTCAAGGGCCATCCATCCATGTTGGAGTAGGTATCTGGGTTTCCTTCCATTTTCTGGGTTGAGTATTACTCCATTTTGTGTGTTTCCTTTAGTACTGATAAATCAGTATACACCCTTCTAGTACACATCGGAAGCTGTTGTCGGACTTGGGGGGGGGGGCAAAAGTCAGGGGCACAGGGCTTTCAATAAATAATAGGTGGAAAGATCACACGTAACTCAGAGAAACCGCCACAGTCCCCCTGCCTTCTAGAAAGATGTGGCTACACACTTAGAGCCGTAAGCCTTGGAGGCCACGCAGGCACAGGATGATCACCTGCGACCCACTCGCCCTCTCAGCCTTGGGATTCCCAAACTGGCTGTCCATCAATCAACCAGCTCTCCGCCTTGCTTCACAGAAGCGATGATGAGGGCGGCAGTACATCAGCAGGCGATGGGGCTCGCTGCCAAGCCCTACAACTGGAGTTTGATCCCTGATCCCTGGGACTCCACGTAGCGGATGGCAGGCCGGGGCGGAGGAGGGAGCCGACTTCTCCAAGATGTCCTTCCATCATCATAGAGGCACCTGAGTGAGGCGTCCTGAGCAGGGGGCGGGGCTCGGTCAGTGGGCGGAGCCAGCGTGCGTCGGGGGCAGGGCCCTGACGTCACTCCCGTGGGCTCCAGGAGGACGCGGACATGGCGGCTAGCAGCTCTTCCGGCCTCGCGCAGGGCACCAGCCGGTCGTCCAGGTAACGAGCCCCGTGGGCGGCGAGGCGCCCCAACCCTGCAGGACTCGGTCGTGAGTCACGGGGAGCGGGGCGGGCCCGAGGCGGGGTGACGGTCCCTGGGGTCCGCGGGAGGGCGGGGCGGGGAGTCCAGGGAGTGACAGGCTGGGTGGGGGCGGGGACCCCGTGGGGATGGGGCCAGCCTAGGAGGGATCGACCTGGCTGGGGAGGGTGGGGACCTAGGATGGAGGACAGAGCTGGGGGAGGGGACTGACCTCAGAGAGGACCTGAGACCTTGGGGAACCTTCCAAGAGGAAATAGGGTGGGGTGTTTTGGCCCCTGATGGATAGAATTGGAGTTTCTGGTGTCTGATGGATGGAGGACCCTCGAGACGGGGATGGCGTCTGGGGTTCTAGTGTCTAATGGTTGAGGGACCCTCCAGATGGGTCTGAACTGGGGGTTCTAGTCCCTGATAAACGGGGGACCCTCCAGGTGAGTATGGATTGAGGGTTCTGGTCTCTGACATATGGGTTACCCTCCAGACAGGGATGAATTGGGGTTCTAGTCCCTGACGGATGGGGGACTCTCCAGACGGGGATGGGGTCTGGGGTTCTGTGTCAAATGGATGGGGGGCCCTAGCCAGGCAGGGTGAAGTGAGGCTCTGGTCTTTGGAAGTCAGTAAAGGGACAGGCAAGCGGCACAGGCCTCCAATCCAATCTTTGAAGAGAGAAGCTGAGGCAGTGTGCGTGCGTGTGTGCGTGTATGTGTGTTCAAGGCTAGCCTGAGCTACAGTGAGTATGAGGCCAGGCCAAGTAACTTAAGGAGACCTTATCTCTAAATAAATGGACAAATGAGTGGGAAGAAGGAGAGCTTGGCTGTGTGTGAGGAGTTGGGGGCTGGCAGCTGGGGACGTGTCCTCTTCACTGGGTCACTGCTGCAGTGATAACACACTTGGGCCAAGGGCTGGTGAGAGGGTCACTGTGGGGACCAGAGTTCCAGGCCTGTGAGTCAGGCCAGTCCACTGCCGTAGCACAACACACACAAATATACAAATGTTAAAAAAGAAAAAGACAACACTCCAATCAGCAGCAGGTTGGGGAGGAAAGGATTTGTTTGGCTTACACTTTCAGACCACCATGACAGGAACTCACGCAGGGCAGGATTCTGGAGGCAGGAGCTGACGCAGAGGCCATGGAGAGGTGCTGCTTACTGGCTTGCTCCCCATGGCTTGCTCAGCCTGCTTCTTATAGAACCCAGGACCACCCACAGTGGGCAGGGCCCTCCCCCATTGATCACTAATTGAGAAAACTCCCTACAGGTTTGCCTGCCACCATCTTATGGAGACATTGTCTCAATTGGGTTCCCTCCTCTGAAACGACTTTAGCTTGTGTCAAGTTGATAAAACTGTTGGGCTCAGTTGACCTTTGTCAAATTGACACAGCAATATGACACGGTTTAGCAGTAACGTCAGTCTTCAAGATCTCTTGTCGATAAATATAACAACTCAAAACGTATGACTAGCTTCTTTATAAATCAAACGGTTTAAAATTCAGTCTCTTTGCAGCTGCGGAGATGCCCAGTGGTTAGAGCACTGGCTGTCATTGCAGAGGACCTGGGTTCGGTACCCAGCACTCACATGGCAGCTCCTAACCGCCTGTGACTGCAGGGGACCTGACACCCCCTTCTGGCCTCTGCAGGCACCAGGTACACGTGTGCACAGACAGATATGCAGGCAAAGAAACTACACACAAAGGTAAAAATAATAAATCTGTTTAAAGGTATAAAACTCGGTTTCTTTTTTAAAAAATCCGCTCTGTAAAATCCAAAATCTCCAAAAAATTCAAAATCTTTCAACTGTGAGTTCCAAGAGGAATGAACCAAGACACAGTCAAAAGTGGGGCAAGACAAAAGCAATCCCACCAGTGTACATAACCCAGGATCCAGTTATCTGGGCTCCTCTGGGCTCTGCCCCTGTAGCACACACAGCTTGTCTTCTAAGCTCTGAACGGCTCCACTCCACTGCTGCTTCTGGTCTTGGTGGTCATCCACGGTACTGGCTTCTCCAGAACACTGTGGTCTCTGTGTATAACTGGGCTGCACTTTTGCCAAGGGTCTCTCACAGGATCCTTTCATGGTGCTAAGCCTTAACTTCTTTGCATGACCCCTTCATTCTGGGGCCATCAAGTGCCACTGTGGCTGCACTGTCACCAGTGGCTCTCCTGGCCTCTCACAGTGCCAAGGCTCATCTGCTCTCTGTGACCTTCAAAACCAGTACCACCTGGGTGATTATTACTAAGTTCTGCTGCCAGCCTGAGGTCCAGCCTTGGCTACCTCTGGAACACAGCTGTGTGCTGACCTTCAGGAGACACTTGCCCGAAGACTTCACCTCAGTGATCCTGGTCTCTTCTGCCTTTCACTCAGGCTGACCAGGACCACAGACTTAGTTCAGAATTGCAAATGGCCCCCATGTGGTCTTCACTCCCTGTGAACCTCACAGGCCTGACTTCTACCTGGCACCCTGCACCATCTGGGAGAACATCTCCCTAATTCTCTTGACAGCTCACTACGCTGGGAGCACTCAGTCCTTCACGTGTTCCACACATGATCAGATCTGTCTCAGCGTATCCTCATGACTCTGCCATCAGTCTGTCTTAGTCAGGCTTACTCTCACCACAGTGAAAACCCATAGCCAGAAGAAGCTGGCACAAAGAGTTTGACTCAGCTTGTGGGTCCCCACCACTGTCTCACTGAAAGCAGGCAGGGCCTGATTTCAGCAGAGAGCGTGGAGGGCGCTGCTTACTGACTTGCTCCCCATGGCTTGCTTGGCCTGCTCATAGAACTCGAGACCACCAGCCCAGGGCAGCACCACACACAGTGTGTTGGGCCCTCCTCCGTTAATCACTAATTAAGAAAATGCCCTACAGGCTTGCCTACAGCTTGATCTTGTGGAAGCATTTTCTTAATTAAGGTACCCTTTGTGTTGACTTGACATGAAGCTACTCAGGAAAACATGTCTACTCCCTGTCCCTTGGAGACACTCCAGAAGCCTCTGTCACCAAGATCACAACCCCATCAGCCAGCAACAGTTGGGCCTTTAGGTGTCACCTGGCACCCCCTCTGTCAGTTTCCCATCTAGGCCCAGGTTTTGAGCTCTGTATGTGCTCACCATGATGGTAACTTCTGACCTCTCAGGATCCCCATGGACAAATACCTGGGAACCCTCAGCTGGGACCAGTTTTTATAGATGCAGGGAACTCACAGTGACACTGTAGAATGTCACTGTCACACACCTCAGACGTCTCCTGCTCCCACCCAGATTCTCTGATGTGTTTCAGGTAGCCAGGGATTTCTCTAAGCTGCCACTGGGGCCACTCCCAGTGGGTAGAATATGTGGCTTTGGGTTGGGTTATTAGTGCCACAAGACCCCTCAAACAGAATCATATCCCCAGCCTCTCCAGAGGGCTTCCATGGTACAGACAGCTATACCTCGTGCTATCTACCCAGCGATTGAGGCAGTAGGGGGTGCTAGAGAGATGACTGGATTCTGAGCAGCGCTGCCCTTGCAGAGGGTACAGTGTGATTCCCTGTCTCTGCCTTCAGTTTCGGAGTCTGGAGCTCTCTGCTGACCTCTGTGCACTCGCCACACAAGATACAAGCAAAACAGCCATATGCACAAAATAAAAATATCCCAGAACAGCTGGAATAGCAGGCCTGCAGCACCACACCTGGTTGCATGTGGTGACAACTACTCAGGTTTCTTGGCCTGTGGTGGGATATCAAGCCATACAGGAGAGACAACACTGTAGCTGGTATAAGTCCATGGTGCATCAGTGTGAAGACCCACGTTCAAGTCTCCGGCATCCGTGTAAAATATTGGTTATGGTGACATACACCTATGCTCCTGATGCTGGAGAGACAGTCACAAAAGGATATCCGGGACTTGCTACCAGATCATTGTTAGTGCAAGCTCCAGGGACAGTGGTTCTGCTCTGACCCCATAGCACTGAGGGTCTGACCTGACCCAGTGCCTGCTCTGGGGGTCCTGTACGGTGGGGACCCAGCTAACCCACCCTCTCTTTTGTGTTCTGGTGGCTCTAGCCCCCAGCCGTCCTCCACTTTACCCCTCCCAGCTACTGGGGCCGGCTACGCTGTGCAGTCTACCCCTAGAATGGAGAGCACCGCCAGCCTGGCCCTGGCCCCTGCCAGCCATCCGTCTGCGTCTGGAGGAGGAGTTGCCGTGGGGTATAGCTGCTTCCAGCCCCACACCAGCCAGAGCCCCACATCCAGCAGCCGACCTCGGGGTCCTGTGCCTACCTCTGCATCCGCCCACCAGGTACCACAGCACCGTCCCGTGCAACAAGATTGTATTTAATTTTTTTACATGTATGACTGTGTTGCTTGCATGTTTGTCTGTGCACCGTGTGCATACAGTGCCTATGGGGGCCAGAAAGGGGCATCAGTGGCCTGGAGCTGGGGTTCAGACAGTGGTGAACCACTGAGTGGGTGCTGGGAATTGAACTTAGATCCTCTGTGAGAGCAACCGATGTAACCACTGACCATCTCCAAGCCCCGCCCAGCACCAGGGACTGTGTCAGTGTGCACAGGGACATGACCGTCAGCTATGGTATAGTTTCTAGGGACAAGACATGCTCTGGAGTGACAGAGCCACGTTGATACCTCCCAAGGAGCCCAGGGCTATTTGGGGCTGCTGAGGTGTACAGACCTGTAGCCCAGCCTAGTGGTGGCTCCTAGGAGGAGCCTGCAGTGGCTCTAGGGGAGTCTCCTCCACCAGGCAGCTGTCCTGGGGGTGCTGGAACTGAGTCCTGAGGATGCTGGAACTGAGAGTTCCCTCCCACGACCACGCCCCCTGCCACCCACCTTTCATCCCTGACTTACTGCCAGTACTTGGGGTGTCTAGACTCAGGCCAAACCGGGGCTGTGGCCTCCACACTGAGAAGAATTTAGGAGCCTAACTGTTGTGAAGCAGAGCTGGGAGTTTATTCAAGTAGGGGGTGAGCAGGAGGGTTGTGATGAGGCCCAGAAGGAGGTTAGAACCCCACCTCTCTTCCGTGCAGCTCTGCCATTCTCAGCCATCCTGGGCTTTGTGGCTGTGAGTGCCTGCTGTAGCTCTGAAAGGCAGCAGAGTGAATAGGTCCCAGGAACAGGGAGATGACTCACCCCCGAGGGCGGCTGCTCTGTGGCAGGGGCATCGGGAGCTCCTTCTCTCCTGTTCCTGGCTTCTGTCTGTCTTTCCTGTGTCACTGTCACTAAGTGTCAGATCCACTGTCTGGCATAGGACAACTGTCTGTGCAGCGGGTGGGGCGATCCTGGGTGGAGTGATACTGCCTCAGAAAAGCAAAACTACAAGCAGGTGTGGAGGCGCGCCCCTTTAATCCCAGCACTCGGTGAGTTCGAGGCCAGTCTGGTCTACAGAGGGAGTTCCAGGACAGCTAGGGCTACACAGAGAAACCCTGTCTGGAAAAAATGAAAGAAAGGAAGGGAGGGAGAAAGGGAGCTGGCATGTGCCCAGGAGGTAAAGACACTTACTGGCTGCTAACTTTGATGGCCTGCATTTGTTCCCTGGGACTCACATGGTAGAAAGAGAGAACTGATTCCCACAAACTACCCTCTTGATGTCCACATGCGTGCTATGACACATGCCCTGCCCCCATGCTCACACATGCACGTATGCACACACAATAAATTAATAAGCAAAGTGATTTTTTTTCAATGGCTGGGAATGTAGCTCAGTGGTTAGTATACTCAGCCAGCACACACAAAGCTGTTGGTTCTGTCCCCAGCACTAACTACATAAGCCAGGCCTAGGGACAGCTTCTGTCTTGCTAGCACCTCAGAGGTAAAGACAGGGCAGTCACATCATCCTTGGCTAAGTGGAGACTTCGAGGTTGGCCTGGCCTATGATAGCTTGTCTCATCAAACATGGCATTGGATGTACAGGGTCTAACCCTATGGGCAGCTGGCTGTGCACTGCCTCCAGCGGTGCCCACCCTCCCGCCCTCCCCCAGCATCCCACCCACCTTCCTGAGCTGCTTTTCTCTCTATGTCCCTGTCCCATGGAACCCTCCAGGAGGATGGTCACAGCTGCCAAGAGAAGGCAACCAAGAGCCGCACAGACTCACGGGAGTGGCCAGCCAGGTCGCTCTGCAGGCCAGGTGGGCTGTGGGGATTCTTTGAGGGGCTGGAAAGCACGGGCTGGTTGGAGGGTTGCTTAGATAACACAAGGGGCCCCACGTGAGTCAGCATGGGACACACAGGACAGGCCTGTGCCGACTGGGGGTGACGGAGGGGGGGCAGGGGGAGAGACTGGACACGTGAGTCCCAGAGGTGGAGCTCAGGCCATCAGGCTTGGCGCAAGCACTTCTATCTGCAGAGCCATCTTGCCAGCTCTAGTCTCAGGTTTAAATTTTCCTTGAGATCCGGCCAGCTGAGCTGCACCCGTTGCAGAGGAAGGCTGATCCGCCAGCCTGAGATTTGCCCTGGCGCCACAGCCACCTAGGTCACCGGGGTCCAGCCTGGCTGCAGTGCGGTTAAACACGCTGTGGACCTGCTGCCAGGGTAGCCTGGCTGCGTCTGTACCTCACCCCTCACCCCGCACCTCACCCCGTCTCTCCCTCCTAGGACCAAGTTCCCGCAGCCCGGACTCGGACTCGGTGTCGCCCAGCCCGCAGCGTCCTCCGCCCTCCTCCCAGCGGGCCCCGCAGAAGCTGCAGGCGCCGTCCCCATCGCGGGCTACCGTAGGCTCCGACCCGTGGGGTGGCCCTGTCCTCGGGCCCTGGGACCCCACCTTTACCAGCGACGCGCTGCCGTTCCTGGACAGGCTGCCGAAGCCCAAGGCGGGCCCCAGGCCGCCCTCCATGCACTACTGCGAGGTCTGCAGGGTCAGCTGCGCGGGGCCGCAGGTCAGGACTGGCAGCTGGACAGCTCACCGTCCATCAAAAACTGTAGTGGCAGGTGTGGCAGGCGCCGCGGTGCTGGCCTGTCACACTGCAGTGGAGGCTGGGGGGTGGGGAGTTCAGGCCATCCTTAGCTACGTGGTGAGTGTAAGGCCAGTCTGGTCGTGAGCCTCTGTCACAGCTCCTCTGCAGGACCCGGGTTTGGTTCCCCTGGACTGTGTGACCACAGCGCCCTCTGCTGGCCACATGAGGCATGCAGTGCACAGACACACAGGCAGCACTCCCCACACAGAAAATTAAATTAAATTTAAATGTATAAAAAACGGGGTGGAAAAGAAAGCACTGAGAACTAACCTGTCAGAATCATTGGCTTGTTTCCAGAGATCCCTGAGGTCAGAGTCTGCTTTGGCAACACACACTCACACACACACACACATCACACAACACACAGAGACGCATACACAGACAAACGCACACAGACACAGGTGCGTACACACACTGGTTTGAGTATCGCACTCTGCTCTGTAGTCAAAGCTGGTCTTGAGCATGCAGTCCTCCTAACTTGGTAGCTCTTAGGTCGGCTTGTTTCTGGGCTGTCTTCAGTCCTCTGCCCTCGACCGAGTGGTCTGGCTCTGTGGACCCTGAAGCCCGGGTGTGGCCCTGACTTGCGGTTTCTCTTCTGCAGAGCCCCATGTAGAAGAGCTCTGTGAAATCAGGTGCCTGTGGCTGGGTGCAAGAATTGTCACATTCTCCAGGCGGCTCCATGCACCACACGCGTGCCTTGTCCAGAGAGGCCACAAGATGACGCTGGAGCCCCTTGAGCCAGGAGCCAATTTTCCAGCCGTTTTGTTGTTGTTTGTTGGTTTAGGTTTGGTTTTTGTTGTAGTTTTTTGGGATCTTTGTTGTTGGTGGTGGTGTGACAGGGTTTCTCCGTGTAATCCTGGTTGGAACTTGCTTTGTAGACCAGGCTAGCCTCAAACTCAGAGATCTGCTTGCCTCTGCTTCCCAAGTGTTTAGATTAAAGGTGTGCACTGCCGTGGCAAGGTGGTTTTGTGTTTTAAGGATGAGACACCTCCTGTAGCCCAGACTGGTCTTGAGCTTGCTGTGTAGCTGAGGATGACCTTAAACTCCTAATGCTCCTGCCTCCACCTTCCAGGTCCTCAGAGGACATGGAAGCTCCTGAGGTCCTGGGGACAGAACTCATGCCTTTGTCCCTGAGCTTCAGCTGTAGCCTGGAAACGTCAGGGCTTGTTTGGGGGCAGTCTCCTGTGCCGGTGCAAGACGCACAGGACCCTTGGTGAACGTTTCCTTGAAAATCCTTGCTGGAGTTTATGTAGGTTGGGGGAAAAGAGACATCGATGTGTCCTGCAGGCCCCGACTCTTCTAACTCAGGGCACAAGTGGCAGAGGAAGCCAGGGACCCTGTGTCCCTCTGAGCTCCTACTAGCCATCTCTGCAGCCTGCAGATGAGTGTGGTTTCTGTAAGGTCCCCCATCAGGGTTCCTCACTCTTTGTTGCAGACCTACCGGGACCACCTGGAAGGGCAGAAGCACCGGAAGAAGCAGGCAGCTCAAAGGGCCGGCACACAGCCCAGCGGGGGTCCCAGAGGGTCCCAGAGCCTCCACTGCGGCCTGTGTGCCGTGTCCTGCACAGGGGCAGATGCCTACGCTGCCCACATGAGGGGAGCCAGGCACCAGAAGGTATGAGTGTCCCAGCAGTCAGCTCTGAGCAGGTGCCAGGTGGGGGTGGGTGGGAGAGGGCGCCCCAACGGGGCATGCTGACTGACTGAACTTGCTCTGATGTGGCTGGAGGCAGAGGAGACCTCAGGTGATGGCCCTGTGGCTGGAGTATGACTACAGCCAGGAGTGTGTGTGTGTGTGTGTGTGTGTGTGTGTGTGTGTATGTGTGTGTGTGAGTGAGAGAGAGAGAGAGAGAGAGAGAGAGAGAGAGAGAGTGCACACTGAGGTCCCCAAATCGCACAGCCATGCACACATGTCCACAGTCTACAGCATGGAGCTAGAGAGATGACTGCCGTACAGGTCAAGGACATTGGTCTGAGTGTTGGAGGGGGTGTGTGTGCCAAATCTGAGAAATGGGACCACAGGCAGGAGGTGGCTCCAGAACATTTTTTTTTAAGAGGGAAGTTTCCACAGAGTGTAGACATGGGGCACGCCGCCACATTCTCTGGAGCAGCCTGCTCAGTGAGAGGTGCACTGTTTGTTTCCCAAACACGCTGTGGGGTCCATTGCAGGTCTTCAAGTTGCACACCAGGCTAGGGAAGCCCATTCCCTCTGAGCCCACACTACAGAGTGTCACCCACACCCGAGGTTCGGACGGCGCCCCTGAGACCTCAGTCAAGCGTGAAGCGCATGCCCGTCACAGCTCATACACCCAAGGCCGGCCAGCACCAGCCAAGGGACCAACAGCCTCACGCAAGGGTACAGGTCTCTCCAGTTCTGTACATGTGAGCAGATGCATCCCGCGCCCTCACTGGGAGAGTCCAGGCAGGAGCTTCACCCCCGAGCTTGCCCCCAGCTTTTGGATTTTTAGGTGCAGGGTTTCTTGGTTGTTTTTTGTTTGTTTGTTTGGTTGGTTGGTTGGTTGGTTTTTGTTTTTAAAGACAGGGTTTCTCTGTGAAGCCCTGGCTGTCCTGCAACTCACTCTGTAGACCAGGCTGGCCTCAAATTCACAGAGATCCTCCTGCCTCTGCCTCCCAAATTCTGGGATTGAAGGCATGCCTGACCACACCTTGCCAGCTCCAGTTTTTGAGACAGGGTCTCACTATGTAACCCATGGTGACCTGGAAGTGGTGATCCTCCTGCCTCGTCCTTCTGAGTGCAGGGCCCCAGGTGCTCGCCACCAGTTCTGTGACAACTTGGCTTGAATGGACAGTTCCCTTGAGGTGACCCTTCCACACCACGTCAGACAGACTTGCCTTGTGTGACTTACGGCCTGCCCTTCTGTGGCTGCAGAATTCCTTGTGGCCCATGATAGTCTCCACAAGAGGGAGTGGCCAGTTAGTCCGCTGGTTTAGAGTCCCGTGGTGTGTGGGGAAGAATGGGCAAGCCTGAGGTTGCAGCCGACCGCGGTTTCTGGCAGGGCCACCTGAGCTGCAGCCAGTGCACAGCCGACCTGGAGACAGGCCATCGTCACACTTCAGGACAGAGGCCACCAGGGGAGGCCCTGGAGACACAGAGCCCGTGGGCACCGAGTACGTGGAGGAGGTGAGCAGGTGCCTGAGGCTGGGGGACTCGGTCTTGGTGGCGGAGCTCCGAGGTCTGCCCAGCTGTGAGCCACTGTGGTTCTGAGAGTGGAGCTGCCATGCCAGACGTCCGCACTTCCACACAAGGAGTGGGAAGCAGGACCAGGGGATGGGAAAGCTCACTCAGGGCACCGAGACCCTCCTGTTCAGCTCTTGTTGGCCTAAGGACCCACTTTTCCAGTCTCGGGCACCAGAGAGCCAAGCTGTGTCCACCTCAGATGGTTTCACACCTTGGCCAGCTTTGCCTGGGAGAATCAAACTGGCTTTCTCCACCCTAAAGGCCTGGTTTATGAATGCCAGCCAGAGGGTCCTGGGCAGTACTGTGCCTGCACCTGTGTGGCTGTCGACTGCACAAACATCCAGGGTAGGGAGTTGTCTGTCACAAGCGTCTCTATTCACAGCTGGCTCCGTGGCCACGGCCCCAGCAACACAACACCAGGGTGTTACTTCAGTTGGTGTGTGTGGGTGTCCCTGTGTGGGTGTGTGCAGGTGACAGGTGGCAGTCCCCTAGCAATGCCTTCTGTACCTTGCACTTTGTCCAGCTAGAGCCATGCTCACCAGCTAGAACCAGTTGTCGTAGCCTGCTACTTGGTCATGAGGACAAAGAGAGTACCTGGTAGTCCACAAGGCGTCAGTTGGCTCTTTCACTCCGGGGTGGGGTTGAGAGGATGAAGAGACAGGTCATGGGCACTTTCCGGGCTTTCAAAGCCACTTCTCTGGGATGACACACCCCTGCTGGCCCCCTGGGAGTCTTGCTGCCCAACATCCTCCAGGGCCTCATGGTTGGCTGGCAGGAAGCTGAGCTGTGTTCTGTCCCAGGTGTGCAGTGACGAGGGGAAAGTGATTGGCTTCCGATGCAAGCTCTGTGAATGCAGCTTCAATGACCGGAACGCCAGAGACATGCACCTGACTGGACGTCGGCACCGGCTGCAATACAGAGTGTGTCCAGAAGGGGCGCCAGAGGCCGGCCAGGGCTACTGGGTGGGGTGGGGAAGGAGGCTTGTGAGGAGAGGAACAGGAAAAAGGGTGAAAGGGGTAGGGGCGGGGAATCAGTGGGGTGTGGGGAGTGAGGCGTGTGTATGGAGATAAGTGGGTGGGCGGGCAGACACAGCCGTAGCTTTGCTCACTGGAAGGATTTCCCCTGCAGATGCACAAAGCCACGGACCCCCAGGAGCCCCATCCTGCTTTGTGCTTGGCTACTGCCCTTACTCACGAGCTGAGTGTTTTTAGTTCCCAGCAGTGTACTGAACTGGGGCAGACAGAGCCTGCCCATTGGTGGCTGTCCCTGGGGAGCTGCACACATGACCCCACCTGGCGCTCGGGCCAGCTGCACCGAGTGAGCTTGAGAGGCCCACAAGTAACCTTAGTCATGTAAAGCCACCTCCAGAGCCCGGACAGGATATTTCCCCAAAGTGCCCCATTTTGGCTACTGTGGGCTGTGTGGCCTGCTGTCCCCTCAGCCTGCTTCCTCCTACTGCCACTGTGGTAGGGGCCAGTGAATCTCTAAGAACAGCGGGTGTTAGTTGGGGCTTCTCTGTACCCATGGCCGCCCACCTGTCCAGTGTCACCATCTGTCTGGCTTTCCCTTTGCAGAAGAAAGTAGACCCTACACTTCCAGCAGCCGGCCGGCCCAGTGGCCCCATGCAGAGGGTGCTGGCCAAGCGGCTGCAGAGGCAGCAGCAGCAGGCACAGGCACGGCTGGAAGAGGATGCACGGCGCTGGAACTCTGAGCTGAGGTGACTCCTGGCCTCCTCACAGTCCTTCAGCATCTGACATTCCCTACCCTCTCTGAATACCATGACCTCTGATGCCCCCATGTCCCCTGACCTCTGATGTTGCCCCATGTCCCCTGACCTCTGATGCCCCCATGTCCCCTGACCTCTGATGTTGCCCCATGTCCCCTGACCTCTGATGCCCCCATGACCCCTGACCTCTGATGTTGCCCCATGTCCCCTGACCGCTGGAGTCTTTGCAACTCCTCTTGCCTCATCCTTTAGACTCTCCCTGGGCCCTGGAGCTTGAATGTGTCTGTTGGGCTGGCTCAGGCCTCTGGTAACCACAGCCCTATGTCCCTGTTTGTGTCCCCACAGACAGCAAGAAGAACACAGCAGGCAGCCTGAGGAGCCTCCACAGCCCCAGGCTGAGGAGCAGTTGCCCGGGTTACCTGCCTGGGCATTGCCAGCTCCCACTACCAGACCAGGGACTGCCACCACCCGGCGCCAGGTGGGTGCAGGTGTTACATGTAGGTCACTTAATCCCCACCAGGCCTCGGGAGCCCCTCAGAGGGCTGAAGATCCTAAAGACTAACTACCCAGTACTGCGGGTCCAGCATGTCAGACCTTTGGAGCCTTGGGTCACATGCATGTCTGTCCCACACTGTGGCTTCCTCCAGCCTTCCAGAAGTGTCTGTCCTCATAGGCTGAGCAGGGACCTAAGGCTGGCCTCTTGCTTGAGGAGGACATGCCCTGTGTGGCTCTTAGCCTCTGGCCTGGAAATGGAGGGATGCTGCCAGAAAAGAGCCACCCCACCCAGACCCAAGCCCCCTGTGTGTGTTCCCCTGTGAGAGCTGCTCAGCCAGTGGCCACATACCATGACTCCCTGCAGCCTGCCTGGCCCTTCAATACTCTCCCAAGTCCTGCCAGGGCTGGATATCTTGTCCCCAGCCCACCCTTGATGAGGGTAGCTCTCCCCACAGTCAGGGCGTCGGCCGGAGAGCAGTGATGACCGCCATGTTATGTGTAAGCACGCCTCCATCTACCCCACCGAGGAAGAGCTGCAAGCCATCCAGACGGCCGTGTCCCACACAGAGCGAGCCCTCAGGCTGGTGTCAGACACGCTGGCCGAGGAGAGCAGCCAGCATGGGTTAGTGCCCCAGGGTCCTGTCCCCCGCTCCCCGGCCCCCGTTTGTCTCAGGTCCCCTTGCCAGGCTTATGACAGAGAAAGTCCCTCTTTTTGTTTGTTTGTTTGTTTAGTTTGTTTTGTTTCTGAGACAGGTTTCTCTGTGTAGCCCTGGCTGTCCTGGAACTCACTCTGTAGACCAGGCTGGCCTTGAACTCAGAAATCCGCCTGCCTCTGCCTCTGCCTCCCAAGTGCTGGGATTAAAGGCGTGCGCCACCGCTGCCCAGTGAGAAAGTCCCTCTTATTCCATTTCCCTGTGTGTTGGGCTTGGTAATTCCAGTACTCAGGAAGCTGAAACAGGAGGATTGCTATGAGTGAGGGTAGCCTGGGCTAGACAGCCCTTGTTTCAGAAATAGAGATGGTAGGTAAACAGACAGGTCAATCACACACAGATAGCTGGGTGACAGATAATCTGGCCTCTCCTGGGATCGACTGCTTGTGTGGGCTGCAGGGTGGGTATCGGGGATGACAGCATGTTTCATTTCCCGTCTGTGTCCCCTGTAGAGGGGCCAGGTCCCTGGCACTCAGGAGTGCAGTACCCTGGGGCCCTTGCTTCCCTCCTTCCGGACACAGTCTGCCTCTTTGTTTCCACAGCACCCTGGCGTCCCCACCACCGAGGATGCTCAAGGGTGTGGTACGGGTTGGCATTCTGGCCAAGGGCCTGGTACTTCGTGGAGACCACAGTGTACAGCTGACCCTGCTCTGCTCCAGGAAGCCCACACACTCCCTGCTGCAGAGAATCAAACAGGAGCTGCCCCGAGAGCTGTCTGTAAGAGCAAGGCCAGGGCAGGGTCTGCAGTTCCCGAGGACCGAGAGGCCTGCAGGGCTGGGGGCTGCCTCCATCCCCTCCCACATAAGTGTTGGGAGCTGAGTTCAAATCTCAAGAAACGGTGTAAAAGCCAGTCCTAGGCCAAGTGTAGTGGTATGTGCCTGCAATCCCGGCACTCGGGGTTGGGATTCCTGAGGCATCCTGGCCACGCAGGGAGCTGGGGCCTGGGGGAGACTCTGCTTTAAAACACAAGGTGCGAAGCGATTGCAGAACAGTCTGACTCCAGCCTCTGGCCCTGGCGCGCACCTGTCCTCCTGGAGCTGAGGCAGGAGGAGGGCAGTTCTGGCCAGGGCTGTAGCTCAGTGGTGAGCACTCGTCCTGTGTAGGGCTCTGGGGTCTGTTCCCAATACACACACACGCACACACACACACGCACGCACGCACGCACGCACACACACACACACACACACACACACACACACACACGCACGCATGCACACACACACACACGCGCATGCACAGACATCCAAGACTTTGTACTCACAGGTGTCAGTGAGAGCTTGACAGTTCTTATTTCCTTCTGTCTGACACAGAGGTGACTGATTTGTGCAAAGGGCTGTCTGTGTTTCCTTTTCTAATATTTTGTTCATGACCCTGTTGTTTTTCTGTTACGTCTTACCGAACAACAGGCGTTCTTCACAGACAGAGGCTCCTCAGCGTTGCCATCTGTATGTCCCTCTGGTGGGTCTTAAGTCACACAGAGGTCTCTGATGAGGGTCTGGAACCCTGGCAGCAGGCACACAATGGGGGAGATGGGTCCACAAGCCTGTGGCGCCAGACACTCCACTGGAGTCATGTGGCTTCTTTCTGTGTTTATACCCAGATAGTGGCAGAGGAGAAGTACGAGGTCTCATCTGACCATGATGCCAACATCGTTATCTCGGCCTGTGTGGAGCCCGGGGTGAAGGTCACCGTGTCTGCCACCTCCCCTCTGATGCGGGAAGACCCCTCTGTAAAACAAGGTACATGCCCAGCTCCCTGCCCTGAGCCTCACAACACAGCAGGTTCACCCTGTTCTGGGAAGAAAGGCCCTGGTAGTCATGGTATCTGTGAGTCACAGAGTCACATGGGGCTACACAGTCTGGGGCAGTGGCGCTAAGGGCTGGTGTTTCAGGGCCTTTGCACATACCTGGAAGGTCCTCTCCCACTGAGCCACACCCCAGCTTGTGGAGTAGAGGGACAGGGTCTCTCGATGTGACCAGGCCCCAGACCCGAGATCTACAGGACCATGGCTCACGTAAACATGCTGTAGATGGGTGTGGCATCAGCCTGTGATTCCAGCGCTGGGGTGGGGGTGGAGTGCAGAGGGAGATCCTGTCTCAGGCAGGACAGCCAACCTGAGCACAACCACCCTGTGGGACTGGGCCCAGCAGAAAAGGACTTGGACTCTATTCCTTCTAGGACTACAAGACTCTCTGCCCGACCCAGAGGACGTCCTGGACAGGGAGAGGTGCCTTGAGACCCTGGCAGCCCTCCGCCATGCTAAGTGGTTCCAGGTCAGGTCATAGGGTGGGCTGAGTGGGGACAGTCACCAGCCACAGTCTGCCCCAGAGTTCCCCCCACCAACCGTGTGTCTTCTCCCCAAGGCTCGAGCCAGTGGCCTGCAGCCATGCGTGATCGTCATCAGGGTTCTAAGGGAGCTGTGTCGCTGTCTGCCCCCCTGGGGGGCCCTGCCTGCCTGGGTAAGGCTGCAGGAGACAGTGGGGAAGCACAGGTGGGGGCCAGCAAGGTGGCTCCTCAGCACCAACCATCCCAGAGTGGGTGGGTGTCACCAGGCCCCTCAACATGAGAAGATGCTTGGGTCACTAACATGGTTACTTGCCACCTTAAAACCCAAGTTGGGAGGTGAAGTCCAGACCCCATGCAGGATGAGGCCCCAGGGTGTCCTCTGTGCTAGCTGCACTGCCGAGGGCGCCCTAGGACTGTTTAACGACCCTGCGCTGACCAACACTGACCATAGCATGGCCTTATTTACATCCCAGCCACAGTGTGTCCTTCATGTGGCTGCCACCCCTCCCCATGTCCCCTTCAGGCCATGGAGCTGCTGGTGGAGAAAGTTCTGAGCAGTGCCCCCCGGCCCCTGAGCCCGGGGGATGCCATGCGTCGGGTCCTGGAGTATGTGGCCACAGGCGCGCTCCTGACAGGTCAGTGATGGGGCGGGAGATGGAGGGCTAGGGCAGCAGAGGCCATGGCCTGCCACACGCGTGCCCAAGAAGAAAAGCTCACCCCCACACACTGGGAGCCTGTCCATAGCCTACAGCACAAAGGGCAGACACAGCAGGACAAGGGCAGGAGTTGGTTTCATCTCCAAACCAGGGCTGCCCCAGTGTCACCTGTGCCACCACCCTGCACACTCCTGGCTGCCTCATGTACTGTGGCCACTACACCTGGTGCCTGCCTGGCCCAAGTGCACCGGACCCATCACTGGAGTTCAAGGAAGCCACAGGACACTTCTGTGACTCCAGAGTCAGTGTGGGGCTGGACTGTGGCTCAGTGGGCAGAGCACTTGCCTAGAGTGCCCAAGACTCTGGGTCTAATCCCTAAGCACTGTACAGTCTGGGCCTGGTGGCACACACCTGCCGCCCCAGCAGTAGGGAGGCAAGGGCAGCAGGTTCAGGAGTTCAAGGCCAGCCTCCGATACATGAAGAGTTTGAGGAAGAGAAACCGACACAGTGCCCTCCCTCGAGTGGGCAGGAATGAGCCCTAGAAGGGTTTCCCCTGAGAGTTTCTGGATTCTGAGTGGGAAAGGAGGGTCAAGGGTCAGGCCTGTCATGTGAGCCTTTTGTGTAATCACATAGGCTGGGGCACACCCACAGGCACAAATACAAATGTGCCCCAGGGGACCCATGTAATGCCCCTGTGTTGCCAAGGCAGACCTTGCCTGATGTGGCTCATGGGTCAGTGTGCTACAGACATGGCACAGACCACATGCACAGTGACCCACCGAGGCAAGGTGGCCCATTGTGCCCCACTAGTCCCTCACAAGGGTATCCACCGTCTCCTGGCTCAGATGGCCCAGGGCTACAGGACCCTTGTGAGAAAGGCCCACAGGATGCCCTGGAGCCCATGACCCCACAGCAGCGAGAAGACCTGACAGCCAGTGCGCAGGTACGTGGTCCCCTCCCACATTCTGGATGCAGGAGTGGGGCCCGGAGTAAGGAACTCCCACCGGCAACACTGACCGGCGTGGGCTGCATGAGAGCACAGGACTTGTTGTCCATCATACACACAGCCCTGGGTTCCGTCCAGCAGTGCAGGTGGAGGCAGAAGGATCAGAACTTCAAGGCTATCTTTGACTATTGAGAGTGTTTGAGGCTAACCTCGGCTACATGAGCTCCAGTCTCAAAAGGAGTACATAGCCACACAGACCCAAGTACCAAACATTGCCACTTTCATGGGGTTGAGTATCTTACAAGAAATTTGGGGTCCCCCACCCAGAGAGTAAAGGTGCAGCCCCAAGAGCTGGCCAGCCTGTGCCACCAGCTGGTGGTGACATTCCCCAGGGCCACATGGCTGGCGCCAGAAACTTGCAAGCAACAGAACAAATAGCCCAGCCACCTGGTCCCCGAGGCCCAGCTAGGCTAGCACACCCTGATGGGACCCGTTGTCTGCAGCGTGCTCTGCGCCTTGTGGCCTTCCGGCAGATACACAAGGTCCTTCACATGAAGCAGTTACCTCCACGGACCAGATTCGGGACCGGGGCGCGGGCCCGGAAGAGGATGAGGGAGGCTAGTCAGGCCCAGGAGGGCACCAGGGAGAGGAAGCGGGGCCGGCAGGGCACAGCAGGGCTGCCTTGAGCCAGCTGTCACCACCGACCCACACATCCCACACCTGAACAGGTGTGGTCCCTCCAGCTGCTGGCTCCTCCTGATGTGGGACGCCTTTGTCATTGTGTCTGTAGGTTTATTCACGATGCTGTGGGGGTCCCCCTGAGGTGACCCCCATGCCCATGGCTATCACCCACCCACCCCCAAGCCAGATAGCAGTGACCTCCTTGGTACTAATTGCTATTTGAAACTCCCTTGATGTCATAAGAAGCGAATGGGATCTGAATCGCTTCCTTGAGGTGACAGGAGGGGTGGCCTGGAAGATTCTATGGGTCACAGAGTAGGGGTAGAGGGGCAGAGAGCAAAGAATGAGGTTCCACAGGCCCCAAGCCCACCATATCCTTTACACAGACCCCTTACTAGCTGTGAGGACACTGTCAGCCCACAGTGCGACCCTAGCCCCAGTCACTGAGTGCCTTCTGCAGATGGCCTACTCCGCCCCATGTGACCCTGCGCCCCACTGGGCATGGACACAGCTCTATCCATTAGGCCTCCTTTTCCTCCTTTGGACCCCCTGGTATGACCCCTAGGCTTCAACCCTGTTCCATTCTGCCTGTGGCTTTTAAAGACCAGCCCACACATGGCGCAATGCCTGGAGTCCATAGAATCATCCAGAACCTGTCTGGGATGGGAATAAAGCGGTTCTGCCCATGTGTGGTGTGGCCTTCATGTCCTTCACTCTGGGGTCCAGGTGGCTGTGCCCACCAGCCCTCATTCTCCCCACACACGCTGCGTTCTGAGTGTGCGCAGAGCTCCGGGGCCAGAGCAGCCCGTGACTGCCCCTGTGCCGACCCAGACTGGTCAGGTCCGGATGGGACACTCTGCTCCTGCTTCCTGGAGGGATGTGGGGGACTCACGGCCCCGGGCCTGCCTTCCAGTTTCTATCTCTTCTTCCTTAGCACCCCTTCACACACACACTCCCTGTGAGACACCGAATCTAAGCACGGCCTCCCTCGGACCCGCCCTCCCTTGCGGCTTCTTGGTTCACCCACCCTCTCCCTCCTCCCGCGTGAAGACCAGTGTCCTCCTTCCCTGGGTGTTCCTAGCCCCGGGCTTCTCCTCGCCTGCTACTCACCCCTGTCGAGTGGGACACTGGGGCCACCACAGACAGGAGATGTCCACCTGACGCTGGGTCTAGTTGAGCCAAGTACACATGGGTAACCAAACGAGAAAGCTCTTCCTGGCGGCGCCCAGCGCCCTTGTCTCTGTGGCTGGTTATGGGGGACATTGCTTCACAGTTGGGAGAGCTCATGGGTGAGGGAGACAGAAGCCGGGACCTTGGTGGCCAGGCTCAGTGACAACGGGAAAGCACCCCGCCCCCGCCCCCGCTGCGCTCTGCTCTGAGCCTCTCTACCAAGCCCACCCGAGCCTACTTGGGAAGGCAGATGAATCCACACCAGGTGACAAAGAGTTAAGTCGGACCCGCCTAGCAACCCCAAACCACGAAGCTTCTGCGACTAGACAGCAACATCTATCATTTTGTGAGCGCGGAGTTGGGTCCAGATGGAGTCTCGTCTGGGCCGCGCAGCTCGCTGAAGCCGGGAAGAGCTGCAGCATCTGACCCTCCCGCCCCAAGTCCCGTCCCCACCGGGCAGGGGACCCGGTGCAGGCCAACTGAGGCCAGAGCACAGGGCTGGACCCAAGCAAGATAAGGCAGGAAGCCGGCCGAGCTGCCAGGGTTCTAAAAGCTGGACCCAGGCTGCGGATGCAGGGGAGCGTTGCTAGGAGACAAGGTGAGTGGGAGCGAATGACGCACGGTGTGGGCGGGGCCTTAGCCCAGGCAGAAAGGTTCCGGAAGACAGAAGCCGCTTGTGCAAGGTCACTGCTGACCACAGGAAAGGCAATGACCACCGTGGCTCGAAGTAAGAGCCAGCGAGAGGACCGGTGTTCCTCAGGAGGGGGATTGCAGCCCCCAGCCCAGGCTTCCCCACCCCACGTTCACTGATATTTTGAAAAAATGTTGCGTGGAAATCACTGGCCAAGGAGACCGGATAGACTTCTTCAAGGGACGAATGGGCATAGACGGTGTGGTCGAGCCACGCGCTAGAATATTATACACCCACGAAGGACATTCTGACTGCTGCGCCAAGTGGCGTGGACCACACTCCACAGGGTCTGAGTCAGACCTACAGAGACACAAGTGAGGGCCCGGGGCAGGGCGGGAATGGAGTCCGTGTGGGACAGAGCCTCGGTTCTGGAGACTGAGATGTCTCCGGACAGACGGTGTTGCTGCACCGTGAGGGCGAGTGAGCTATGCGGCCGAGCAGAGGCGGGGTAAAATGGTGACTTTTATGTCAGAGGCATTTTGTTAATTTTTTATAACAGAGCCGGAGGCGGGAGGATCCCTGAGTTCAAGGCCAGCCTGGTCTACAGACAGAAGCCCCGTGTCAAAACAAACAAAAAATTATACAGGTCTAGGTTTTTCTTATTATAAAAAACGAAAATTCAGAAACCCGGAGGGGCTGCTAAAGTCTATCTGCCAGCGGCACTTTAAAATATGCGTCCTAGTGTGAGGCCCACCCTTGGGCATGGGTCGTCTCATCACCTTGTATGGGGTAACCTCAACCTCTGGCTCTCCCCGTGTCCCGCTTTTCACACTCAGTGAGTGGGTATAGACAAATTTCGGTCCCTGCAAATTTCTGGTATGGCAGACATGACCTAAAGCTGACTTCCATCACTCTGTCCTTAGGTGCTTTGTATACTATGACCAGGAGTCCTAGGCTAGCCTGGGTTACAAACTGAGACTCTGTCTCAAAACAAACAACAAATAGAAAAGGAGGGTGGAGGGATGACTGCAACTGGATGTCAAAGAGAGTGAGGGACTTCCCCCCCCTCTCCTAGCGTGAGAAGTACCATGCAGAGTTAAATTTAAAGGCATACTACTAATTGGGGCAGGCAGATCTGGCTGCAATGCAGGCTGGAACAAACTCCATGGAAACTGAGACACTTAGGTGTCACCAGTTCCTTGACTGATGGCAATGAGTCTCAGAGCCTCAGTTTCCCCATCTGCAAAGTGGGCACAAAGAGTGCTCCCTGCACAAGGAAGCAAAACGTTGACACCTCTGCAGGTACTGACTTTAAACATCTGTCGGATGGACTAGACTATTCATGGCAGCACAACTGCCATGCTTGCTAGCACTCTGGATGCTCGAGGAGGAGTTTGAGGCTAGCATGGGCTATGAGATAAAGCAAATCATTTGGGCATCTTATATTCCTTCTTTTGAGACAGAGTCACGTAGCCCACCCAGGTCATCACAAGGTGCTGAGGCTGACCTTGAAGTCCTGATCCTCCACGTGTGCACTCCAGTCTCCCCATTGCTAGGATGCGCTGGCTTTAGAGCCCAGCAGTCCCTGCACACCAGTTGAGTGCTGTGTGCACTAAGCCTGGCCCCAGCCTCCTGCAGCACCATAAACATCCCTTAAGACTTTCTTGTCCCACATCAAATGTCCAGAAGGGACAGGGTTGTGGTCAGCAGTGGCCAGCGTCTGTAAGAACTCGCTGGCAGCAGGGTTCCTCTCTTCACTTTGTGGTTTGGCACATGTATTCAGATAGCTGTGATAGCTTACCACCAAAGATGGCATTCCTGGAGTGATAGCCACATGGGCCCCAGTCAGGGGTGAGCCACACCCCAAATGCCTCACCCAGCTCCTCGAAGACCAGAGTGCACGAGACACTGTTTATGGTGTTTGTTTTAGGAAATGTCCTCTGTACCCTGATCTTCCCATGCCCCTGCCTCAGCCTCTCCAAAGGCTTGGATTGCAGGCATGTGTCCTTCAACCCCTGGGCTAGGTAGGGCCAGTTCTACACATTCCCTTCTCAAGCTGCTTCTTTCCAAAGGGGTCTCAGGTAGCCCAGGCTGGCCTTAGATTGACTATGTCCCTGAGGATGACCTTCACTCCTGATCCTTCTGCTTCTACCTCTCCAGTGCTGAGATGACAGGCCTGTGACAACACAGTGTGCCACCCACTGAGCCCCAGTCCCAGGCCCCACTTTTGGGTCTTTGCCTACTGTAGGTCCAAGTCCACCATTGGAGGTCTTGCTAGGCCCGTGCCAGACCCAGTTGGAAAGCAGTTGGTCACTGCAGAACACTTGGGACACTACTGCACCCCAGGGGCATCTCCTGCAGCGTGGGTGGTGGTGACAGCAGGGAGTGAGCTTGTGACTCAGACACTGTCATCGGCAGTAGGGTCCGAGAAAAGTGGAACTTGAGGCTGCCTTGGTTCCAAGTTTTTCGGCCTCCTAAGTGGGTACCTGCGTCTGCCTGGGAACTTATGATTTCTGGGAATGTCATGCCCACCAGTGCCAGGCACCTCTGTCCAAACTTGTGCTTAATTAATTAGGTTTTATTTGCTTTGTTTTTGAGGCAAGGTCTCACTATGTAGTTCTCTATTGTAGCCCAGGCTGGCATTTCTGAAAGTGCAGGCTGGCCGGGCAGGGCTGCAGTTTGCCTCGCTTGCCTCCGCAGACAGGGAGCTCTTCCGTACCTGTCGCACCTGCGCGTGCCCGAGCCATTCCGCGTTCCCTGCTTTCCCGGGGTGGGCGACGGAAGGCTAGGACCCAGCAGGGACTCGAGAGAGCACCCAGCACCGGTACTCAGCACCCCGCCCGGACAGAGTGGGAGGCGGAGCGGGAGGAGGTGGCAGCGCGGCCATAGTGAGGCCGGCGCTAGGACCCGCAGGGGCTCCCTCCGAGCCGGGTCCCCTCCATCCTTGCCCCGAAATGAGGAAGCCTTGCAACTTGCTCCGAGTTGAGCCACCGGGCACTCGACCCGCTGGCGGGGACCCTCCGGGGGTCGCGCCCTGAGCAGGTGAGCGTGTGTGCGTGGGTGGAGAGGGGACACCACCCTCGAAACGGTCCTGGACCCGGGGGCGTCGGGTGCAAGGGGCTGGTTTTTTGTTTTATTTTGTTTTTTATTGGGTGCGGCGTGCGCGTCTGAGTGCGCGAGCCCCGGTGGTCACTGCAGGCTCCCGTGCGCTGCAGGCACGCGCACAGGTGCACGCGTCTCTCTGGTGCCCGTGTCGCACACACGGGGGTGACTGGTGGCACCTGTGCCCAGATGCACGTGCGCCTCCGCCTGCGCGGCTGCCGTGCAAACCCCGAGCCCGAAGCCAGGAGCGCACCCCAGCCTTCCTCCCTGCCTCCTACCAGCCACCAGCAGGGGACCCGTGCAGCCACTGCCCTGCAGTGCCCACGCTGGGATGGGGTGGGTCCTTTCAGATGTTCTTTGGTGACCCGTGGTGACCCAAGGAACCAGGAGCCGCACAGGAGCTCGGCCTCCCCCAGCTCTGCTTAGAGTCAGATTCCCAGGAATGACCTTGAGTCACGGCCCCTGCCCACGGTCTCTGCCCACAGCCCAAGAAAGAGGAAGCCACAGGCCCAACTCTTCCTCACACACGGCCCTGGCTGCCACCTGGGCCATCAGATCACTCCACTTCTGCCTCTGGGCCTCAGTTTCCCTTCCCCAGCAATGGCAGGGCGAAGCTCCCGGGTCTGCTGACTAGCCTTTGATGGCTGGGAGTTTAAGGACCAGCCTCGGGTAAAGATCACTTCCCTAAAGCCAAGAGCTGCGGAGGGCTCCACACCTAAGCCATCCGAGGGATGATCTGAGGGAGGCTCTTTTCCCCCCACGGGCCAGACCTTGAGGAAGGAACCAGACCTGGGACACTCCCAGCATGACACTGCCTCCCTTCACAGGTGAGCCCTAGATTCTTCGGAGCTTGGTACCCCACGCCTGCTGCAGCTAGGATGCCAACGGTGAGTGTGGGGCCCTGAGTCACCAGATCTTTTTCAGCTGTCCCCTTTGGGGGGACAGGACATGGCCCGGCTACTCGAGCAAGCACCCACCCCTGACAGTCCCAAGGACCCCATCATACTGGTCACGTATGATTGTAATTCTGCCTCTCTCTGGCTGTTTCCCTTCTGCCCTCCCTTCCTCTCTCTCTGTATTAGACAGAGAGGTTTCTAGTCTTTATCTTACTTTACTTTTGAGACAGGGTCTCAGTATGTAGGTGTGCCTGACTTGGGACTTGTGTAGTCTAGGCTAGCCTCAAACTTACAGAGGTCCGCTTGCCTCTGCCCTCCCACACCTGCCCCGAGTTCTGGGATTTCAAGTGTTGGCCACCACGCCTGGCATCATCTTTCAGTTTTTGAGACAAAGTCTCACTGTAGCCCAGGCTGGCCTTTGGCTAGTCTGGAATTCTTCTGTAGCCCGGGCTGGCCTTTGGCTGGTCTGGAATCCTCCTGCCTCAGCCATTTGAGAACTAGGCTACAGGCCTGTGTCTTCACTATTTCCTTGTCCTGCATTTGGTCCCCACCAGCCCCAGCTTTCTCTCAGGTATCTCTGTCTCTCCCAATACCCACTTGTCCCTGCGTTCGGTCCCGACATCCCCCTGCCTCTGTCTCCTTCCCAACAGCGCTGGGCCCCTGGGACTCAATGTATGACCAAGTGTGAGAACTCTCGCCCCAAGCCGGGTGAGCTAGCCTTTCGAAAGGGTGACATGGTGACCATCTTGGAGGCCTGTGAGGTGAGAAGGGAGCTAGAGGGTAGGTGGTGAGCCTTAGGGGTGGCAGGCAGACACCCCCGGGCTCTCTCCCTCCATCTGTTTCCTTTCTGTACAGGACAAGAGCTGGTACCGTGCCAAGCACCACAACAGCGGGCAGGAAGGGCTGCTGGCAGCCGCTGCTCTGCGACAGCGGGAGGCCCTCTCCACAGACCCCAAGCTGAGCCTCATGCCGTGAGTAGCACCCTAGGGAGTGGCGTGAGGGCCCCAGCCACCTTCCACCCCTGCTTCACACAGCACCGGCTCCCCACATCCCCACAGATGGTTTCATGGTAAGATCTCTGGTCAGGAAGCCGTCCAGCAGCTGCAGCCACCCGAGGATGGGCTGTTTCTTGTGAGGGAATCAGCTCGTCACCCTGGAGACTATGTGCTGTGCGTCAGTTTCGGCCGTGATGTCATCCACTACCGCGTTCTGCATCGAGACGGGCACCTCACCATTGATGAGACCGTGTGTTTCTGTAATCTGATGGACATGGTGGAGGTGACCTGTGGGGAAAGGCCTGGGCAGGAGGGATGGAAATATAGATGGCGGGCCCCAGTAGCTCTCACTTCTGTCTCTAGAACTGGGGTCACCTCCCCAGGGAGCCCCATGTTGACACCAACCACCCCTCAGCTTCCATTCTACAACCCTACTGTTGCCATGGAAACCTGCTCATCTTAGCCTGGCACTTAGGGGAGTCTGCTGACCTCACTGAGATTTGGGGTGGGGTAGTGGGAGCAGGGTCCTGAGAGGCAGAGGCTCACGGCCACCGGCCTCCACAGCACTACACGAAGGACAAGGGGGCCATCTGCACCAAGCTGGTGAAGCCAAAGAGGAAACAGGGGACAAAGTCCGCAGAGGAGGAGCTCGCCAAGGGTATGAGAGCTGGGTCTGGGGGGTCTTCATGCACACCAGGTATGAGAGCCAGGCCTGGGGGGGTCTTCATGCACACCAGGCAGATTCCCACCTCCCAGACTCCCACCCCCTACCCTCCCACCCCTAATTTAATCGCTCTCCTCACACCCCAGACTTGGCTTGGGTAAGCCCCTGCATCTTCGAACCCTATCACACTTCTCCAGGCAGGTCTGGAGTCCCAGAGACAAAAATCACAGTGGAGAGAGGTGTCTGTCCTGTTTGAATCTTCAGAGTGGGGGTAGGGTGGGGGTTAGAGGTCTTTGGGAGGGAGAGAGGGATTTCAGAGGCAACTGCAGATTGGAGCAGAGTACAAGATTAGGGAGACTATAGCCCTGGAAGATTCCAGAACCTTTGTGATTCTCTGTATTTCTGTGCCTTTTGTTCTGTGTGGCTCGGCAAGGAGAAGGTCCTCCCAGAGGCATGGTGGGCCACAAGGGCAGCCACATTCCTTGTCCCTAGGGGGAGGTACTGGAGTTATGGCTCAAGTCTAGGGAACCTAGGGGGCCTGTACTCTGATGAAAGCTGGGACAGCTGTGGCTTGCAGAATTTAAGTGGGACCAGGAGTGGGGTGTCCTTCATACAGCCTTAGGGCATCCACTGGGGCAGGCACATGTGTGAACAGCCGTGGGGGTGTCAGCTGTCTGTCTCACTGAGTTAGTGCAAGCTGGATGGAAGGGCGGATGGTGCTCCTGTCTCCCTCTTGATGGCTCTCTTTGTCCCTGCAGCTGGCTGGCTGCTTGACCTGCAGCATCTGACTTTGGGAGCACAGATTGGAGAGGGGGAGTTTGGAGGTGAGGAGGGGACACAGGCAGTGCTCAGAACTGACCCCTCAACCGGACAGCGCAGGACAGGTGTGGGCTGTCTGAGAAGTGCCTGCACCCACACCTCCCAGGGTCCTCTACTCAGAAAACTTTGCCTGTGTGCATTCTGCTGGGGCTTGGGTCAGAGGACAGTAGACCGGACGCGTCTCTTGCACGCCAGCCTTGTCCATCCCAAGCAGCTGGAAGTCATGCAAATATGGGCAGCACTTGTGGGCTCTTTCATGGAACAGAAATTTGGATTCTGAATAATGAAGCAGCCATTGTATTTGCATGAATTATTTTTTCTCATTTGGGTCCTCGGGGATGGAGCAAGGCCTCCTTGAATGTGTCTCCAATCCTTTGCCCAGGTCATGCCCCCCAACCCCTCATTGGGGGATTCCAGGCAGGGACGTCAGCAGGTCTGTCCTGAGCTCTGTCCCTCTCCACAGCTGTCCTACAGGGTGAGTACCTGGGACAGAAGGTGGCTGTGAAGAATATCAAGTGTGATGTGACAGCCCAGGCCTTCCTGGATGAGACGGCTGTGATGACGTGAGTGTCCGGCTGGGACCGGGTCTTCGGGCTGGGGCCCCAGGTGTGTACTTACTTCATGCCCCACTCTGCACCCCCAGAAAGCTGCAGCACAAGAACCTAGTGCGGCTCCTGGGTGTGATCCTGCACCACGGCTTGTATATTGTTATGGAACACGTGAGCAAGGTGTGTAGGGTGGCAGACGGGTGGACAGGAAGGGCTGGCCCAACAGCCTGGAGACCCCCAAGTCCCTCCCCTTAAACAGGGCAACCTGGTGAACTTCCTGCGCACACGGGGCCGTGCGCTTGTGAGCGCCTCTCAGCTCCTGCAGTTTGCTCTGTAAGTGACATTCCCTCCAGGAACGTAGGTCCCAAAGAGGAAGGGGAAACTGAGGCCTGACTTCAGGGTGACCGGGCCTTGTCTGTCTCTAGTCATGTAGCAGAAGGCATGGAGTATCTGGAGAGCAAGAAGCTGGTCCACCGAGACCTGGCTGCTCGAAACATCCTGGTGTCTGAGGACTTAGTGGCCAAGGTCAGTGACTTTGGCTTAGCAAAGGCAGAGCGGAAGGGGCTGGACTCAAGCCGGCTGCCAGTCAAGTGGACAGCACCTGAGGCTCTCAAAAATGGGGTGAGCAGCCTTCGACCCCTCTCTGGGGTTTTGGGGTTCCTCACGGGGCGCTGGATGTTCTGATTGTGCTGTGTGATCCTATGCACATCCCTTGACCTCTCTGAGCTTCCAGGGAAAATGGTTGCCTCTCCAGAGAGGCCTGGCCCACAGCATTCCTCCCAGAACTTCCCTCAGATGGCCCATCTCTGAAGCAGGCGTGGGCTTAGCGTGGAGCGGGAGGAGTAGCCTGGGATTGTCAGGACTGTGAGGCCACAGACACTCTCTTCACCCCAACCTTTGCCCCGACAGCGGTTCTCCAGCAAGTCGGATGTCTGGAGTTTTGGGGTGCTGCTATGGGAAGTGTTCTCGTATGGAAGAGCCCCGTACCCCAAGATGGTGAGCAGCACCTGGGGAGGGGCAGTACGTGCATCCCGTGTCACTGGCTGCCCCCACCCATGCTATGCCCCCTGTGTCTACAGTCGCTGAAGGAGGTTTCAGAGGCTGTGGAGAAGGGTTACCGCATGGAGCCCCCCGACGGCTGCCCAGGCCCTGTGCACACCCTCATGGGCAGCTGCTGGGAAGCAGAGCCTGCTCGCCGACCACCCTTCCGCAAAATAGTGGAAAAGCTGGGCCGAGAACTTCGCAGTGTGGGTGTCACGGGCCCTGCTGGGGGACAGGAGGCTGAGGGCTCAGCTCCCACAGGGAGCCAGGACCACTGACCGCTGAAGCAGAAAGCAGAGGGACACAAATGCAGGGTCCCAGGGCAAGGATGAGCCAGTGCGCAGGCTCCACAGTCCCTGGGGTCCTCATGCTGGGACACCCCATAAAGACCAATTGGAAGGACTTTGTACAACTGTGTCTGTGTGTCCCCCACCTGCAGCCAGCTCCCTGTGTCCATGCCCTGCCCACATGGACCTGAGCCAGCCTGATTGTTGATGCCTGTGATGTCACCTAAAGTCCCTGCCCACTCTGTCTGTATGGTCAGACCACAGGCCTGTCCTTGACCCCAGCCTCACCAGCCTGTGGGTCCAGAGCACCTGGGGAACAGCCAAGCTAGAGACTCACTGCCATCAGTCCCCAGGGCCCTGCCTGCCACACAGCTGTGTCACCTGCTGGGGAGGGATCCTGAGCCTCTCTGCCTGTTTATGGAGCTGCTACAAAAGCTAGCCTAAAGGGTTGCTCCCAGGTGTGAGGGGCACCAAGCTGGAGTTACACCCCATCGCAGGGTGCCAGTGAGTGCATGGGATGTCCATGTCACAGAAGGAACAGACATGCCAGGACAGCAGACCTCTTGCAGAAGGAATCTACACTTAACTCCAAGGTCAAGGTGGTTTTCTTCCATGGAAGCCACGACACCAAAGTAGAGCCACACTGGGTGTCGAAGCTGACAAGGGCGGCTGTGAGCACTGCAGTCTGGATGCTGTCTGCCTTCCCAGACCACCGGCCACTCAAGCTCACTCTGACACACCCAGCCACACTTACCTATCTCCGTGACCCCAACCACTCATCTGAGCCTCATCCAAGCCACCCTTCCAACCATGCATGCCTCCACCCACCTGTAGGTGTAGCACATGACCACAAGTAGGGGCTCGGACCAAGCAATGAAGGCGACACACTCAGTGCTAATCTTCATGGAGGTGCCAGAACCACAGGAGAACCTCAGAGTGTGGGTGGCACGGGCTGAAGCTGCCCTGTCAACAAATGGCAAACTCTGACCCAAGCAGGAGGAGGAAGAGACACAGCCTGTGCTAAGGCCCAGGCCAGGCTGCAGCTGGGGCTGGGAAGCAGGGGGGGAAATCAGGTGACAGGCTCTGCTCTAACTGTGACACATCCTGGGGAGCCACCAGGGCATTTGGATTAAGATGGCTACATCCTTGCTCCTCTGCCTGCTGGGCAACATCATGAAGGCTGGTGACAAAAAAGGGCTTCACAGACTCCTGCCATATGGATGGAGCCTAAGAGCCCTTCAGTGAGGCACAGGGGTGTCACCTGTAGCCACTGGCAGCTACACAGGGGGTCGACCTGTGTAGGACCTCATCACCATAACCTCAGCCATTCTTTCGGTCCAGCTGGACCCTGGGGAGGTGGGAGGGCTCAGACCCCATGCCCAGGTCAGGCTGGCTCCTGATCAGATGGCAAAGACAGGGTCCAGCCCTGGGTCCAATGACTGACAAGTGAGCCGCACCCACATCCCAGCCAGGAAGGAATGGCAGTCCTGTCCTAGCTCCCTTTAGTGAGCAGGAGACACCGCTGGCCAGGGCCCAACGCCACCTCTCTGCAGGAGCGCCACCCACCCAGAGGGCACCTGAGCGGGTCAAGTCACAGACCTCACTGTTGAAGTACCTGGGCCTAGCCTTGTCCAAAGGCCTGGGGGAGCAGGCCAGACCCAGCCTGCCCATTAGACAGAGCACAGCTGTGATCAAGAGGCTGGGACCCTCCCAGTTCTGACAGCACAGGTCTGTCAGCACATCACACGTGTAACGGCCGTGTCCCTTCATTTACTCCTTCACTTTCCTATTTGTTTATTTAGTCCATGTGTGACCTGCACGCCACGGTGAGCACACGAAGGTCAGAGGACACTTTACAGGACTCAGGTCTCTGCCGTCTGGCTGGCACAGGCCCAGGCAGTCTCCTGTGAGGTGCCCATCCTCACACTACGGCTTCTTGTTCTTGCTCAGCCGGTTGTGACGCCAGATATTCTGTTTACGAAGCAGCCGCCAGTACTCTCGGGACTCCGGTTCTAGCTCCTCTAGCTTTTTGGGGGGACCCAAGTTCATCTGGAAAAGCCTGGGGGTAAGAGACAGAGCTGTATGGACGTCCTAGAGCACCAGGGTGTGGGTGGTGTCCCGCTGGGGCTTCCAGCCCTGTCCTGGCTCTCAGTGACAGAGAAGGAGCCTAAGGGACTGCCATCCCCGGTCTGCTTCCAGCTTCTCTGCCCCTTGGTCTCTCTGTTCCAGCTACACAAGCCTCTTCTCTGCTCCCAGAGAACTGGCTCTGTCCTGCCCCAGGACCTTTGCACAGGCCACGCCTTCTGTTCACTTGGTCCTGGCTCCGTGTGACCTCCCCAGGAAACCCTTACTGCCTAGTCTGCAACCCACTGCCCTGCCTCTCCAGTCTCCTATCTGCCTGCTCAGGCAGCTGCCTGGTTTCCAGCTTGCCCTGGGAAGGGAATACTTGTCTGCTAAGCAACCCTCTGGGTCTCTGGAACAAGGGTGGCTGGGGATCAGTCATAAATGTCAAGAAACAGAGTCCCCCTGCTCCCTTCAGCCTGAGAGGACATACGGTCCTGTGCACTCACTGGCATCCAGAACCACCCGTGACAAGGGTGGACGAGCCCAGCAGGCCCTCGGGAGCTGTCTTGGAATACCATGTTCCTGCAGGCTGGGTCAGGGTGTCAGTGCAGTGTAGCACTCACCACATGGGGTACTCGGAGTCAGGCTTCAGGGCCACATCCTGGCCTTCCTTGTAGATGTTGACCCCCATGGCGTGCGTGGTGAGCTGAGTGGGGTCTGTGCACACCTCGGGGTCCTTCAGGGCCTCAGGGGCCACACCTCCTTTGCCGCTCTTGCCAACTGCACAGTGAGAGCTCGAGTCACTTCAGCCTGCCCAGCTCTGCCCTCCTTCAACCCTCTCCTGTGTGGCCTCCTGGTTCCAGCCACCACCAGCCCCAGCTATCTCCATGTATAGCACCGTCCCTTGTTACGGCACACACGTGTCCCACCCGTGTGCCCTTAAGGCCCAGCCCATACCCCTCTTCCATTCAGTGATGCTGACACCAGTGGCACATGCCTGTCATCCCAGCAATTTGGAGCTGAGGTTGTGGAGGTCCTAAGACCCTGTCTCAGAAAGAACAAAAAAACAAAGCCCTGTGAGGAGAGCTGGCTCAGTGACTTTAGGCCAACTTGGCACGAAACCACGTCTAAAAACATTTTGACTTATTTATATTTGGAGACAGGGTTTCACCATGTAACTCTCCTGGAACAACACCAAAAAAGAAAACATTAAAAAAAAATTTTTTTTTTGAGATGGGGTCTTCCTGGCAGGCCTGGAACTCACAGAGATCACCCTGCCTCTCTGCTCCGAGGCTGGGATTAAAGGAATACACCATCACGTTCAGCCTCAAAGCGTAATTTTTAAATAATTATTATCATGGGGGGTGTGCACTGTCACAGCCCGTGTGGGGTCGGTCATCTCCTTCCCTGTTTACATGGGTCCTGAGGATCAAACTCAGGCTTTCGCGGCAAGCACTTTACACACTGAACCAACGTGCGCACCCACACTACTTTTTAAATTAAAATATTGACAATAACTTAGTTGATGTTGGTTATGTTTGTTGACTTACTCAAAGTTGGAGCGCGGAACCCAGTGTGGCTCCGCCCCATCCTGGCCCGCAGACGCCGCGCCTGCGCACTGAGCGCCTAGTCGAGCTGCGAATGCCAGAGGCCTCACAACGCCCGCACGCTCCGCTTGGCCTCCGTACCGCTGCGCCTGCGCGGTTAATCCTCGGAGCCCCACCTCCCCAGGAGCGCGCCCGCCGTACCCACGTTGGTTCTTTCGGAGCCGGCTCACCTGGCTTCTTGGCATATTCCCGGATAAAGAATTCTCCAGGTCCCCCGGGGACCGGGAGCTCCCGAGGACGCCAGCGCGCCCACACCCGGGAAGCCCCAAGGAGACGGGCGGCCGCCATGACACTCGCCGGCGGCTCGCACGTGCATGCTTCCGTGTTACGTCAGCTCTCCAGAGCCGCTTTAGAGCTTTGGCAGCTCCCGCGGACTTCTGGGAAATGTAGTCTTTTGTTTAACTCTTTGGCCGTCTAATGACTAATTTTAACTTGTGTAGCTATCGCCCGTTCAAATAATATTTCATAAAACTCTTGCCCTCAGTCCAAGCGGTGATGGCACACCTTTAATCCCAGTACACTGGAGATAGAGGTAGGAGGATCTCTGAGTTCAAGGCCAACCTAGTCTACTACGTGAGTTTCAGGACAACCAGGGCTACACAGAGAAACCCTGTGTCAAACAACAATAAGGATTTAGACCTTTATTTACTTTAAATGTCACAGTAAAATCATGCTTATATCCAATGTGGAACTTTTGAAAGCTTAAAAGTAAGGACAGTCAGTTGTGATGTGGAGGTGGAGGCAGGAGGATCAGGAGTTCAGGTTGCTCTGTCCTACACAGCAAGTTTGAGGTCTGCCTAGGCTATATGAGATCTTGGCTTAAACATAAGAGTAGCCAGGTGTGGTAAACTCCCGCTTAATCCCCATACTTGGGAGGCAGAGGTGGGTAGATGCCTGTGAGTTCCAGACCAGCCTAGTCTACATGGTGATACCTAGAATAATAGAAGAAAGTGGGGTGTGGTAATTGGGGCTTGGTAGCAGCCTGGTTCCACTCCCAGCACCTCCAGGCTGGCTGGACACAGGACGCTGAGGCAGAAGGATCAGGAGTTCGAAGTCAGCCTAGGCTACATAAGAATGTCTCAAGACTCTTCTAGACTCATTGCTAACAAACCTAACCAGGGGAACTCTTTAAGAACACACAGTTAAGTTTAGGGATTATCATTGTCACTCGTCTATAAGTAGGACTGTGATGTAAATTCCGGTGTCGACTCAAGTCTAGATTGTGCCGTTATAGATCCTTACCGGGATCCAAACTGGAAGTCCGTTCTAAATAACTTCCATTCTCACTTTTCTTTTGTACTCCAAATTTTCAAGTCACTGTCTCTTTATTATTACCCTCCCCGGTTTCTGGCCATGTCCAACCTCAGCCGTTTGCACCCTGAAGTGATGCGGAACCCAATTTTAGAGCAGAAAAGTCAGTTCGGGCCTTGCCTCCGTTCCTGGAGTCTCGGGATTCAAACCTGTGTTTTATTATCTATGTTGTAACCCTGGCAAGTCCACGGAAGGAGAGAGCGGCCGCGAGGACTACATTTCCCAGCAGGCTCCGTGAGAGTGTGCATGCGCAATCGTCTTGGATGGTACACTGACCAGTGATCCGGTTCCAAAGCTGGGATCCCAGAGAGCTGCTGACTCTCCTGGAAGGACGGGCGGACCCGATGATTCCGCCCGGGCCGGAGGCACAGGTACTGCGGGCCGCGCGGGACCAGACGGGCTCCCGAGGACGGTGTCTGAGTTTTGAACCTGAAATCTGAGTTCTGGGGATGGAGCCTGAGTTTAAAGGGTCAGAGACTGAGTTCTAGGGGCCGGAACCTGAGTTCTAGGGGCCGGAGCCTGAGTTCTAAGGGTCAGAGCCTGACTTCTAGGGGTCAGAGCCTGAGTTCCCAGGACCAGGGCCTGAATTCTGGAGGAGCAGCCTGAGTTCCACGACCCAAAGCCTGAGTTCTGGGAGCCGGAGCCTGGGTTTTAGAGGCCAGAGCCTGAGTTCTAGGGACAGAAGCCTGAGTTCTGTGGCCGCAGCCTCAGTTCTAGTGTCTAGAGCTTGAGTTCTGAGGTCCAGAGTCTGAGATCTGGGTCAGACGCCTGAGTTCTTGGCTGGCTTCTGTGTGAAATGGAGTCCTTTCCTCCTGGCCAGGCCCCATGGGGATGGAACCTGTCACCTGTAGGACCATGGCTTGCCTTCGAGACCCACACTCAGAGCCCTCGTCTTCCAGCTTGGTGACAGTGCCGGCCTAACCTGGGTCCCTGACATGGAGTTCCTGCCAGGACCCCAGCATCCACCAGGGCCCCCAACCATGGACTTGGAGGAGCCCAAAGGCCCCGAGGTGCCCTCTGAGGACCACCCCTCTAACAGCCAGTGGGCCTTAGGGCCCAGAGGCCCTGTTACCCTGAGCGAGATGGAGCTGGACGCATCCAGTGTGCAGGAGCTGGTTCAGCAGCTGGAAGCCCTACCCAGTGACCTGGGTGGCCCGTTCCCAGACGGAGCCCCCTGTCCCCTGCACATTGCCACCGGCCAAGGCCTAGCCACCCAGGAGAATTCGGATGCTGGTGGGCTTCTGTCGGCCGAGGCAGGCGGGGACGACCTTCTGGGTTTGCTGAGGTGTGAGGCCTCTTCGCCTGCCCAGTCTGTTCCAGATCCTACACAGACTGCACCCCGCCTTCTGCAACCACCAGAGGACCACGATGGTGACCCGGGGTGGATGGAAGGGGCATCAGCAGAGCCAGCAGACAGCAGGAGTTCCAGCAGCTCCCCGGAGCCCTGGCTGGAGACAGCACCCCTGGTGACACACCGGGAACCACCTGTGGGTACCCAGGTAACAGTGCCCGCCTCCTCTGACCCCTGACCTTCAGCCATGACTGGGGACTCAGCCCTGCCCTTCTTCTATCTTCCAGAGCCTGGAGACCCTGGCCTCATGCCCCGCTGTCTCGGAGGGTGAGTGTCCATTCTCACACAGGAATCAGAATGTCCTAGAACAACCCAAAAGCCGGCTGCCAAATATGACACAACGTTTGCCAGTGACGATCAGGGTCTAGCGAGGACAGTTGAAGTAGAGCAGGTCCTAGGTGGCCACAGAGGTGACATAAGCTGTAGAATGTTCTAAAAGCCACGCCGCCTTAGTACACTGGTTGGCAGAGGCCAGCTCCAGGCTGCTCTGGGGAGTCTGTGAGCTAAAGATGGCATTTACAGTTTTATGCAAATTCTTCAGAGTTGGGGAGACTGCTCGGTGGGAGGGTGCTTTACACACAAGTGCAAAGGCCTAGGTTCAAATCCTCACGGTGCATTCAAAAAGCCAGTGGAGGCGGCACCCAGGGCCCAATGCCAGGAAAGGGGGAACGGAGGGCCCCTGGGGTTCCTGATCCCTGCCCTAAAGGCCTGGGGATAAGCAGTTTGTAGGACTGGAATGTTCTGGAACTCTGCCATGCCAGTGAGTGCTGCAGGTAAGAGCAGCCCACGTGGCTCTGTATCAAAAAGGTTCTAGAATCAAGGTGGATGATGGGATTTACTGCAGGAAGGCCAGGCTCTTAGAATTTTGCCTGGATCTACGTAGTTCGGAAAGTTCTAGAACTACAGAAGGAATAGGGTCTTACTCAAAAGGGAACATTTAGAGCCCAGCTGTTATCGTTGGGGTAACATGGAAGTTGTGAAACGGGGCCAAATGTGATGCCTCCCACCGATTCTAGCACCCAGGAAGCTGAGGCAGGGGGATAGCAGGTTCCATACCAGCTTTGGCTCCATAGCTCAAAGTTTTTTAAAAAAGTGATAACAAAGCAGAATGATCTGGAACTGTGAGCAAAGGTCGTGGACTCAGGAATCATGGGTGGGATTGCATCAGGGCTATGGAGGACCTAGACTCTGAGAGGCCCTGGGCTGACTGGATCATCATGAAAATGGCCTTGATCTTATGTCTTTGCATACGGCAGAAGATTACTGGTGGGAATCAGTCCTCTGCCCACCTTGTGGTGTCTCAGGGATTGAACTCAGGACCTCTTGCTTGGCTGGAAGTGCCTTTGCCCACTGAGGTAGACTGTTGGCCCTGCCTGATTCTAGAACATTAGGGATTCATGACACCACCATGAGGCCCTGAGCTCTGGCCTAGTCAGAAGGTTCTGCAAGAGGGGTCTGTGAGCCCTGCATCCTGTTTTGGGTCCATTCCCCCTGAGGGTGCCTCACAGGAGGGGTAACACTCCCAGCATTCCTGGGAGTGGCAGTACAGAGCTGGCCACCGCACACTGAGCCCTCTGGGGTCGGCGAGTACAGGATCCTGTGCGTGCTAAGCCGTGGGACAGAACCATGAGTTTCCTGAGCAACAAACAGCTGAGGGATTGGGGACCCCAGAGCCTGTGGACCACCTCATGATGGGCGGGCTTGGCCACACCCTCCCTGTCACCTGCAGTTCCTGGTCCCTGTGGACAGGAGGAGCTCATGGATGGTGTCATCTTCGGGGCAAAATACCTGGGCTCCACCCAGCTGCTGTCAGAGCGCAGCCCGCCACCCAGCACACGCATGGGGCAGGCGCAGGAGGCCATGGGCCGTGTCAAGGTGAGCCATGGTAGGGTTCCCGGGCTGTAGGGCGTGATGTCCCAACCACCTCAAACTCTTGCGTTCTTCCCTACACTGCAGGCCCCTGAAGGTGAGACCCAGCCCATGGTGGAGGTGGACATCTTTGTCTCCACCAAGCGTGTCAAAGTGCTAGCTGCTGACTCCCAGGTACCCTGAGGGCTGGGCCTTGACTGTCATGGACACTTGGGGTCCCTGAGAGGCCCTCAGCCCACCCAGCGCGTGCCCACAGGATGCCCTGATGGACCACGCCCTGCAGACCATCTCCTACATCGCAGACATTGGGCCTGTGCTTGTCTTGATGGCCCGGAGGCGGCTGGCCAGGAGGACAACTCCCCAGGACCGCCAGCGGAGACTCTACAAGATGCTGTGCCATGTCTTCCATTCAGAAGATGTGAGCAGCCATGAGCCATGTCCCCTCCAGAGCATATAACCGAGAGTACTTGACTTAGAAACGGCGGGGTTTCTTGCAGGTGTGAGCATTGGAGCTGAGACTTTGCAGGACGTATAGGAATATAGTGTCCTCCCGCAGGCCCAGCTCATTGCACAAGCCATCGGCCAGGCCTTCAGCATTGCCTACAGCCACTTCCTGCGGGAAAACAAGATCGACCCCAGCCAGGTGGGCACGCAGCCCTCAACCGCTGCCAGCCACCCGCACAATGGCGACCTGGACCACTTCTGCAACAGCCAGAACTGCAGGGAGGTGAGCACTTGCTCTGCTGCCGCAGCACACAGTCACCCAAGGGACCAAGGCCCTGTCCCCTGACCTGCTGATCCCACCCCACCAGGGCCCCGCCCCTGCCGAGGCCGCACCCCCTCACTGAGCCCAACCTGCATTGGGCCTGATCCCTCCGTACGCTCCGCCCACACTGCCCCTGAATGTGGCCCTGCTCCTGCTGAGACCACGCCCCGCCCCCTGAACGCCCCGCCCCCAGGTTTGCATCGAGAAGCGGCCAGGCGAAGCCCTGGGTGTCGCGCTAGTTGAGTCAGGCTGGGGATCGCTGCTGCCCACCGCGGTCATTGCCAACCTGCTCCATGGGGGCCCTGCCGAGCGCTGTGGGGCCCTAAGCATAGGGGACCGCGTCACTGCCATCAACGGAACCAGCCTGGTGGGTCTGTCGCTGGCCGCCTGCCAGGCCGCTGTGCGCGTGAGTCAGGGCTCTGTGGGCTGGGTCCCCAGGGGCCTTGCAGGGTGCATAGGAGCCCATTAACTGGGTCTTATGTTGCCTGGGAGATTGACGGGTGGGTAAACTGAGGCCCACCGAGGCCTGAGCAGCATGGTGGGTCCCCCAGGAGGTGCGGAGACATTCATCTGTGACGCTGAGTATCATCCACTGCCCACCAGTCACCACAGCCGTCATCCGCCGGCCCCATGTGCGCGAGCAGCTGGGCTTCTGTGTGGAGGATGGCATCGTGAGGCTGGGACCCCCAGGCCGGGTGTGGTGTGTGGGCTAGCTTATGCCTAGGGGCGGGACCTGAGCACTGTCCCCCTCAGATCTGCAGCCTGCTGCGTGGGGGCGCAGCCGAGCGTGGTGGAGTCCGCGTTGGACACCGCATCATTGAGGTCAACGGGCAGAGCGTGGTGGCCATGCCCCATGCACGCATCATCCAGCTACTCACAGAGACAAGAGAAGTGTGTGGGGGTCACCTGACCCTGTCACCCCTTATCCTGTCCTACCCAAACTGACCCCGTCACTGACACCCTGACCCTTCTATCTGACATTTCACCTCTGACCCCTAGATCCACATCAAGACCATGCCAGCTGCCACCTACCGACTGCTCACGGGACAGGAACAGCCAGTATACCTGTGACTGCCCCCCCCCCCCCCCCCGCCCATGTGTGCCTTCGTCCCCAGCACGGTCACCCCTTGGCCGGCGGGGACCAAAGAGTCCTCAGTCTTGTATTATTTTCTAATGTAAAAAAAAAAATTAAAGATTTATTAAATGGTCAGAAGCTTGATAGCGTGTGGCAGGCTGGTCACAGGTCGGTGGCTGGACCCCAGTCATAGCCGTCGTCATCGGAGGATTCGCAATCCCGGGCTCTTGTGAACTTCTTCCTCAGGGCCTCGTGCTTGTAGGTCCTAGGGGCAGGAGGGAGGTTCAGGGCCTTGATGGCAGTGTGTGACCTCACCGACCCCACCTGGCAGGGTGGGCACAAGGACGAACAAGGCCGGGTATTTAAATGTAGGTTGGGACTTGGGATTCCTTCACATCCTATAAAGCCATAGCCCCAGCCCCAATGCCCGGTCCTTCAGGAAGCCGTGAGCCATGTGGGGCGTGGAGTGGCCGGAAAGGCGCTGTCTTGGGCCTGCATCCTTCATGGGCGCTTACCGTAGCATGCTGTCCTGGTGCCTCTGGTCCCGGGTGTAGCGGCTGTCCACCTGGAGGGAAGAGGAGGCAGGCAGTGACCCCGGTTGACATGTGGAGGGGGCTGTGCCGGATGTCGGGGGTGCAATCATGTACCTCCCACCCTGCAGGGCCAAGTGCCCACCTGCGTCTCCCACTGTGCTGTGGTCATCCCATGACCCATCAGCCCCTGTTGGTCGTCTACCCACACGGGCTCTGAGGACCGGGCCAGGGCCATGGGAAGAGGCTCGTCATCGATGTCCTGGGGTCCTCCCTCTCTGTCTGTATAGGCGCCCTCGCCATCAGTGTCCTCATAGTCGCTGTTGGCCCGACTGTCACAGCTGAGGTCTCCAGAGCTAGCGGCCAGGCCATGGCCTGGCAGGTCAAGGTCCTCGGATGAGTCGTTTAGCTGTGGGGATGGGTATATTATGAATGCCAGTCTTTGCGCCCTGTGCCCTGGTCACCGTGGACCTCTGATGGTGCCTCTGGATTCTAGGCCAAGTCTCACCTCTTCATCGGGAGTTCAACTCTGACCAACTCCTAAGCATCCCACAAAGCCCCAGGTCCACTGCCCACCCTTTAGGCTTTCTTCCCTAAGGGTTCTTTCGGTACTATATTGGCTACTGGGGACTAGGAAGCCACAACTTGGTTACCTATGGTGTTCACCTAGGCTATGCCTATGGTCCCCCTCTACCCAGCACCTGGTCCTCTGCAGTCCAGATGGGTCGTGCTTGCTGTTGCTGTATCACAGCCTTGACTTCCTGGTACCAGGAGTCACTAGTGCCGTGCAGGGGGATGGTGGCTGCGGGGGACAGGGCAGAGTCAGCAGGGCGGAGCTACTGCCCGCCTTCAGCAGCGACCCCCCCTATGTCTGCCCCCCACATACCCGTGAAGAGGTGACCACTGTGTTTCTGCAGCTTCTGGGCCTGTGAGTACAGGCGGCGGCTGCTGCGGCGAGAGGCGGGGGCCAGCCACTCCCGAAGGGCCTTGAGGGCCGGCCGGCTCTCCGGGGCACAGAAGATGACAATGGGGTAGTATTGTACGTAATTGAGGCGTTCGATGGCTGAAGGGGTGACATCCAGGAGCGCGTGCTTGTCCTGAGACAGAGGAAGAGACTGCGGTGACAGCGGACCACAGGTTCTCACGGTCAGTTTTGTGTCATCTATTGGCCAGATCTGCGGGACCCCAGGAATCCCCTGCCTCTGCATCCAGGGAGCTGGGATCACAGTGTACTCAGCCACCTCCATTGCTGAGAGGGTTTGTGTCATTTTTTACTTTTTTTTTTCCCTTTGAGACAGGCTTTTCTGTGTATGGCAGCTTAGTCTTAACTCATGACAGCCTCTGGAGTACAAGAGTCCTGAGTCCTGCACGAGTCCCCAGCTCCCTGGAGGGGACTCAAGGGTGAAGCTGGGACACAGCACATGGGGCGTCCCATCCCCACGCTTACCCTCTCTGCGATCACCCGCACTGTGTCCAGTTTGATGATCTTGGACGGGCTGTCAGTCCGGGACACGCTTTCTGAGGAGGCAGGGGGACCCTGCTAATGGCACACCCATGGTGGCCAGGCCCTTGAACCACTGTGAGCCTTGCACAGGGTGGTCCTGTGGAGCCTGACCCCTGTTACACACTGGTTTCAGCCCCCATCCCAATTCCTGTCCCTGTGGCTGTGTGGCTATGCTGACTGCAGGAGCCTTCCAGGAGCCAGACCCTGTAGTGTGCCCTTCATTTTTCCTGGCTGAGTAATATTCCACTGAGTGCTGCTGCAGTAGCCCAACGTTTCATTCTTCTGCACATGGACCCCAGCGATTGTATCACCTGATGACTAGTGAGGTAGCCGGTAGCTTTGCCCTTTGGACCCTACCCAGCCTCCTCCAGCGACCTCCTTCCTAAAACTGTAAGATCTGTTTCTTTGTGTGAGGCACACTCCGCCTCCCACAGCCCTTTAAGGCTCCCCATACCCCCAGAGCCACTCCACTTGCTAAATGCACACCTGGAGTCATGCCTCAGTTTCCTCTTTTATTTAATGCTTTTAAAGATGGGGTTTGATATAGCCCAGGCTGGCCTCCAGTTCTGTATGTAGTCAGAGCTGGCCGTGGACTCCCTGCCTCCACCTGGTCACCAGGCCCATTCTATGATGGGGTGGAGCCTTGATTCAAATATGGTGTCTTATTAAGTTGACCAGGTTGTCCTGAAACTTGTCATCCTCCTGCTTCAAGGCTGATCACAGGAGGAATGAAACAAAATTTTAAAAATAAAGAAAAGAATACCCGGAACAGCTCGCCACAAAGGAAAGGCAGTGTTTGCCTGTTCTAGGAGGCCTCCTGGTACAGTGGCTAAGGATTCTGAGGGTCCAGGTTGATTGATGATGCCTGGCCTAGGTCCAGGTGGGTGGATGGGGAACAGCCCCATGTCCTCACCCCAGCTGCCATGATGCCATGTCTCACCTGCAATCTCAAACTGTTCTGGCATCTCTGCTGTCAGTTTCTTCATGGCAATGTCTGCCACTGGTCCTAGGATCACCACGGGGCGCTTAAAACTGGCTGGAAAGTGGAGAGAGTGACAAGGCCAGGCTCTGGGGCCAGGGTGCTCACTCAGCATGCTGGAAGCCTTCCCCCCACCCCCACTCCAAGTACCACATGAGTCAGGCATGATAGGCGTACCCAGTATGGGAAGAAGCTAAGGAAGAAGGATTGCTCCTGATGCTATTTGCGACTATTAGATGAATGGACTGGCAAGAAGACACAGCCTTGCTGTGTCTGACTCTTGGCTTAATTTTATAAAGTTTTATTGAGATACAGTCTGTCCATCTGTGTAGAATGAGCACACGTGGGCTGAGAGACCCACGTATCTTTTATTTCTCATAAAAATTTTATAGTCATTATTTATTTGAGACAGGGTCTCACTTGCTGTCCTGGAACTCTCCATGTAGACCAGGCTCGCCTCAAACTCACAGAAACCCCCCTGCCTCAGGCTCTCGAGTGCTGGGATGACAGGCTTGTTACCCACAGGAAGAGAGGCATCTTGGGGAAAGCTGGTGATGGCCTTGGGCCTCTGTGACCTTGGGAGGAGGGTCCCCTCTCCTTCAATGAGTCATCGGCACCTACCCCACCCCATGCTTACAGCCACCCACCTTCTCGAAGCACCACACGCTCATAGGGCGGGTAGTGTCCCTGCCTGGTCAGCGCTGACAGGTCCTCGCGGCTCCGCTGGGTCGTTGTCTTCTTGGCCCCTCGGCGGAGACCTCGGAGTCGCCAAAACTCTGCCCGTGGGTTGGAGCCTGCTGAGGCGCCTGGTCCCACGCCCGCGGCCCGCTGCGCAGCCTCAAGGCTAGCCAGCTGCTCGGCCCTAGGGAGCACAGGGGACTTGGGAGTCAGAACTGGCCCCAATCCAGCCAGGGTCTCTGATTCTGGGGTCATATCACTGGAGAGTGGGTGCGGACTCAAGCTGAGGCCTCTAAACTGCAGGTTTCAGGGATCATCCCGGGACTCAGAGTCACCGCGGGGTTCTGAACGGAGACAGGAGCGGGGAGAAGCGGCGCCCAATTCTGAAGAGAGAGAATGTTGCCACAGCCAAGAAATGTGGGGCCCTAGATGTTGGTACTCTGGATGGATTGGATACTGGGAACTCTCCCTCAAAGAATGAAAAACTAAAGCCGTATAAGTCATTACGCTCAGTCATTACGGCGGCTGCAGGGAGGCGGCTGCAGGATACTTCCGTGGCCCCACTGTGTCCTACCCCAGGGAGCCCTCGGCAGTGGGGAATGGTGAGCGCCCCTACCTGCTCTGGTTGGGGATGACACCACGTTCTTGCTCTCGGAGATCTCTGCCCATGCGGGCGGCCAGCCAGAGGCCCCCATGGCTGCTGTGCCCCTGGCCTGGCCCAGAGCCCGGGTACAACGTGTCCACCACGTGGAAGACATCACCGCGGGTGAAGCCCAGGCCGTAGGGCGGGCTCGGCTCCAGCTCAAAGTGTGTGCGAATATAGAAGGAGTCACCCACACGGGACTGGACCATCTTCCTGAAGACTGGGGACAGAGGGGGTTGCGTGACTCTGAGGGGCCCATCTGTCCCAGGGATTTGCTCAGACAGACTAGAGATGTTGTCCCTGTGGGGCCACACAGCAGCCCAGCTTGTGCTCAACCCACTAGCTTCTGGTCTTTGATTTATTTTATTTTATTCTTTTTGATAGTCTCACTATGTAGAGCAGGCTAGCCTCAAACTCACAGAGATACCATTACCTCTGTCTGCCACCTGAGTGCAGAGATTAAAGGCATGCGCCACCACATCCGGCCAGTGGAGGCCAGAGCTTGCCATTCTCAGTCCCGCCCCACCTTGGATCTCCGTGAATGTGGAACTCAGCACTCTGCCAGGCTGACCCACAAGCTGAGACACTCACTGTCCTGCTTGCTCTGTGTTACCAGCTCCATGTCCTCTCCTGGCGGCAGCCCCAACAGAAACTGCACAGCCTCCTCCCGAGTCAGGTTCCGAAATGGCATACCATTCACCTGCCAGGAAAGAGCACAGGATGCGGCTGGGAACCGAGCCACTGCCTGCCAAACACCAGACTCTGCCTCGCCAGGTGTCCCCAGCCTGTCTCTGAGCATCACAGACAAGGTCCAGGGCACACAACCTGGGGACAAGGCTCAGGACAAACAACCAGGTCCGAAAGCCTTGGGCAGTCCTGAGAGAGGACAGACTGCACTGTGTAAAAACTCTCTGGGGCTCATGAGAGCTAAGGGGGAAAGCACTCATTGTACAAGCACCAGGACCTGTGTTCAGATCCCCAGAACCCATGGAAAAAGCCAGGTGTGGGGCATAGACCTGTGACTCCAACATTCAAGTGACTAACATGGAAGGGACAGCCAGTTCCAAACCAGTCTTTGCAACAAAAGGGACACGGGAGCGGGGAGGGGGTGTAGGGGAATGCCAGGAGGATCCAGGGCCATACTCCCCAGGCCAGCTGTCCTGTCACCTGCAAGATCTCATCCCCTTCCTGGATTCCTTGCCCATCGGCTGGGCTGCCTGCTTGCACCCCGGATACGAAGATGCCCACGTCGTTGCCGCCAGCCAGGCGCAGACCAATGCTCGTGCCCTTGGGGAAGTGCACGACACGAGTGTCGGGGCTGTAGCTACCAGAGAGAGGGACAATCAGGCCAGCGGTGGAGGGTTGGAGGGTTGCCCTCACCCCTTACAGGACTTGGTTTGCCAAACAGCCCAGATGACAGTTAATGACATTCCACAATCAAGGAGACAGAATGTGGGGCCCACGGCACCACAAGCTCGTCTGAGGTACCTACCCACGGTCCTCTAGGCTCTGCCGGCTAGGGACCCGGTAAATGTCATAGCGGCTTTCTCCAGGAGACTCTGCAAGAGAAGCCGAAACGTGGAGCCTTACAAGCCAGCCTTGCTGAGGGAATTCTAGGCTGGGGCTCCACCCCTGACCACGCCCCCAGCCCCTTAGAGTTGAGGTAGAACCGGGGAGCAGTTTGCCAAGCTACCTCTCTTGGCCCCGCCTTTCACTCGTAGGTTTCGGGCACCTCTTTTCTCAAAAACCACCCATGTCATCTCTGCTTCCAGCCTGGTTCAGCATGGTGGCTGCAAGTGAGGGAGCCCTAGAGTGTCCGTTGCCAGCGTCTCACCTGGGTCAGCGATGGCTCTTGAATCCACTGACCGGTCCCGCCGCCGGGGCTGCGGGGTCTCCCTGGGTGGGATGACAGATTCCAGTGAGTCGGTGGTGCTTCAGCACGGGACCCCACAGATTCAGGGTCACCTCTGCAAAGAGCAGGGGTGCACAGACATGAGGTGTGGCCCTCACGGACCACCATCCTTCACTCACACTGGGGAGTCCGTCTGGCTGTCCTCAGGGCTCCGCTGACCCTTCAGAGGTGGTGGAGGAATGTGAGAAGGAGGCGCCTGGGACAATTCCGAGGTCAGGTCTGAGATGTCTGTGGGAGAAGGGCAGCACGTCAGCCAGGGTCACACCTACCTCTTGCGGTCATGTCATTTTTGTCGCACAGGGAACCATCAAGAAGGCCCTGACGAGCTAGGGGTCTGGAACCTCACAAAATCCAGCTTGGTCCTGCTGGGCGGCTCTAGGTCAGTTTCATCCCGTTGTGAGCCTCCAGGGGCAAGGCTTGCAGCGGCCTTGGGCCCCTCACCTTCCATTAGGGAGCTGTCGCTGTCGCTCACGGCGGGAGGGATGTTCACCAGGAACTGCCCACTGTCCCTCAACACCAACAACGTCAGCTCCCCCTCCGACTTCTCAATGAGCCTTCGTGTGTCACTCAGGGACAGATTAGCACTGGACACTCCGTTGATCTGAAAGGAGCCGGGTACAAGTAAAGGACCGAGCATCTAGAAAGTATGGGCTTCAGGGGGTGGGGGGGACTAGAAACATCTGGCTTGGAGCGAGGTGGGAGGGAGGACTGGAAATAATTCCTGAGGCTGGGAACATGACACTGCCTTCCTTGGCCTCAGTTTCTCCACCTGAAGCACAAACCTGGGCTCACCTGTAAGATAAGGTCTCCCTCCTGCAGCCCACGGTTCCTAGCGGCGAGGCCAGATTCTGTGATGTGCTTTATGAAGATCTGACTGCCTAGCTTCACCCCAAACTCTGGAAGGGAGAGGAGGGAAACTGAGGCAGGGCTCTTCAGCTAGGAGGCCAAAATCATTCAAGCTGGCTTTGAAGTAATTTGCAACCCTCCTGCTTCAGCCTCCAATCTAGGCAAGTGTTCTAGCCCTGACCACGCCCAGCCCCTTCCGGGGGATTCTAGGGAGGGGGAGACACACACTCCCCGACCACGCACCCAGCCTGACTTTTTCTGTTTTGGGGGTGCAGCCCAGTGTGCCTCACCTTCGCTGTTTCTTCGTTTCACCAGTACGGACTTCAGTGGCCTCATCACCACATCCTGCTTCGGCAAGCGCTTGTAGCCAGACATCAGGTCCAGACCGTTGGCCTCAGATCCGCCACCCGAGCTCCGGCGCCCATGGCTGCCCACCCTGCCGCGCCGACCTGCCCTGGACCGGCGAGACCGCTCTCCCCAAGAACGACCTGAGCCACTGGAGGAGTCCCCCTCGTAGCCCCGGCCATGGTCAGCTTCCTCCTGGTCTGAGAGCTGGTGGCCAGAAGCTGGGCTAGCCTTGGTGGCAGGCAGCTGGACCCTGCGCGGACGCTTCACTGTCTGTCAGCCGGGAGGGGACATGTCAGAAGAGGCAGGAAGAGGGAGAGATTCCCGCCCCCCAACCCAGAAAAACCCCAGAGGATCCAGTGCCTCTCCGGCCTCCAACACCAAAGACATCATCTAACAAGGGCCAGCGTGTGACTTCAGGGGCAGGCGTTCCGACAGGAGCACAACTACCGCACAGCCAGCCCAGCAGCCAAACCAGGAGCTCCTACAATCTGACTGATTCCGGTGGGAAGCGGAAGTGTCCCAGGACGCTCAGTATCTACAGGGACTATACAGGGACTGAGGCAACGAGATCAAGAATTAAATATCGGGGTTGGAGAGATGGCTCAGCCATTAAGATCACAGGCTGCTCTTCTTGCGGAGGTCCTGAGTTCGATTCCCAGCACCCACATGTGGTTCTCAACTGTTGGTAACTTCCGGCATCAGATGATCTCTTTTGGAGCACAGATAGATGTGCAGGTAGACAAAACACCCACATACATTTTTTTTTTTAAAAAGCCATTAAAGAAAAAATAAAGATCAACCAGGAAAATGAAGTGAGATTAAGAAAAATAAAGAGGAAATTTAGAATTCCCCAGTGAGGGCGTGGTGGCGTGGTCAGGGGTGGAGCCCCGCCCAGAATCCCCCAGTGAGTGTCCGCGGGCGTGGTCAGGGGTGGAGCCCCGCCCAGAATCCCCCAGTGAGTGTCCGCGGGCGTGGTCAGGGGTGGAGCCCCGCCCAGAATCCCCCAGTGAGTGTCCGCGGGCGTGGTCAGGGTGGAGCCCCGCCCAGAATCCCCCAGTGAGTGTCCGCGGGCGTGGTCAGGGTGGAGCACAGGTTCAATGTACAGGGTGTCCTGCGTTCCAATCCTAGCACCCCCAGAGAACAAAATTCTAAAAAAAAAGTGTGTAGTTCCATCTCCAGTATCACAGGGCCACCTGCTTTATTGGGTTAGAACTTAGTTTCCCCGGGGGCTGGAGAGATGGCTCAGAGATTAAGAGCACTGACTGCTCTGCCAGAGGTCCTGAGTTCAATTCCCAGCAACCACACGGTGGCTCACAACCATCTGTAATGGGATCCGATGCCCTCTTCTGGTGTGTCTGAAGGCAGTGACGGTGTAGTCACATAAAGAAGAACTCAGTGTTCCCAGCCGCTGTCCACTTACAATGTTGGCTGTTTTGGTGCACGTCTTAAGGATCTGGATGGCAAAGGCAGATGTGACATTCTCCACAGAGACACCATTCACCATGACGATGTGGTCCCCGGTCCTGAGGGAGTGGCTCCAGTGAGGAGACTCAGGGCTGCACCCCTCCCCTCCCCCCCATCAGGTGATTTTTGTCTCTTGGTCTCTGTGTCTCTCTATCTCTGTCTCTGAATGTGTATCTCTCCCTGCTCTATCATTCATCACTTCCTCCAGGCCAGGAGCCATTTCCACACAGACTCCAGGAGCCTCAGTCTACAGGTCTCAGAAAACTGCCCTGATTTCAAAGAACAGTCCAGGAGTGTGTTCCAGTTCTCTGCCGTCCTGCCCTTGGGCGCTGCTCAGCCTCCAGGACCAGGAAGTGTGAGGGACGTGAGGCCAAGGGAGTCAGGCCCTGTTGACAGAGCTGAAGGTGCCAGGTGCTTTCTGCCCCCCACACTGTCCCTCCTCCCACCTGCCCTCTCCAAGCCTCACTGGAGCCTGCCCTCAGCAGGGCCTCCGGGTACCACATCAGACACGACCACGGATCCGCTAGCTCGGTCATGGCCTCCAGAGACAGCTATGCCAAAGCCACGGCGGGGGTCCTGAGGGACACAGGTAACAGGCAAGAGATTACTTCCCAGACCCAGGGGCTCCCTTGGAGGGGCAGGCCTTGGCTCACCTTGTACAGTGTGGCTGTGTGCTGTTCCCAGATGGTCAGCTCTTCCATGTCTGCCACCTAGTAGGGACAGGGACAGGCTCATGGGGCAGGAGGAGGCCATGGTGTCCACTGCCCTTCATCCTCCACAGTGCATACTCTCCCCAGCAGGTTCAGGGTTCCATGGCTTCCACCTTCCTCAGGGTCACCGTCGCAGTCCTCCCCACAGTCCTCCTCCCTGTCCAGCTTATGCCACTACGCCGCCCCTCCCTCCTGTGACCCTTGCTCGCTCTGCTCCTGGCTGCCCCTCACCATCCCAGCCTCCCTCGGCTGCCTTTCCAGCACGTTCCAGTCAGAGCCTTCTCTCTGCCTGGGTAAAGAGGTCCAGACACCTCCACTGAGAGCTGAACCCCTTAGGATGGCATCTCCATGTCACATGACTCCACCTGCCGGGCCCCCTCTCTGCTGAGCTGCAGCTCCTCCAGTCTCCCCAGCTCCGCAGCTCTGATGCCTGGGCTTTGGTTTACTTTTGGGTGGTCAGAGATCTGGCACTGCAGCCTAAGTTAGCCTCAAACTCATGGCAATCCTCCTGCCTCTTCCTCCTCACATGGAGGAGGCATGTGGGGACCTCCACAAACCCTGGCAAAGATCTTCAAGTGGCAGTTTGAAATCATCCATTCAACTGTGGAATTTTTATTTCTTGGCTTTCCCAAGTGTGTCAGGGCTCCTTAGGGGGAGGGGAGGCAGGTGGCCAGGCTTGTCCCAGCCTGCCCAGCTTGTCCCAGCTGGTGTAGGCTGGTCACAGGCTTTGTCTAAAACCCTCTGGGGCTACCCAGTGCCTTAAGGGTTGACATGATCCCTGGCTCCCCATCCCTGCCCATCCCCAGATTTCTGAACTGTGCCCCGCAGGCCCTAGCTCTTTCTTTTAGCTGTGGAAGACCAGACCTTTCCATCATTCAGCCCAGGGGATATGCCATCATATCCTTGGCAAACTCCTATTCAGCCTTTAGAGCCCTGGGGCTAAGGTGCCCTCCAACATATACATCTGGCACCTCCTCTCCTTGGAGTCTGGGGTGTCACAGTTTAGTCTCCTTTCCTCCACGGCTTCCCCTGAAGCTTCCCACGGCGCTCTGGTTGTCTGGGATGGAGGTTCTAGGGACCTTATGCTGTCCCCACAGTGCGGAGCTTTGGGAGAGTTTGAAAACCACAAGAGGGCGGTTTAAAATTGCTAGATCCAAGCCCCTCAGCCCCGCCCCTCCAGGTGAGCGCCTGGCTCCGCCCCTGCCACCTGCGGACAACCGAGCCTGAGACCAGAGGGGAACGAGTGGGACGAGCCACCTGCCAGGGGGCACTGGCTCCCCACCCGCCCCTCCCCCCTTGGGCCAGGCGCGGGGGCAGGGGGGATGTTGGGAGGGACTGGGGACAGGTCCTTCGGCAGGGCCTGGGGAAGGTCATTCCTCTTCCTCCTAAACTGGCAGAAGGCCTCGCAAACATAAAGCTTGGCGTGTGACCCAGCAGCCTGGTCTCAGTTTACTCTTCCAGTGTAGGAGTTTGGGCTCCACGCCAGAAGGGCAAAATCACTCCACGGTCCCTAGAACTGGCTACAGTCATCCGACCTGACAGGCTCCTTAAACTCTGTGTACACAGTAGGTGCTCAATAAATGCTAGTGGCCAAGAAACGAAACAAAACACAGCTACCCACTTTCAAGATCACATACGGGCGACTTCACTGTCTCAGTGGGATTCGAACTCAGGTCTGATGTGAGGCGGTTGAGGAAGCTCCAAGAGGTGGCTCTTGAGGCTAGTTCACAGATTTATCTCGCCGTAGGCTAGCCACCGCGCCTCTCCGAGCCTCAGTTTCCCTGCCTGTTAAGCAGGCGGACAGGGTTTTGAAAGCCCGGGTCCCACTCCCATTTCGATCACCACTCGTGCCCGGCACAACTCGCCTGGAATCTCACCGCCATGGTGCACAGCAGGCGTCCTGGAAACGGTCAGGGAGCCCCCACCACGGACCTGGAGGGGCCTGGAAACAATCAGCCCCCACTTTGGGCTGGGGGTGGTCGCGGCGGGGTCGAGGCCGCGCTCCCGCCTTTCTCGGGCTCCGCCAGCCGCTCCCGGCTGCACCTGCTCTTCCTCCTTCAAGTCGGGGCCGCCCCGCCCCAGCCGGGCACGCCTCCGGGAAGCGGCCGCCGGCCCCGCCGCGATCCGGTCCGGATAAGCGCGATCCGGACCTGGTTTCCCACAAAGCCGGGCTGAGCCCCGCGGCCGGGGCAGCGGAACGCATGGACCGGGGCTGTCGGGAAAAACCGGAGCGGACACAAGCAGACGGAACGGAGTCCCGAGTCCGGGACGATTCTGTGCTGCTCTCCCACGTACGAAACGCACCCACATCGAGGTTCGCCCGGGAGGCCCGTGGGTAAGGAGCTTTGCGAGGGAGTCGGGAAGAGCGAAGGTTGTGAGAAGGCAAAGAGGCAAGTATGTGGAGGGGCGCAGCAGGGAGGGTTCTGCAGGTGGGTTAAGAGTTTGCCCTGACAAGCACGATCTCTGCCTGCACTGGGACGTTTGATATGAAAGCCTGAGAACCCGAGTTCAAATCCCGCACCGAGGTAGCTGCTCACGCTCCTGTGTGTCCCGCTCCAGACACCAGATCACCAGATACCCCCTGGCAGCCTCCGTGGGAACTGCACCTACATGGCTCACAGCCATCCGCAGGAAAACACCAATCACGTGAAGCGAGAGCAAACGCATCAAAAAAAAAAAAAAAAGAAAAAAGAAAAAGAAAAAGAAAAGAAAAAAAAGCGGTTTTCCAGCCTTAATTCCAGCACTGAGGAGGCAGAGGCAGGAATATCTGTGTGAGTTAGGGGTCATGCATAGTGAGGTCTGGGCCAGCCTGAGCTACAATGAGACCCTTTCTCAAAACAAAACAAAACAAAACACAACAACAAAACATAACCGTCTCCCAGACAATCCAGTCGTATTCCTGGCTTTTCCTGCGTCAAGCAGGTTCCTATTTCAAACTCAGACTGCTTCCCCCTCAGCGCCTGCCACGGAGGGCTAGCTTTAGAGGGTCCAGTCAGGTTAGCCTACACTTGGGCTTAAGGAAGTCACTGTACGGATGGGACTAGTGCTGGCCACGCCCACAAATTCTTCACTAGTAAGATAGCCTGATCTCCAGCTCAACCCAAGGTCAAAGGGCGGGGCACTAACAACCTCCAGTTGTCACCGCACCACTGGAGGAGGAAGTAAGTGACAGTGACAGCAAAGCAGGAACTCCCGAGCTTTCGAGGCTCCCCGGAGAAGGCGGGCATGCAGGAGGGTTTGGAAGGTTAATGAGCAAGCGCGTGTTCTCAAAGTTGGAGGTTCAATCTTGGGTCTTTTGTGTCTTCTCTGTGTGACCTCGGGAAGTTACTCTCCCACTCTGTGCTCCTATTTGGGCATCTAGCAATATGGATATCGAAATCCTAGGTTCTGCATGGCAGAGTGGGTAGGTGGGCTAAAAGGGGGACCGCAGTGGTTTGTCTCTTTGTAAGCCACCGAGTGGGTCTGTGCCTCGGTTTCCCCGTCTGGCAGTGGGAATGATAGTTGCACCTGATTCCAAGGTTTAAAGGATTCTTTCCCATGCTTGCAGACCTATCGTACCAGCACCACCTGGGGCGGGTTCTGCTGTTGTTCTGAGGCCGGGCCTCACTTGTAGCCTAGGCTATCCTGGAACTCACAATCCTCCTGCCTCAGCCTCCACAGTACTTGGGACCCATCCTCAGCACCTAAAGATAACCTTATCCAGTGTCCTGTGAAACACTTGTGGGGGGGGGGGGGGGGCGGGGGAGCTTGCTGCCAAGCCTGAGGTCCTGAGTTCGATCCTCACGCCGCACAGAATAGAGACTACGGATCTGCACGAGTTGTCCTCTGATCTCCGCTACGGCATATGCGCGTGCACACACACAAATAAATACTTATTTAAAGATTAAGAATTTAAAAAGAAAAAGAAAAAAAATAAACAGAGACTGTTCTGGTAGAGGGCCGAACAAAAGATAGTAAGCTGCCCCGGAGTACAGAGCCAAACAGATAGATGGTATACTTTAGTTAAGATAGGGAAAATTGTCACTGACTCTAGAGTAGAGAGTGCCGTGCATAAATAGAGACTGGTGGCGCACGCCTTTAATCCCAGCAGAGGCAGGCAGATTTCTGAGTTCGAGGCCAGCCTGGTCTACAGAGTGAGTTCCAGGACAGCCAGGGCTACATAGAGAAACCCTGTCTCGAAAAAAAGAAAGAAAGAAAATTAAACTCTCCAATCCTCCTCCAGAGACGGAGCGCATGCGTTGAAGCACATGCACGTGCGTGTTCGGGCTGTAGTACCGACGGCAGCCAGGAGGGGCAGTGTCTGCAGGCGAGAAAGGGGTTGTAGGATGGGAAACAAGTCCTCTAGGACTCTGCTTGCCTATTCTCGCACAGCTGGGGAAACTAAGGCATGCACGGAGGGCAGGGCCTGGGGTTGTGGGGTGGGGGTGGAGTCAGAGGTCACTGAAGGTGTGATGTCCCCTCAGATGTGGCAGGACAGGTCTGACCGGAATGTAAGAATGCCCCAAGAACTTCAATGGTGTACACTGCTGGGTCCGCAGGGAGGGAGGAGCAGGCCCTGATCTCAAGAGAAGGGCCAGAATGGAGGCTGCACCAGCAGGCAAAGGCGAGGCAGGGATCCAGGGCCGGACAGTAAGGAGAGGGAGCCTGAGGGCCAGGAAGATTCAGTGGAGGAAGGCAGGCGTGGCCTGTGCAAAGACTCCAAGATGGAGCTCAGACTGACCCCGGGGAGGAGGGAGGCCGGGAGAGTTCGAAAGCTGTCCCCAGTGCGTTTCCACGGTGCGTGTGCATTTGTGTGATTGCACCACATGCACTGCTAATAAAAGGAATTTAGACTTTGTAAATAGCTAGCATTGGTGGCACGCACCTGCTATCCCAGCACTCATGAGGGAGGGCTGGGGCAGGAGGATGGCTATCAGTTCCAGAGAATCCTGGACTGCACAGTGAAGTCCAGGCCGCTGAGCTGTGGAGCCATACTCATCACCGCAAAGTGCACAAAGTAAAGTACAGGGGAAGTCTGAGGGAGCTCGCATCTGGGACGACAAGGAGGGAGGCCAATCAAGACGACAGTGAGAGTCCTTGCCTCAGTTTCCCTGTCTGTAAAACAGGGCTTCTAATCCGGACTCAGAAAGGCTAGCCTGGGCTTCCCTGGGCCAGTCTCCAGCACTTGGGACTGCAATATCAGCTTCAGCCAGTAGGGGACACATGAGAATGAGGAGTGGCATCTGGTGTCCCAGGACTACAGGGTTCCGTACCTGCCCCCACCCCCCAAAAAGTCTTCAAACTACTCCCGAGGTCTTTCTCACAGCTTTCTGTTGTGGTGGTGGTGGGGGGGGGGGAGAGGTTGTTGCTGGTGTCACGTAGACCAGGCTGCCCCAGAACTCTATGTAGATCAGGCTGCCCCAGATTTCACTATATAGACCTGGGAGGGTGTGTCACTCAGTCTTCAGCTGTCTGTACAACCACACCTCTGTGTCCTCCATAATGTCACAGACTTTAGGCACTCTCCAGGGGCTATTTGTGCATTTATGGAGTGCCAAGCATTTGCCAAATCTTATTCCAAATAGTGGTCTGTATGGTTCAGGGGTACAGCCGGAGGAAAGAGCCCTGAGGGGGGGGCTCTATGAACATGTGGCTGGCAGGCCACAAAACAAAACAGTCCATAGCTCTTGAGTGCCCTTTCAATAATTTAACTTTGGGGCAGGGTTCGTGTGTGTCCTGATGTCCTGCCAACCTTCCTCCCTTCCTGACCCTGAACACTGCACCCGATCTTCCTGACAGGCACCTCCTTGTCAGCCACCAGAGGTCGCACATGGACACTGCGCCATCTCCCTCTGTGCACAGCCCTCCATGGCTCGAACCCACCTGGGCAGCTGCCTGTCTCCCGCCCCTGGTTCCCTCCACTCTCAGCAACACTTGCCTGAGCCTTAACCTTCTGCCACCACCCAGACGCCAGTTCACCTCCAGTGTTCTCATCTTTGTCTTCCTAAGGTGGAACAAGCCACATGTGGTGGGGCACACCTGTCACCCCAGCTACTGAGATAGAGGAGGGAAGATCAAGACTTCAAGGTTATCCTCGGCTACTTAAGGACGCCAGCCTGGGCTATGTGAGACCCTGTCTCCAAAAGCTGAGAAGATAAAATTATAGATTTCTGAGCCTGTTTCCAATGTATGTGGCACACAGTAAATGCACACACAGTATGCTTGTCGTTGTTAGGCAGCCCATACCCGTAGCCAAGTGCCCCACTGACCTCGGCCACGAAGGGTGTTGGGTCCTACCCTGAGCAAACACTGCCTCTCTGGCACCAGGCCAGGCCCAGGAGGAAGGACTGAGCCTAAATTCTCAGCGTGGACTTTCCCCAGAACTGGTGCCACACGGAAATGCCAGGCCAGACACGCAGGGATTTTTCTAGGTGTTGATCCTGGGGCAGTTTCTTACGGGGTCAGCTCTAAGACCCCTGTGTGACGATCTTACTCTACTGTGCAGCCTGGGGGAGCTGCTGCCCCTGTCTGGGCCTCACTTCATTTTGTGCCTAATAACAGGAACTAAGCTGGGAACAAGGACACACGGAGCCCCAGCGTCTGCTACTGTAGCATTGGTTTCTCCACTGTGCAAAATGAGAAACTGAGGCTGGGCTAGGGCAATGGCAGATAGTTGGACCTCCCAATGCTAGGTCCATCGGTGTCTTGAGCCTTTCCTGTCCAGAATAGAGTAACCCCAGGGCTGGCTGGACACACCCTCCTGAAGGTAATTGTTGTTCTTTGTTTTGGGGCAAATGGCACAGAAGCGATTCCTGTGCCTCCCAACAGCTCTGTCAGTCCTGTCAGGCATCTGTCCATCCATTCCACCCTCATCGTGCAATTCTCCTGACAGACATGCCCTGGGAAGTTGACAGAGCTCCTATCCTCTCCTTTCCCCACAATGTGTAACCCAGGACAGGTGGCACATTCATGCCTTGGAAATATGGGGTGACCCTCAGGGAGAGTTCCAGAAAAACTCAGAGTTAGTTCAGAAGTACCCCAACTTTCTCTGTCATCTCTCCAAACTGCAGGCCAGCCACCCATGGGAACTAGGGTCCCCTTACCCCATCCTGCTAGGGGACCAGGGACCAGCCTCCCCAGCCACTGCCTGCGCTCACAATGACCCTTTGAAGGCTGGGCTGGAGCGTCCTGGGCGCTGTGCCAGGGTAGAAACTGCAGCCACTCGAACTTTCTGAAACTGTGTCAGATGCCCACACAGGATGTGAGCTTCCGGGTCCCATGGGGGGCATCCGGAGCAAACTTGGGGGTCCCGGGAGCCCGAGATGGGATCACTCGCGTGCGTAATGCCCTTAGGATGAGCTCAGCTGGAGACTTACCCGTCTAGGAGGCTGAGTGAGTGGATGCAGGGTGGGCGGTGGCAGCTGGGTCCTGGATGGCTGTCTGGCATGGGTGGCAGGGAGGAGATCCGAGCTGGCTTCTCAGGCCGGACAACCTGTTTGCTGAGCGCGAGCGGAGTGGAAGGAACAGCGGGCGCGTCCCTTTGCCGGGTGGAACCGGCAGGGCTGTGCAGGTCCTGAGCAATGGTGAGTGCAATATGGGCCAGCCCGCAGGTAGGAGGGCTTGTGGCTCAGTCGCGAGGTACGCTCACGTGGCCAGACAGGCCTTAACCCCTGAGCACCCAGGGAGGCCTAGCTAGTCCTGCGCCCAGCAGCACTTACAGGTGTCACAGAGTAGGTACTCAGAAGACACCGAGCATCCTAAGGGATGAATGGGTTGGGCCTCTTGTTGCAACCCACGCTGTCAAACTTCCCGCTTTCATCGCAAGGGGAAACACTGGAATAATCAAAGCCCGCATCGGAGCTACGGCCCCCTCATCACTATGGGATTCCAGGCAGGGCTCCACTCCTGGCCACGCCCCCAGCCCTTCACTAGGTAGTCTAGGCTGGAACTCCATCCTGATCACGCCCCCAGCCTCCTCACTGGAGTATGGGCGGGGTCTCCACCCTGACCACGCCCCCAGCCTTCTTTGGGGAATTCTTGGCCAGGCAGCACCTTTTAGCCACACCCAAGATCCTATCTATTCAGTTGGCATTGACTTCTCTGTACACCTGGTCCCTTGTGACTTTCCAGTTTCAAGTTTTATTTTTTTTAACTTTGCTTCCTCTTAATTGGAGCTCTCCTGACCTAGTTCCTTCCTGTGATGCCCAAACAGTTCTCAGCTTTTACCGGGTGTCCACATTTCTGCAGGAGTTGGCAACCCTATCTTAGTTCCTCCTGCTAGAAGGCTTCAGATTCAGGCTTCTAACCTGCTTTCAGAAGGTGCTGGGCTCCAGTGACCACTCTTTGGAAGCCCTGACTTTAGTCAAGTTCTGTCCATGCCACACGCTAAAGCGATCTTTCTGATGCAACGTCTTAATGAATGGGCAGGGTGACCATGCTTATCATTCTAGCAAAGGGAAGCCGAGGCTGGAGTGCCTTTCTTAAAAACACAAGAAATAATATATATTACATACATACATATTATTTTGCAATATGAGGCATGCTTATTTTTATTGATAACTTGTGTTGTAAAGTGATAAAATGACAGTAGTGAAATACACTTCTAATAAATGTAATAAATTTCTTTAATGCACACACTCCTATAGCCCAGGTTGGTCTCTTTAAGTCAATATATAGTTGAGGACAGCTCAGACCAGCACCGGGGAGGCAGAGGCAGGTGGATCTCCAAGTCTGAGGCCAGCCTAGTTTACGAGTTCTAGGAACTCAGAACTCCACCTGCCTCTGAGTGCTGGGATTAAAGCTGTGTGCCACCACTGCAGTAGTTGTGGGTTTTTTGTTGTTGTTGTTTTTGGTTTGGGTGTTTTGTTTTGTTTTAAGATAGGGTTCCACTATGTAGCCCTGGCTAGGCTGGAACTTGCTATGTAGACCAGGCTGGCCTTAGCTTAGAGATTTGCTTGCCTCTGCCTTTGGTGTTAGTGTCCGCCTGGGGTGCTCCGGAGCCTCATTTCTAGGCTCTGCCCCTAATATCCGATTGGCTGTAGTAGACTCTAGGCCCCGCCCCATCTCGGTCCCCTGCAGACGCTCCTCCCTCAGGTTTGTTGGAGCTGCCCTGTTCATCCCTCTATGGACGCTTGGCGGCGCTGGTGAGTCGTACTTCACCTTAGCCCCACCCCTGTTACCTAATTGGTCAGGTTCCTCCTTTTGCTGAAGCCCCTCCCTCCGCCTCATACTGCACGTGAGCACAAGTCCTTCCGGCACCGGACGCCCGAGGGCGCTCGCAAGTCCCTTGAGTAGGTGCCGCCCTAAGTCCGGTCCTTATATCCGATTGGTTAAAAGCTTCGCGTCGACGCCAGGCTCCGCCCAGACTCCGCCCTCCGCCCTGTAGTGCGGGCGGTGCTTGTTGTTCAGCGGCGGCGGCCGAGCTCGGGTGCATCCTCGGGCCCGCCGCCGCCGCCCGAGCGCTCGGCCATGGAGCTAGAAGTGCCGGACGAGGCGGAGAGCGCCGAAGCGGGGGCCGTGACGGCGGAGGCGGCCTGGTCTGCGGAGAGTGGGGCGGCAGCAGGTAAATGCTATCCCCCCGTCGCTGCGATGGGCTCGCCCCGCTCCCCTGCCGTGGCGTGTGGTCTCGCCCGCCCGCTTCGCGCTGTGCTGCGGCCCGCCGGGCTGATCCATTTTCACGCGCGGCGCGGGGGTGCTCGCGCTCTCCCATTGCATGCGCGGGGGAGGGGGCATCAGCGCTCGGGCCGGGGAGGCTGCACCGCCCCGCCCCGGGATGCGGGGCTCGCAGTGCTCGGCCCGTTTTAGGGTTCTTGGGTGACGCGGTGGAGCCGCAGGCGAGCGTGGGTGCGGGTCTTTATCCTGGCAGCCTGTGCATACAGCCAGCCCGTTTGAGATGCATGCAGTAGCGGTGAAGCGGTCCTCCGGTTTGGAGGTAGAGGGGTCCCGTTTTGGGGCATTCTCTTGCTGCAGGGGATAGAGACAAGTGAGTCATAGCTGCCCCTTTGAGTGTGTGGCGAGTGGCTTCTCCACGATGTGTGGGATACTGGAGCACCCTCATTCTAATGGGGGAACCCCACCTGCGGACCCTGCCTGGCAAGGAAGGGCGAGTATGCCCTCCATGCGACCCCCTTTGCTGGGCTGTGTCAGTCTTGAAACTATCACCTTCTGCTCCCTCCCTGCTACGAACCACTGATCACCAATTTGTGGGCCTCAGTTTGCCTCCCTCTAAAATGGGGGCTGCGGAAGGATATAGAAATGATGTTGAGGTGCCTTCTGTGTCCTGGCTGGGTGAGCAGATGTCCCGTCAATCCCCCAACCTCCCAGACCCTTCTCCCTGGACTCTGACTGCCATGCTAGGGTAGCCTGTGGGGCCACCCAGCTTCCTTGTCATGAGCAGCGTCTCTGGGCTTGCGTTCTGTAGGCTGTAGGCGGGGCAGTCGGTATGCACAGCTGAGAGAGAACAGACTGCCCCCTTCTCCATCGAGGTCACAGGAACTTTCTGGATTCACAGAACTCTAGGCTTCCTCCAGTAGTACTCTGTGGCTGACAGCTGCAATTAGGTCTCTGTGGACTCCATAGGCTTCCAAGGCTCTTCCTAACTACGCTCATGGAAGACTAAGAGGGAGGAGCCAGGGAGCCAGTGGCCCCCAACCCTAGGTGCTCGGCTTCTTTCTCCATGCCATTGGGAACCCATGGTAGCTAGCCTGCTTCTGTGCTGTCACCTGGTGTCCCATGCTATGTTGGAGAAATTGTGCAGGGGACAGCAGGGCCCTTGAGTGTGCATAGACCTGGAAGCTGCAGGCCTCAGTTCCCACAGCAGCCTTGGCAAGCGTTTCCCCCGTGTGGAGCCTTGTTCTTCATCACTGGGGGCCGGGGGCTGACGAGCTAGCTGGAGCAGACAGGGCCTGTCAGCGAACTCTGGATAAACCTGTGTCTGACCCCCAGGGGCTGTTCCTCCCGGAAGTTCCTTTTCCTGCCTAAAGTCCTGTTAGTCATCCACATAGAATCCCATAGCTGTCATAGTCCCAGCCTCCAGCCTGGTTCCCTGATGGGCCCCCCCTGTAAAATGGAGAAGCCATCTGGATCTACTCTGACCTTGGGCTGAAGCATCCGACCCCTGACTGCTTTAAAGGAGTCAGTTGCATTTATTTACCACCATCTGTATACCTGCCTCCATGTGAACATGGTGGGTGTCTAGCGTTGGTGTCCCCAGCCATTTGGGGGCTGGAGGTCAAAGGCAGGAAGATCGAGCCCTACCCTGCTTCCCAGAAGACCTGACGCTCTGGGTGCCTGTCTCCCCTGTAGTCCTGTCAGCAGTCTGTTATCTGTTCTGGTAATTTGCACCTATCTGATGGGAAGGAACCTATCTCTGTGGTGTTTAGAATCCAGTTACCTTAAGTCTCCTTACTCCAGAGGCCTGGCCCAAAAAACACCTGCCTGCTGCCTTCCTGTGCTCTTGGGGCCCTTGTGCGGTTGGTGGGTGGGTGGTATGATTTGGGAATCCTGGGTCCTAGGACACAGGGCTGGTGACCTGTCTGGGCTCTGCTGTGAGTGTTCCTAGGCTCCGTCGTTCCCAACCTGCCACTGTCTTCCCCCCATCTAAACTGGTGGCGAGTTATGTCAGTGTTGCTTCTAAAATCACCCCAGAGCCTGCCTACGGCTCCTCCACCTCGTGCCTCTGCTGGTCCGGCATTATCGTCTTTCATTTTGTTTCCACCAGCTCTCCCTTCATAAGGAGCCCCTCCTTCTGCCCACGCTGCTGCCCAGTCCTCTCCCCAGCCCTGTCTACTCCTTGCACCCTCCATGCCAGCCACAGGAACCTCTATGCTCCTGCAGCGGCTCAGCACCGGAGCAGGTGGCATTCAGCAGGTACTTGGCGACTGTCAAGGTGTGTCGGGTGGCAGATGCCATGAACCAGTAAAAGGTGGTCACCTCGGTGTCAGGGTCAGAGCCGCTGGCCTTAGAGACAAAAGGCGCAGTCAAGTCTTGCCCTGGGTGTTCTCTTGAGATCATGCAGTTGAATGACTGCGGCCTTAGTCTCCCCAATAGAGAGAGGCTCTGGGCCCTTCCTCGGTTAGACTGTTGGGGTCACGACGCTGATGTGCACAAGAACAAGGTAACGCTGGGCGGGGACTGGAGTAGTTGCGGCCCCTTACTGGGTTTTGTCAGTAAAGTTTTATCGGCACATGAGCCGTGCCCATCATCCCACAGGGTGCCTTGGCTGCCTCTCTGTTCATTTGTGGAGCTGGGCAGCTGCAGTTGGGACTGCTGGTGACGCAGACGCATGCAGACTCAGTCTGCTTCCCTCAGAAGGTATTTGTCAGACTCAGGAGCCCGTTAGACACCGGTCAGCTGTCATCAAGGTGACATTAAGCTAGGTCCTGAGGAGGAGTATCCGCCTGTGCAGAGAGCCGGCCTAGGGCACACGAGTCCCTGGGCTCTGCCCCAGGGCCATGTCAACCAGCTGTGGTGGGTAACACCTGTCATCCCAGCACTAGGGAGGTGGAGGCCTGAACATCAGGAATTGAAGGTTAGCCTTGGCTACATGCTCAGAGGAGTCAGTCCTCTCCTACCTTGTAGGTCCTGGGGATGGAATTCAGCGGCAGAGGCTTGACAGCAAGCTCCTTACTCACTGAGCCATTCTGCTGGTCCAGTGTTGGCCTTTCTTGAGCCTCTACTGTGTCTGGTAGGCTACGGGCTTTGATGGCCAGGGGCTGGCCTGGAGGAGCTCTCACGGAGGCTTTGAGAGCCAGCCTGCTCAGAGCCCTGGGCTGTCTGTGCTCGTGTGTGCGAGCTACAGGACTGGGGACCCTTGACGTGGCAGCCTGGGTGAATTAAGGCCACCCTGGCCTTGGTCATGGAAGCTGTGTCCCTTGAAAATGGATGTGGAGAGGTAGCAAGGGTTTGCTGGGTCTGAGTGGACCATGAATGCGCTGCTGCGTTCTGACTTCTACTGCACTGTCATCCCTGTCCCGGGTCATTATGCAGGTGAAGACCCTGCCACAGGATTACGCCGAGCTGGGAATTAGCTCAGAGCCATTGCAAAGCCGCAGCACTGCAGGCTGACGGACCCTTCGCTGTCACAGCCTTCAGGGTCCTAACTCCCAGCGGTGGCAGTGGCTCGTGTGCCTGTCTTTGTCAGGGTGTAGGGGACATGCGCACTGAGCAAGTTTGGACTGAGTGGCTAGCCCTCTGAGGGCGCTGGGGTCGACCCTGGTCCAAGATCTGATAGAGGTTAGGTATACTGTGAGCATATTGTGAGCATACTGTGAGCATACTGTGACGAGGGGACCAGTAGACTTCGTGGTCTGGGTGCGTGCAGGAGCTCAGCTGTGGTCACCATACATGATTCTGGGAACTAGTTCTTACTTGCTTGGGAAGTTTTTTGCCACTCTGGCCCTGTCACCACTGCTTGCTCCATCTGACCTCCCTGGCCATTTTTCTTAGCTTGGATGCCTTTGTTCCCATGCCAAACACAACTTGTGCCTCATGTTCTTAAAAACTATCTTTTCTGTTGCCAGTTGTGCAGTCTTTTGTTGGTTTGTAGGAACTCTTTGTATATTGTAGACCCTTTCACCTGTGACACCACTGTGCATCACGCCACTCTTTGGTGATTACTGACCATCAGCAGGTTTTAGTTTTTCTGTTGTCAAGAGTATCCATCTGACTGTTAACCGCTTCCTGGTTTGACATCATAGACAGAAATTCTCCAGTTTCTTAGTCTTTCCTGTCCCTCCTTTTGTTTTTGTTACTGTGTTCTATGCAGCCCAAGCTGGCCTCAGACTTACTGTCAGCTCTCTTTCCTTCACCTCCTATGTGCAGGGTGACAGGTGTGTGCCACCACAGCTGGCTTATGAGGTGCCTGGGTCACGTGATGTGCATGCAGGGAAAGTACCCTGTTCACTGAGCCTCAGCCCAGCCTCCCTTTTTTCCTCTTGTTTTCTGAGCTGGGGGCGAGGGGGGTGGTCTTGTAGCCAGGCTGGGGACACACAAAAAATAACCAGGAATTCTGCGCCGTGGACATTGTACCTCGGGGTCACGTGTCCTGGTGGGGCACAGCGGGAGCCCTCTGCCTGTGACTTTGGTGGGGCTCTCTTGCTTGACGTTTAGCTCTTTGGGACAGTCTCTGGCACCTTCTCCTCCCTCCACCACTGCACTGAACAGTGCTCACCTACTTGAAGACCTGTGGGACCGTGGGTGGCCTGGTTGCCCTGCCTAGCCTGGCTTCCTGTTTACCTTTGGAGCTGGCCAACAGAGAAGCACAGGGTTTGTCTTGTGTGATGGGTCAGAGGGACAGTCACCCTGGAAAACGTGTCCACTTCTAGCCCCACCCCACCGCCCTGCCAGATGCCTGACCGCTGTCTCCAGCGGCTCCTAAGGACCTGCAGTCGTGCGGCTGCCCCACCTCTCAAGCATCACCACCTCGTGACTTCCTCTCTTGTTCCAAAGAGGTGACGAGTGTTCCCAGGACAGGCGGGCTGAGGGGAGGAAGTGCTATCCATTCCTACTTAGAGCCCAGGCCTGCCCAGTCAGGAGGCTGCACATGGTTGTCCCTGGGTGCTTCCTGGTCACCCGCCTTCCGCGGGAATGGAGATGTGTGAGAGAGGCTGCTGGCTTCACTCAGCCTCTCTGAACCCTAGGTGGAGTTCACACTTGCGGCTGCAGTGCTCAGGTGCGGACTCGAAGCTTGTGTTGCATTCAGTCGTCACCCCACGGTCTGTCCATCCATCCATCCGTCCGTCCACCCGCACTGCAGCTAGCTCTGCATGTGCTCAGGCAGGCATCTGCTGCAGCCCTGCCTCTCCTGTGCCTTTATATGGGCTCTGGGCACTGGACTTGGGACCTCAGGCCTCTTGCACCTTCCCCTGCTGGCCTCAGTGGGGCTGTATCAAAACTGTGCAGTCTCGTTCCAGAACCCTCCATCACCCCACCCATTTCTCAGCATCTCTTGGCACTCACGAGTCCACTTCCTGTCTGGGAGCCCAAAGGGTGTGTCCTGTTCCCTCACCGAGTCCCATGTCCTTCAGGTCCCTCCACAGTGTGGGCTGTAAGAACCTCACTCCTGTTCATGGCTGAGTAATACTCTAACGTGGGGACAGGATGCTCTGTGTTCCATTCCCCTGTGGACAGACGTCCATGTTTCCTTGGCTGTTTTCGGAAAGTCCCACAGGGACTGTGCACAAGGTTTGGGTGGATCGGGGTTTTCGCTTCCCCTGATGGCTGTCTGAGGGTAGACTAGCTGACTCAGAGAAACTGTGTGTCCGAATGAGGACAAGCCAGGCTCACCCACAGCCCTGGATACTTCTTCCCTGCCTGCTGCAAGTGGCATCCTGTGTCTAGCTTCACTGACACTGGTGGTTGCTTTTAATTGTTGATTTTTTATATGTACCCGCCATGACTGTGTGTACGTGCTGCCCGAGGGGGAGGTCAGAGATCAACTTGCAAGAGTCACTTTTCTCTTTCTACCATGGGGCCCTTGGGTTTGAACCCAAGCTGTGCAGCTGGCAGCAAGCACCTTCCCCCTTGAGCCTGCTCTCGCTCATGTTCGTCTTTTAGGAGTGTGTGACTGTGGCTGTTTCACTGTTTGTATATGTGTGTGTGCGCATGTGTCTGCACGGTTTGCGGTCACCATAGTGCCAGTCTGTGGTACACTAGATCCCCTGGTCCTGAAGATACAGGTGGCTGCTAGTCACTGTGTGGCTGGTGGATATCACACCCAGGTCCTCGAGCCAGCTCCCCAGCTCATCATTGCGACTGTCCCTCCTTCTTCTCCTCTTCCTCCTCCTCCTCTTCCTCCACCTCTCCTCCTCTTCCTCTTCCTCTTTCTCCTCTTCCTCCTTCTTCTTTTCTTTTCTTTCTTTCTTTCTTTTTTTTTTTTCCTTTGAGACAGGGTTTCTCTGTATAGCCCTGGCTGTCCTGGAACTCACTCTGTAGACCAGGCTGGCCTCGAACTCAGAAATCTGCCTGCCTCTGCCTCCCAAGTGCTGGGATTAAAGGCGTGCGCCACCACTGCCTGGCCTGTCCCTTCTTCTTATGTTTTAGACACGGTCTCCCTGTGTAGCTCAGGCTGGCCTCAAACTCCCAGTGCTCCTGTCTCAGCCTCCTGAGAGCCAGAGTGACAGAGCCAGGATGAGAGCAGGATGAGCAGCACAACCCCACATGCTGAGTGAGCCGTGCTCCTAAATGGCCTCAAAGCCAGCATCCTGTAAGGGCAGGGCCATCCCCTCCCAGGAGGCTTCTCTTCTTTTGTATGTCCCTGAGGTGAACAGTAGATGCCAGTCAGGAGGCGGCCGTGACCTCACTGTGGTTCCCACTGCAGAGATGGTTAGAGGACAGGTGGGCTGAGTAAATAGCCACAGGAGAAAGGGACTGGGCAGGAAGCGTCACATTGTCCCTGAGCCCTAAACAACAGCAGCCGCCCACACAGAGGGCGCCAGGAATGGAGCCAGCTGTGCAAAGGTGCCGTCGGCAGACACGCTGACTTGGGGTAATGGTGGGACAGCACGTGGCGGACATCAGGCACCTGGACAGTCCATTCATGTGTGGGTCCTGCCGAAGCCGGGATGGAGCACCCTGGTGGAAGGAATTATTAGAAATGCAAGGGGAATGGGTAGACATGGACTAGGAGCCTCTGCATCCCAGGCAGCAGCGGACCTGGGTCCTTGGCCCTCCCACAGCCCATCCTGTGATCCAGGCTGTGATCTGGCTTCCAGGCCTCGCAGTGCTCACCTCTCCACTCACCACTGTGACATGTTTTCTTGAGAACATTAACTGAGGGTCCTTAGCCCCCTTTCCCCCAGTCCCTGGGTAATGCCTGAGAGCTCGGGGGCAGGCATCTGTGCAGGCTCAGTGGTTGAGACCCTGTTTCAACACCCTCCCATTGCCCACACAACACAGGAGGCGCCATCTTGCTCTAGAGCCCAGGCTGGCCTGAAGCCCGTCACCTCATGCCTCAGATTCCCGGGCGCTGAGACGATGGTTGTGAGATATCATGGCTGTGTTCTTCATTTCTGCCTGTCCTAGCTGTCAGACCAGACTCGTGTGTATTGGACAGTGGTAAAGCAGGAAGGGACAATACTCTCGGGGCAGGAGGAGTCCAAGGGTCCAGTACTGTTCTGTCCGTGTGGTGGGATAAAGATTAACCCACAGAGAGAGCAGGAGCCTTGGGCGGGGGCTCTGCTCCTCCGGGATTTGGCAAATTCTTTCTCTAGACTGTGCCATTGTGTCCCACTATGCCGGCTGCAGTAACTTCTAGGATCCAGTTTTCTCTGCAAGTGACAGACAGAGTGTGCCCAGGCAAGTGGCATTCTGCTTACCAGGGAAAGGTGGTCACCCACAGGCACCCTGAGAGCTGCCTTACTAGACAGGGACTCATATAACCAAGCCTGACACTGGTCACTATGTAGCTGAGGCTGGCCTTCCTAATTGTAAGAAGTAGATGCTCTCCTGGTCCTCTCCTGATGCCACTCTTGTAACACCTCCCTGGGCGGCAGTGACTGGACAGCCAGCAGCTCTGCATGCTGCTGGTGTTCCTGCACCATCTCCTCCTCCTCCTCCTCCTCCTCCTCCTCCTCCTCCTCCTCCTCCTCCTCCTCCTCCAT
>JANHMN010000021.1:980235-1016750 GCA_030674055.1 Rhabdomys pumilio | reverse complement strand
CAGTGAGGGGCTGGGGGTGTGGTCAGGGGTGGAGCCTCACCTAGAATTCCCCAGTGAGGGGCTGGGGGTATGGTCAGGGGTGGAGCCTCACCTAGAATCCCCAGTGAGGGGCTGGGAGTGTGGTCAGGGATGGAGCTCTGCCTAGAATCCCGCAGTGAGGGGCTGGGGGTATGGTCAGGGGTGCAGCCTCACCTAGAATCCCCAGTGAGGGGCTGGGGTGGAGTGCAGGTGGACTGTCCGAAGCCATCCCCAACTCTTTTGAGATCTGAGGATCAAGCCGGACTTTGGTCATCTACTGAACGATGGCTCCTTGTACTCTCTCACCCTACAGAACCTCAACCAAAACCCACGGACACTGCTGCCCAAGTTCTATGGGCTGTACTGCGTGCAGTCTGGTGGCAAGAACATCCGTGTGGTGGTTATGAACAACGTGCTGCCCCGTGTCGTCAAGATGCACCTCAAATTCGACCTCAAGGGCTCCACGTACAAGCGCAGGGCCAGCAAGAAGGAGAAGGAGAAGAGCCTGCCCACCTACAAGGACCTGGACTTCATGCAGGACATGCCTGAAGGACTGCTGCTGGACTCAGACACCTTCAGCGCCCTGGTCAAGACGTTGCAGAGAGATTGCCTGGTAAGCCTCGGGCTCCGCCCTTACCCAGAGCTGCCAGTGCTCGCTCAGGAGTGGAGCCAGTTCCTGTTGGTGATTCCGATTGTCCCAGCACTTGGGAAGCTGAGGCAGGAGAGTCACTCAGGCTAGGGTCAAAGCTTGGATATGTTAAGCTGTCCCCATACAGAAGATGAAGATGGGGTTGGTGTTTAGGTAGCACAGGGCTGGGCTGGCCTCCGTCCCCAGCACCACACAGAAAACCAAGGAGCTGACATCTACAGGCCGACCAACAGAGCCAACTCACCTGGCACATACACGCAGCTCGGCCTCGGCGTAGCACCCGAGCAACTGGAGCAGGGGCTATCCCAAAAACTGTGGCCTGTCTGTGGGATTTGTTCTTCTAGCTGGGCTGCCTTGTCTGACCTCAGTGGGAGAGGAAGTGCCTAATGTCTCAGAGACTTGAAGTGTGTGTGGGAGATACAGAGAGGGACCCCCCACCTGCTCAGAGGAGAAGGGAAGTGGGGAGGGATTGTGTGAGGTAGTGACCAGGAGGGAGGCAGTAAGCAGGACATAAAGTGAACAGTAAAAAGGTAAAAATTAAATTTAAAAAAAGAAATTAGCGGGTAAACATAGCTCAGAGGGTTGAGACCCTGCCCTCTATGAGGGGGCCCAGGGCTCCATCCTGCCGCTACAGAGACCAAATGTGGAGGGAGACCCGGATGTGAGAAGTTACTGCTTCCTGGGGATTCTAGAAAGAATCTCGGGAGTGGCAGGGACAAGTGGAGGGGAGAGGACACAGCACGAAGACTGAAGGAAGGTCGAGCCAGTGGTGGCAGCACATGCCTGCCATTCTGCAGCTGGGAGGCTGAGGCAAGAGTGCCACATGTGGGTGGACTACGTAATATGAAGGTCTCACATAGCCCATGCTGTCCTGGAACTTGCTATGTAGACCAGTCAGGACCTAGAGACACAGTTCTGTCTGCCTCTGTCTCCCAAGTGCTGGAATTAAAGATGTGCACCAAACAAGGTCTACCTAAAAGCAGTCTCTTAAGTTCCTGACTCCTGCAATGTTGGGAGAGGGGGCAAGCATCAGCAGTCAGCACCCTGTCTTCTGAGTTCACTGTCCATAGCTCTCAGACTCCCTGAAGGACCAGCTCAGAGGGCTTCTTGGCTCTTCTGCCTGGCCTGAGTGGCTCTGGCTTCCAGCCCTGGAAGTCACACACTGTACCCTCCCAGCCCCAGGACCAAGCCCCCCATCCAGGAGAAATAGGTCTGTCCCCTTCAGGACCCTGTTGGTCCTGACAACACTTGGGTACCTTTGCCAGGGTGCTGGGTCCCCATTTTGTTTGACTTGGCGGCTGCACCACCTGTCCCCTGACCTGTGTCCCCTGACCTGTGTCCCTGGTGCCAGGTGTTGGAGAGCTTCAAAATAATGGACTACAGCCTGCTGCTGGGTGTGCACAACATAGACCAGCAGGAGCGCGAGCGCCAGGCTGAGGGCGCCCAGAGCAAGGCTGGTGAGAAGCGGCCCGTGGCCCAGAAGGCTCTGTATTCCACGGCCATGGAGTCCATCCAGGGCGGAGCTGCCCGCGGGGAGGCCATTGAGACAGATGACACGTAAGTGGTATTCACTGTAGCCCACACTCCATCCATATGCAGTGAAAAGGCTGCATGTGCAGTTATAGACCCCAGCCACAAGAGGGCAGAGCAGCCGGGCACGGTGCTGCACTTGATTCCCAGCACTTGAGGCAGAGGCAGGGGAGTCTCACACGAGTTTCAGGCCAGCCAGTGCAGCATGGTGAGACTGTGGAACAGAGAGGGCCAGGGGCTTTACAGTGGCCCAGCGGGAGGCCACGTGTGCCCTCTTCATCTGCTCCACACTATGGCCTGAAAGGGAGGCTGCCCTGCTCTCAGAGGTGGGAGGAAGAGCTGTTAATCACAGACCTAGGGATAAGCCACAGCTCGCCTGGGAGCAACAGGAGTGAGCAGAGGCCTTGTGCGCTGTCTCCTCACTGTCTCGGCTTTGTAGGGTCTGCGTGGGGCCCTGGAGGGAGCAGGTGAGCCTGTGTGTCCCATGTGAAGTGAGATGAGCCGGTGGGGCTTCACCTTCAGGGCTTGAGGCCACTGAGACGTCGAGGAAGGTCACTAACTGGGCCTCATGGGGCAGGCTCGTTGCATCAGCACCTTAGGATGTTTGAGGCAGCCATGCCTTGGTAGTGTGTGTGTGCACACAGAGCCCTGCTGTAGTTGCTCAGGCTGGGCCACAGGGCAGCTTCTGGCCCTGTGTGCTCCCAACATGGTGGTCCCCAGAGTTGTGAGCCTAGCCCTCCTGTGTTCACTGACCCGAGTCTCTCTGCACAGGATGGGTGGGATCCCAGCAGTGAACGGGCGCGGGGAGCGACTGCTCCTACACATCGGGATTATCGACATTCTGCAGTCCTACAGGTGCGCAGGACACGCCCACCCGCCTACACGCTCCTTGACCCCAGCCCACCCAGTCTTCAGCTGCATCTGGGTTCCACCCCAGCTCTGCCCCTGTCAGCCCAGCTTGGTGGGTTCCTCTGAGCCCTGCCTCCTAGGCTGGCATTGGGCCACTGGGCTGACAGTCTGGGCCCCGTCTGTCCCCAGGTTCATCAAGAAGTTAGAACACACCTGGAAGGCCCTCGTCCACGATGGGGTGAGCTCCATTCATTCATTGCACTGAGGCCGGAGTGGGCAGGGGTCATAGAGCTGAGCACCAGCCTCCAGCCTGGCTTCCACGGAGTGCACTGGGAGTGTGCTGAGCTGCCGAGGCACCCACAGCCCCTGCCTCAGTGACTCTCACACCAGTGTTCAGGGCTCCCGTAGAATCCAGAATAGAGTCCAGGATGTCCTAGGGTCTTTGGGACGGACAGTCCTGGCGGAAGGGTCCAGAGTGTGTGCTGCAGTCAGCTGGCCAAGGCCGGTGCGTGCGTGTGAGTGTGACCCTGTCCCTGCTCTCCTAGGACACTGTCTCCGTGCACCGGCCCAGCTTCTATGCCGAGCGCTTCTTCAAGTTCATGAGCAGCACAGTTTTCCGGAAGAGTTCCTGTGAGCCATCACCTGTAGGACAGGGACAAGGGCCATCGAGTCCCCGCCTGGGGTTGGGGGAAGAGTGAGACCAGCCAGGCGAGCTCCAGTGAGCCCCGATCTGCGGGCCTGGGCCCAGATGGGCCACATGTGCCCAGTTCACACAGGCCCAGCAGCAGGACATTGGGAGGGGCCGGCAGGCAGGGCTGCGCCCAGCCTCCTGTACAGTCCTGAAGGGTGGAGCACAGGGCATAGACCATGGAGGAGGGAAGAGATGCTGCCAGGAAGCCATGGGATCCGAGGTCATCCCAGGACTGACCTCTTGCTTTCTGCCTGACTCTGCAGCCCTGAAGTCCTCTCCATCCAAGAAAGGGCGTGGTGCCCTGCTGGCTGTCAAACCCCTGGGGCCCACTGCCGCCTTCTCAGCCAGCCAGATCCCTAGCGAGAGAGAAGATATGCAGTATGACCTGCGGGGGGCCCGCAGCTACCCCACGCTGGAGGATGAAGGTGATCTGCCAACCTGGGCTCTGGGCACCCAGGAAGCCAGCCCTTGAAGGAACCCAGGCACGTGGGCTGGGGCATGCCATACAGTGGATGCAGAGGTCATGGGGCAGCCTGAGCCCAGGAGGTAGTGGGAGGTGAGGAGGGAACACACCAGCGGGAATGAATGGCTGCAGGCCCTGCGGGCTGTTGAGTGGTCCAGGTTTCTGACACTAACACGACCAACCAGAGTGGACGGGGTGGCTGAAGGACCATTTACAAGGGCTGGAGCAGAAGGGCAGCTCCTGAGGTGGAGCTGTATGGCAGGGGAGGTGGGCTGCAGGCATACAGGCCTCTGCTTGCTGCTCCACAGGCCGGCCTGACCTCCTGCCCTGCACCCCACCGTCCTTTGAGGAAGCCACCACAGCCTCCATCGCCACCACCCTGTCATCCACCTCCCTCTCCATCCCAGAGCGGTCCCCTTCAGACACATCAGAGCAGCCCCGGTACAGGTAGGCAGGGTTCAGGAGGGTGGAGCCATGTGGAGCTGGTGCTGGGAGCAGGCGACCACAGGCCTGTGTGCCTCAGCGCTGACCCAGGTACCCGTCTCTGTGCCTTTCCCACAGGCGGCGCACACAGTCTTCAGGCCAGGATGGCCGGTGAGCCCCTTCTTTCCCCATGGCCCCACCCACCTAACAGGCAGCAGCACTGGCACTGAGCTCCAGGCTTCACCCCACAGACACTGCAGGCCTGGCCGGCTTCCAGAACCTTCCGACCCTCCTGCATCTCAGCTCCAGACACCAGGGCCAAGCTCCCCAGCGTGCGGGCCGTGGGCCGCTGGCCACCTGCTTGTGCTGCGAATGCACTCCAGGCCTCAGCAGGACCCAGCGGCTGCTCCCCGGGGACCACCCCAGGCTAGGACTCCCTGGGAACCAGGAATTGCATGCAGCTCTGGGGTCGGGGAGGAAACTGAGGCTGGGCCATCCTCTGCAGGCCCCAGGAGGAGCCCCATGCGGAAGACCTGCAGAAGATAACTGTGCAGGTGGAGCCAGTGTGCGGTGTGGGGGTTGTGGTCCCCAAGGAGCAGGGTGCGGGGTGAGTGTCCTCCTCATTCAGGGATGCTGACGCGGCATTGGCCCATCCATCCCCGCATGCTCTTAACAGGAGGGGACACCAAGCTGAGTTCAAGGCTTGTGATCTAAATCAGTGAGTGCACACCTGTCAGCCAAGCACTGAGGCAGGAGGATGATGTCTTAGAGGTTTTGTTACTGTGATAATTGCCATGACCTTAATTTAGGAAAGGAAAGTTTTATTTCCACTGGTAGCGCTCACCTTACCTCTGTCACTAAGGGAAGTTGGGGCTGGAACTGACTGACCATGGAGGGTGCCTCAACAGGCGTTCTTACATACCCAGGACCTCCTGCAGGGTGCGCCCTCACAGTGGGAAGACCTCCTGCAGGGTGCGCCCTCACAGTGGGAGGACCTCCCGCAGGGTGCGCCCTCACAGTGGGAGGACCTCCCGCAGGGTGCGCCCTCACAGTGGGAGGGCCTCCCGCAGGGTACGCCCTCACAGTGGACGGGCCTCCCACATCAGCCAATAGAGACAGTGCCCCACTGACTGGGTATGGTGGAGCACAACTTTAATCCCAGCATTCAGGAGGCAGAGGCAGAGGAGTCTCCGTGAGTTTGAGGCCAGCCTGGAGTACAGAGACATTAGGACAGCTGGGCTATTTTGAGAGACCCTGTTTCAAAATAAATGTAAAAATCAGTAAGCCGGACAGTGGTGGCGCACGCCTTTAATCCCAGCACTTGGGAGGCAGAGGCAGGCGGATTTCTGAGTTCGAGGCCAGCCTGGTCTACAGAGTGAGTTCCAGGACAGCCAGGGCTACACAGAGAAACCCTGTCTCGAAAAAAAAAAAATCAGTAAAAAAAGAAAGAAAATACCCTGTAGACTCGTGTGGTAGGGGACATTTTACTCAATTAGCAGTCCCTCTTCAAGGATGGCTGCTTTGTGACCAGCTGACAGAACTGGGGAGCACAGACAGGTATGGGTTGACACCTGTCTCGAAAACCAAAACTAGTGTCCCGTGAAAGGAGAGAGTTGGTAGATCCAGTTAGGACTGGGAGGGCAGGCTGCGCACAAAGCCATCTCTCACCTCATTACTCTTCTGTGTCTCCAGAGTGGAGGGTCCCCCATCTGGGGCATCGGCCGCAGCCACCGTGGAAGTAGACGCTGCCAGCCAGGCCTCAGAGCCCGCCAGCCAGGCCTCAGATGAGGAGGATGTGCCCTCCACAGACATTTATTTTGTAAGTTCCCCCACGACCCCTCCCCAGGCCCCTTTACCCTTGGCCTTCAAGGCACCTGTGGAGTCACAACTGCTCTGTCCTGGTGTGATCACTCTGGGTGGCAGTGCCATTGCTCCTCTTGGCCATGGAGACACTTGAGCAAAGACTGAGGCCCTGTGTCTCTGGCAAGCTGGGAGCCCACGAGAAAGCTTCATCCTTCTGGGGGAGGTGGTACTCATGATAGTGGGGCCTAGGGACCCGATGGTGACAGGAGAGCTCCATGCCGGCTACTCTGTGAGGTGGGACATGCCACTTCATGGACAAGGCTAGTTCAGCCCAGGCCTTGCAGATCTGAGACCATCCATGACTGACCCTGTCCTCCACGGGGAGAAATACTTACAGTGGTTGTGGGCCCAGAACAGGACTATGCCCATAGCAGGTCAGAGCTGCCGCAGCCTCTGGGGTCAGCTGGCACTATCACAGTGTCATCTCTTGACCCTGGTGCTGAAACCTCATCTGGGGTCTAGGGTTAACCTCTCCCACCTGGGGTCCTCACTGCTCCTTACTAACCCAGCCACTGTCCCTAAGTGCTCCAGTGAGGCTCACGCTCCCACCTGCTCAGACATATTGTCTCCCATTTTGGGCCAAGGGTGCGTGCGTGTTGCTGGTTTGGACCCGGGAGTGCCCAGGGCTGTGTCCTGGATTAGGCTCTGGCCTTATGGGGTGTCTGATGCCCGACCCAGCCACACACCCTGCTTCCATCGCCTGCGCCTGTGCCCGCTCAGCTGCCCACCTGCACCCCTGCCTGGTTCCCGCTTCATCCTCTACCCTCTCCTCTCCTCTCTTCCTTCCTCCCGCCCGGCCCACTGTGTGGCCAGTTCGCTCATGGGAGATACTGGCTTTTCTCTCCCCGTCGTCGCCAACTGCGGGCCGTGACGCCAAACCACACAGGCGCTGTAAGTGACCACAGCCCGCCACGCGTGGAGATGGGGCTCCAGAACACAGCACCCCACATCCCTTCTCTCAAGTGACCGAGGGAAGTCACAGCTGTAGTGTAGGTCAGCTGAGCCCCGCCTAGACCAGAGACATGCTGTGGCCCGAGCAAGCGCCACTCCCTCTCAACTACTCATCTGCGGCCACGTCACGGGTGTGCCGCTCCGGTATCACCCAGGCGCCAGTGTTGCTGAGCCCTGTGCCACAGGGACCAGCGAGCCAGGAGCTGCCCTTCCCTCCCTCACATAGTTCACAGGAGAGAGGGCGGCTCAGGCCACACAAGGAACCACAAGGGCACAGGGTTCAGAAGAACCCATCCTCATAGTCCAAGTGACCTCCCAGGACAGGTGACTGGGCTGCAGTGGGCCTCCTAGCTGGGGCTCTTACCTCCATTCCAACAATAAGTACCAGGCTCAGAGAGGCAGAGTGGCCTGCCCAGAGCCGCACAGCTGTCTGTTGCCCCAGCATTAAGAGGTGGAAGCAGGATCTGCAATTTCATTGAGCCAGGGATGGCTAAGTTGGGGGTACAAGGCTGGCCTCTGCAGGGTAGACAGACCATGGGCATCTGGCTGGGGGGAGGGGGGAATGAGACACTCCCACCCCCTTGATCTATCTGCTCCCCACCGCAGCCTTGTGGTCTGAGGCCCTTCTGTGCCCCACTCCTGGGACTGGTCTCCTTGCCACTGGGAAGCCCAGCAGAAGGCAGGGTGACAGCCCAGGACTGGCTCTCTGGGGTTCCGGTCCTGGGGGAGCACGATGAGGCTCAGCATGGATGGAACTCATGCAGGAGCTATGTCCCTGCACCCACAGTGCTCGGCGGCCGAAACTGCACTGTTGTCTGCCCCGCGCTCAGCCTGTACTCTGCAGCAGGCTGTTGGGGCTGTCGAGGGTAGGGTAAGCCCAGGGCACTCGTCAGAACAGGGAGCCCTCCCTCCAACCCCCGCCCCGCTCCACTACAGGCTGGGCAGGTGGGGACCAGGGTAGTGGGACAGATGGGGCACTTGGGGGAGGAGGGGAGGAGAACCCCGGCCCGCCCCTGTCGGCCCTCCTGCAACCCTGCTTCACTAACCGCTTCCCGCTGCTCCCGCTGCCGCCGCCGCCGCCCCCGCCGCCGCTTCCCCAGGGCCAAGGGTTGAGGGCAGGTGCCCCTCACAGAGGGAACCGGGGTTGCGGCTGCTCCCCAGGGTTGGGGTCTCCCTCTTTTACTTTCTGTCTCTTCCTTCTGCCTGTCTTCTCCTCGCCCCCTGCTCTTCTGCACCCCTCCTGCACGCGCTGCGCAGCCCACCGACGAGAGGAGCTGGGTGTACTCCCCGCTTCACTATAGCGCGCGGCCCGCCTCCGACGGCGAGAGCGACACAGTAAGTCCCCAGGCAGGGTGGGAGGACAAGGCCGGCGCTCCTCCCCCTCCCCTGGTGACTCCCTGCCCTCCGAGCTCCTCCTCCCCTACCTCCGCGCCTCCTTCTCTTCCCTTGAATCCTCGCCAATTCTTCTAGCTCCTCTTGCTCCAACTCCTCGTCCCTTCCCCGGCTCCTCCCCCTCTGCCCCCCCTTCCTGTCCTCCCTCCCCGCTGCTCTAGGCACAGGGGTCTCTAGGTGTACCAACCCTGTGACCTAGGAAAACCAGGCTTGGCCTCGGGGGCCACCCATACCTGTAGCTCCGAGGCTGCACCAGGAAGCTTAGAGGGGGGCTGGGGCCTGGGTTCTGCCCTCCCTCACCTACCGCTCTCTGGTCTTTGCAGTAACTTCTATGCAGTCCCCAATCTGGAGCCCAGCGTCCTTCTGCCACCCCAGCCACTTCCTGGAGGCGCTGACCCCAACAGGGGCTCAGAGCTCAGAGACATAACCCTGATGGCCCTGGCCCGACCTTGTTCTCTCCCTCCCCACTGACGGACTCCACTGGCCAGGCCCAGGCCCAGCCCCAGGATAGCTCAGGCCGCCATCTGCTGCTACCTGTGCCTATGGGGGCGGCAAGATTTGGAGTGCCAATCCTGTATTTATTTTGGGTCTTTTTTTTTTTTTTTTGGACGGAGAGGGAGCACAGGAGTGATTTACTAGAAAAAAGACAAGACACAGAAAACCCAGGAAGAGGCTGCAGCCACCAGCCTTAGTGGATCAGGCTCTACATGTCTCACTACTCTGGGGACAATGGTCAGGTAGCTCCAGTAAAGCCCACACACTCCAGGACTCTTGTTATGGCCTGCAGAGGAGACAGGCTTCCGCTGGCCATCCCAGGTCTGTTCTCCTGCGTTGGGTCGCCTCAACAGAGCCCCTCCGTCACCTCAGGTTTCGGACCCGCGTAAACCAGGACTAGTCATGCCCTGTGGTCTTTCTGCATCTGTTTACTGCCACTGCAAGGACGTCCTCAAGCATGAATGTCTTGTGGCTACAATCACCTGATGCTGACTGGGAGGGTTCATACTGTCTGCCTCTCATCCCTATGAAGTCCTGAGCTGGTGCTGTGGGTCCCCTCGACTCCCAGGGAAATCTCTGCCCCAAGAAGGGAATAGCCAGGCTTCTGGCTGCAGAGAGAGCTGGGTCCTGAGACCCTGGCTGAAGAAAATAAGGGAGAAAGTGACGTCACCTCAACAAACCCAACTATGTCCACCGAGCATCAGGGGTATTGCGGCCAGCAGTCTACTCCTCTGGGTACAGTCCAGTCATGTCATGACCCTGCTTCATGGGTGCTCCACCCACAATGTGCTGGTAGGAGTAGTCAAGCTGGAATGTTCTGAAAGCTCCAGCACAAGGCTTTTGGGTCAGCTGCACGGGCCTCTTGAGTTGCATCTTCAGGGACAGAGGTCAGGACCTGGCTGGCTTCCAAGGACTGCAGGCAGCCTGTGGAGGCAGTGAGGAGCATGACACCGCTATCATGACCAGAAAAGGCATGGCCAGGGAGAGGACCCGTGCTGGGGTATGGAGAGGCAACAGAAGAGATGGACAGATGCCTGTCCCTGGACCTCACGTCAGTCCCCTTCCTGTTGTGGAATGCACAGTGAGCACACTATGGCGAAGTGCTGTGTGAGTTATTTCAGGGGCTGCAGAGGCAGCTTCAGGTTGGGCCTTGCACAGACCTGGCAGGCAGAATGTTACACCTGTTATCCCAGCACTCAGAAAGTTTAGGCAGGAGGCTTTTGTGGCAAGTTCCAGACTAGCCTGAGCTACAGAGTGAGAAAGAGACCAAAAGAAAAAAAAAAAAAAAACCATAGGGCTGGCCCTACAACTCAGTGGGCAGAGCTCACTAAGCTGCAGAAGCCCTGAATTCCATTCTAGCACCACAAAAACCAGATGGGGTGGCACACAGTTGCCATCCCCCAGGTGGGAAGCAGAGGAAAAAAGAGCAGAGGTGCAAGGTCATCCTTGGCTGTAACCAGTTGGAGGCCAGCCCGGGCTACATGAGACCCTCTCAAAAGAGAATCTGTAAATATCTTTGTGACTCCCCATCTTGTCCCCCATCCTGTTCTCTCCAACAGCCGCTATTGCCCCACCGTGGACAGCGTGTGAACTGTACTGTAAGGCCTGGGGCCGCCTCCAAGGCTGAAGAGGTGCCCTCCCCGGTCCGCCTCTGTTCTCAAGCCATCCCAGCAAGTCCCCTGTCCAGCCCCACACCAACCTAGTGCAATATGCCCTCCCCGTGGGGTCCCTTGGCACGGTACTGTCTCTGCAGCCCCTTGTCTCGCCCCCTAGCTTCTCTCTCTCTGGTGGTTAATAATCGCATCGCACATCCTTCCCCCAATCCGGTTTTTATTGTTGAATTCATTCTGTAAACTGCAAACCTCATGTGTCTTACTCATCAGGACTAGGGATCCAGGGTCCTCAGCCCATATGGTCTGGTGTTTGACAATCCGAGTACAGTGTCCCCTTGGCACTAACCAGAGGGGCCTGTCCCTCCAGCGCAGCCGGCAAATGTATGCAGCCCAGGTTCCCGCCCCACCTGTCACAGTCCCTCTTTTTGAGATCTGAATAAATCTCTAATAAGAAACAGCTCGTCTTCGGTGACATCTGCGTGCATGAGATGAGAGAGCAGGTGAAGGCGAAGCACGTGTCTCCCCCACTCTAAACCCTCTCTGGACCCCACATGACGATTCCAAAATCGCAGATGACTTCATTTCTCTAAGTCTAAGCTTCCCTACCCACAAATTATCCACAAGTTGAGTACACAAGCTGGCCGGCGGAGTAGTGCTCAGACACGTCCAGGGGTCAGCCAGAGCCTGTCCGCTCCTGTCCTGTGTTTTATTAGCGCGGAACAGGTTGCTACCAGGCTACCCTAGAACACCGAGGCCTCCCGCGAGCCTTTGGGGCTCAGGTTTCAGTTTTTAGAACTACACGCGGCGCCGCACGTTTAAGTTCCGCTCACGCTGGCCACGCCCCTTTGACGCCCATTCCAGGCCTAGCTAGACCCCTAGCGCAGTTTCTGGGTTCATTGGCCCCGCCCTCAGGTCCAATAAGTCAATCTGGCCTCCAAAAGCCCGCCCACCCATCGCGGCTCCATTTCCTCCCAATCCTTAGTCCGAAACTCGACTACACATCCTGCCCGTACCTATTCACAGTTCGTGGTTACAGGTGTCAATCTTGCCTCAGCCCCGATTCCGCCCTCTCAGGTCCTGATATGCACTCCTCCGCCTGTCAATCTAGTTTACTAGACCCCGCCCACACCAGCTCCCTTAACCGCCATTCTTGGGTTCTTAACTAGGCCCCGCCCCGCTCAGGTCCTTGGTCCGGTCTCACGTTCTATAACTGTCGATCTCCATAAACCCCGCCCAACCCAGCTCCACTCTTTTCCTGTAAGCGCCTCTGCTAGGTCCCGCCTAACTAGGCCCCGCCTCATGCAAGTCCCGATTTTCTTGACCCCGCCCACTAGACGCCTCTTCCGCACTGTAACAACCGCCTCCCAGTTCCGCCTCCCTAAGCGCTCTGCTCGCAGGCCCCCTACGGTGCGAGGACCCGCCTAAGTCAGTCTCTCTCACTGCCTGAATGGAACATCAATCCGCTGGTTCTAACGGCGTCCCGTTAGAAATTCGCCATGCTAGCCAAGCTTGAGAACTCCGGAGAAATCTCGGGTTATGTCGTCCCTGGAGTCCTGGGTAGAGGGAGTAAGTTACTCCCTGGGATCAGGCGCAGTTTGGGCAGTTCTGGGCGCGCCGCGGCGAAAGAAAGCCCCCGGCGCCAAGCTTCCTGGTTGTTTACGCCAGCGCATGCGCGGCGCGGGCCGCCAAATGGGTCGGGACTCTCGCTCGCGCTCACGGTCTGCGGGTCGCAGGGGTCGAAAGCCGCGGAGTCGGAGTCGGAGCCGCAGCTGGAGCCGGAGCCGGAGCCATGGGCGGAGCAGCCGAAGGCGACGGGAACACGAGCGGCGGCGCGAACGCAAGCGGCGTAGCCGAGGGCGCAGGTGACCGTCCTGGGGGCTGCTCCGGCCTGGGATATGAGGGGCATACGGGGCGTTAGCCCAGTGCAAGTCAGCCGGACTGCGCCGGGGTAACGGAGACTCCTGGGGACCCCGGGGCATGAGCACAGGGGACTGAGTGACCACATTCGCCACCCATCCTTTCATAGACACTATCTTGTTCTAGGCTGGCAGAAACTCAATGTGTAGCCCAGGCTGGCCTTCTGTAGCAACCCCGGAATGCTCAGAATTACAGATATACAGAAGGCCATTGCCTCATAGTTAAAGTTTTTTGCATTTCTTCATAGTTAATTCTACTCAGCTGACGTTCCTTCTCAAGTCGCTGTACCTGTTAACAAGTTGACCAAAGTCTAATCAAGACATCGTTCTTAAAACAGTGGAGATGCAAGCTCAAATAGCCACCTCTATCGTTTTCTGTGGGTACTGGGGATTCGAATTCGTGTCCTCAAAATACTACCTGGTGGTGCTTTTTCCTCTTTCATGGTTCCTGGGCTGTCAGAGAATCTTATCTATTGGGCCTCTCGTCGTCTGTCATTTCTCATCCCTTCTGCCTGTCATCTCAAGCAGGACTTGATGTCACGGTACACACCAGTAACCCCAGCACTTAGGAAACAGACAAGAGCCAGCCTGACTATAGAGGGAGTTCCCACCTGACAGAGCATCATAGCGATCATATTTTTTTTTAAAGATTTATTTAATTTATTTAATATACATGAGTACACTGTCACTGTCTTCAGACACACCAGAAGAGGGCATTGATCCCATTACAGATGGTTGTGAGCCACTGTGTGGTTTCTGGGAATTGAACTCAGGACCTCTGGAAGAGCAGTCAGTGCTCTTAACTGCCGAGCTGTCTCTCCAGCCCCATAGAGATCATAAAAGCAGAGACGGAAGGGCCTCTGAGGTCCGGGACAGCCAGGGCTACGTAGAGAAGCTCTGTCTTGAAAAACCACATAAGAGAACTACCCCTCACTTCCACCCTTCAGTTCCCTTGCCATATTGTCTGGATGGCCCTGGGACTTGTGTAGCCCTACTGTGAAGGGCAACTTAGTTTGTGTGGGGACCAATATGATTTAAGGTTGGTGAGGCTGCAAAGGCAAGTGCTCTAGGTGTTGGTCTTGGTTGTGACCCCAGCACCTAGGATGGTGCCCCAGCAGCAGCCAGCACTGAGCAGGTCTTGGTGTGTCCTCCCCACAGGTCAGATTCAGAAGGAGACCGGAGGCAGAAGTCTAGGAGGCAGAGCCTTCGGCCACCCCGATGGCACTCACAGGACCAGTCCTCACACTCTGACTCGGGTGAGGAGCGGGCACAGGGCTCCCGGACCCGGAAGGGTCACAGGCGTTCGTGGTCCCCAGGGTCACCAGCATCCAGCTCGGACTCCCCGAGATGCTCCCGGAGTCCTGGAGCAGCTGCCCTGGCTGTGAGCCAGCAGCAGAGCCTGCAGGAACGACTGCGGCTTCGTGAGGAGCGGAAGCAGCAAGAGGAGCTGCTCAAGGCCTTTGAGACACCTGAGGAGAAGCGGGCTCGGCGACTGGCCAAGAAGGAGGCAAAGGAGCGCAAGAAGCGGGAGAAGATGGGCTGGGGGGAGGAGTACATGGGCTACACCAACACCGACAACCCCTTTGGAGACAACAACCTGCTGGGCACCTTCATCTGGAACAAGGCCTTGGAGAAGAAGGGCATCAGCCACCTGGAGGAGAAGGAGCTGAAGGAACGCAACAAGAGGATCCAGGAGGACAACCGGCTGGAGCTACAGAAGGTAGGTCGGCTGCAGGCACAGCCTCCTCTGGATGCCTGGGCATGCGCCTCACCCTGCTGCCTCCTGTGTCTGCCCAGGTGAAACAGCTGCGTCTAGAGCGGGAACGGGAGAAAGCCATGCGCGAGCAGGAGCTGGAGCTGCTACAGCGGGAGAAGGAGGCCGAGCACTTCAAGACCTGGGAGGAGCAGGAGGACAGCTTCCACTTGCGGCAGGCCAAGCTACGGTGCGCTCCTCCCCGCCTTCCAGCGGAAACTACAATCTCCCTTTCCCCTGGCTCTGCTAGGCATGGCATGTGGGCTCAGGAGGCAGATCCATGGGCAGTCCTGTTAAGACAGTGATGGGATGTGGGGTCCATTGTCCAGAGTGTCTACAGCCTCACAGAGGAACCTGAGCACAGACCTGCTCAGACATGCTGGGGACCCCAACTCAGCCCTGTTGTTCCCTCCTGGGAGGGCCAGGCACACAGAGCCACATGACACTCCTGTCAGTCTGAACCTGTTTGGCTGGTTGGAGCGAGGGTCAGCACATCTGAGGTCCGAGGGAAAGTCCTGGAGTCTGGCCCTGACTCTGCCACCCTGTCTCCTCCCACAGCTCCAAGATCCGAATCCGAGATGGGCGGGCCAAGCCCATCGACCTGCTGGCCAAGTACATCAGTGCAGAGGACGACGACCTGGCGGTGGAGATGCACGAGCCCTACACCTTCCTCAACGGCCTCACGGTGGCAGACATGGAGGACCTGCTAGAGGACATTCAGGTACTGCCCTGCCTCAGCCCCCTCCCTGTGCCCTTCCTTCAGGCCCCACCGCTCACGAGGCCCTGCCACGCAGGTGTACATGGAGCTGGAGCAAGGCAAGAATGTGGACTTCTGGCGGGACATGACGACCATCACAGAGGATGAAATCGCCAAGCTGCGCAAGCTGGAGGCATCCGGCAAGGGCCCAGGTAAGCGAGAGGAACATTGCGCCTCTGAGGCCTCTGGGCACAGCAGCGGCTGAATGTGTCTCCTAGGGAGCCTCGGCCCGTGCTCAGCAGCTTGTCCTACAGGCGAGCGCCGTGAGGGGGTCAACGCCTCGGTCAGCTCTGATGTACAGTCGGTGTTCAAAGGGAAGACCTACAACCAGCTGCAGGTCATCTTCCAGGGCATCGAGGGCAAGATCCGTGCCGGCGGCCCCAACCTCGACATGGGCTACTGGGAGAGCCTCCTGCAGCAGCTGCGTGCACACATGGCCAGGGCCAGGTGAGGCTGTCCCAGGGCCTCGGCACCTGGGTCCCTCCTTGGCCTTCATGACCAGCAGGTCACTAGGACCACTGTTTCTCTAGTGATTGTCCTCTCAACACTGGGCTGCCTGCCCTGCTGCCTCCCGGGCCTCTCCTCTCTCTACCCGTCCACATTTCTGCCTGCTCTGTCCCCTCCCAATCTGGCAAGAGAATTGTATAGAGATTCCATGCATGTTTGGCAGCGTGTTGTAAACATGACCGCTGCTGGTTTGCTTTGGGTCCTCTGGATTCCCTCATCCACAGGCCAAGCACCGTGGCCCGTTGGGCCCACACTGTGTGGATGTCCCCCTACCAAGTGACTGGGATGGTGACACTCTCCCTCCCCCAGGCTCCGTGAGCGGCACCAGGATGTTCTTAGACAGAAGCTGTTCAAGCTGAAGCAGGAGCAGGGCGTGGAGAGCGAGCCGCTGTTCCCCATCCTCAAGTCGGAGCCCACGGAGAGGTGACCTGGGGGGTAGGGGGGACCCTGGAGGTGAAGAGCTGGAACAGTCCTGGCAGGATGGGCCTCACCCTCCATTCATCTCCTGCAGCCCAGAACCCGAGGAGCGGCCCCCTAGCCCCGGGACTTCAGTGGAGCCCGTGGAACCCGAGGAGGCCACAGCACCAGGGGAGGGAGAGGGGGAGGCAGATGGCGAGGCAGTCCTGATGGAGGAGGACCTGATCCAGCAGAGCCTGGCAGACTATGATGCCGGCCGCTACAGTCCGCGGCTGCTCACAGCGCACGAGCTGCCTCTGGACGCGCATGTGCTGGAGCCGCACGAGGACCTGCAGCGCCTGCAGCTGTCTCGCCAACAGCTTCAGGCTACAGGTTGGGGCTAACCCAGACTGGGGACCTTGGGAGGGGCAGGGAGGAGTATGGGCAGCCCCGGCTAACCTCTCTGCCCTCACAGGTGATGCTAGCGAGAGTGCTGAGGACATCTTCTTCCGGCGTGCGAGGGAGGGCATGGGGCAGGACGAGGCGCAGTTCAGCGTGGAGATGCCACTGGGCGGCCGCGCCTACCTGTGGGCCGACAAGTACAGGCCGCGCAAGCCGCGCTTCTTCAACCGCGTGCACACGGGTTTCGAGTGGAACAAATACAATCAGACACATTACGACTTCGACAACCCTCCGCCGAAGATTGTGCAGGGCTACAAATTTAACATCTTTTACCCCGACCTCATCCGTAAGCGTGCCACGCCCGAGTACTTCCTGGAGGCCTGCGCAGACAACCGGGACTTTGCCATCCTGCGCTTCCACGCAGGCCCGCCCTACGAGGACATCGCCTTCAAGATTGTCAGCCGCGAGTGGGAGTACTCGCACCGCCACGGCTTCCGCTGCCAGTTTGCCAACGGAATCTTCCAGCTGTGGTTCCACTTCAAGCGCTACCGCTACCGCCGGTGACACTGGTGGGCTGCTGCCCCTGCCAGGCTGGCCCTGCACAGCTCCTGGGTGGGAAGGCCGAGAGGACCAGGAGGCCTCCTTCAGAAGCCTTGGGGGTCTGTGGGCCACCTCTGGGCTTCAGCGGCCAGCACTGTGCTGGCCGCAGCCCCTCTGCCTTTCTTGAAAGGATTTTTAACTGTTCTTGGAAAGACTGCTTAAAGTGACAGAAATGTCTTGTTTCCGTGGACTTGTTCAACTGTTGAACCCCATGTAGTTTTGATACATTTAATAGAAAGCTTATTCTAAAATGGCTTCTGATCAGAGTCACAGGGCAGATACCACACCCAAGCGGCTCAGGGAGGGTCAGGACTCAGGGTCTTCTCTGCCCCGCCTGACCCCAAGAGCACTACTATCTGGAGAGACATGGCTTGGCCACATCTGGGAACAGGTGGCTGTCACCACTGGGGTAGATCCTGGTGTGTGCCCAGTGGAGGCCAAGGATACTGTTTGGCAGCCCAGCCCAGATCTGCCACCAAGTGTCAACCATTGGCAAGGCTGACAGGTCATGTCATCCCCAGCCCCTAATTCCGTGGCCTCTGACTCGGGCCTGAGAATGCAGCAAGACACACCTGTCCAAATAAGACTATACTGCAGCCCCAAACTAGCTCTGTCCTGTTGGCCCAGGGAGTCAGTGACTAACGGCCTCTGCCGTGGACACTCATCCCCAAAGGTCCCACCAGGGCAGAGCCAGGACATTAGAGCTTAGGAGATACAGCGCATAGCATGTTGGGCCTCAGTTTCTCTACCTGGGCTACAAGGGGTCCATCCTCTTTCCCACTACACTGTGAAGTCCCCTGCCTGCTGGCTTCTGTGTACAGGGTCCCAACCTGCACAGAAGCTGAGCTGGGGAGGGGAGCATGGAGGTAAGGGCGCCTCAGTGCCCAGAGGTGGAGATAGTCCCTGCCTTGTGGAAGGGAGTCCAGCCAGCCCAAGGCATGGGGCACCCAGCAGGGATGCAAACTCCGTGCTCCGATCTCTCCCTGTGCACACATGGACTCTAATGTCCCGGAAACTGCCCCCAGCTCCCACTCAGCCTTTCCTTCCGATGCCTGTGTCCATGGCTAAGAATAGGCCCCACAGCCTGGCCCCCAGCCTCGGCGGAAGCCACAGCCACAGGGGGTAGGTCCCGAGCCTCAGCTCCCACCCCAGCCCACCCCAGCAGCCTTGAGCCAGACTCCTCCCTTCCTCGACAGTGTGGTTGGGAGCCGAAGCCAGGAGTTGCAGCCCCAGGCCACACCTGATGGTCATGTGTGGGCTCTGTCACATTTCTGCCTCGGTGTCGCCTCCACATAACAAAGCTGAACGTCCTTTGGCCATTGCCTGATTCTCTGGACCAGACGTGTCCTTATCTCGGGCCAAGGGACAGAGAAAGCGTACAACAGCCTCTCTGCATTAAAAGCACAGCCTCATGTCCTTTTCCCACCACAACTCCACCCCCTCACCAGCAAACATCCTGCCAGCACCTTTTGTCCCAGGCCAGAACACCTATTCATCCCACAAAACCCCAATCTTTATACCCTTTCCCCACAGCATTGATTCCTAGCCAAATGTTGAGAGAGTAAGTGCATTTGCTTTGCCTCAGCAGCCGGAGCACAGACACCTGGGTGGTCTGTGTCCATTTCTGTCCCTAGCTTATGGGACGGATAGTCAGGGCAGGCCCAGCTCGGAAACCAGAGAGGAACTTCAGAAAGTCCTCACCAGGAAAGAGGCAAGTCAGGGTTCAGGACTGGATGTTGGGAAGGGCCCTCAGGAGTGTGGGACAGGAAGGGTGGGGGTGGTACAGCAGGCAAGGGGCTTCCTGTTGCTGACAGGAGTCTGGCTGACCCTGGACAGACTATGGAACTGGGAAGTTGGGGTCACAGCCAGGCCAGGCATCCCAGTCCCCACCAGGACCTGTCAGGGCCAAAGAGGCCCAAGGCCACCTCCCCCACCTACGTCCCCCCACACTCAAGCCACACAAAGGGCACAGGACTAACCCGCTGCCTGGCCCAGGCACCTGTCAGGGCTTCCTGAAGTGGGTCTGCAGGGGAGGGTTCCCCAAGACTGCTCCATTTCTAGGTGACAGCCTGGTCTACTGCCTTCCCCATTGTACCCCTCCCCCACCGCAGCCCTCTCTTGGCCCCTGCAGTCGGGCTGGAGCTGGCCTTGCTATCCCAAGACCCCTGGAAGGCGACAGGACAGCCATGGAGAGGGTCAGTCACTGCTGGGCCAGGATCAGCCCTATCTGGCCTCTCAGCAATTCCCACATGGGGCCTGTCAACTGTTGTCTCTTCTGTGTCACCCTTGTGCCCTGCCTGGTTCCCACCCTTGCAAGGCACCCGGCTGAGGGGCGAGGCCAGCACAGGGGGTGGGGCTGGCGAGAGACAGAAAGACAGATGAAGACAGGGCGGGACGGGAAACAGCTTCAGTCATATCCCTCCAGCCCTGGGCTCCTGAGGGTCCCCAGGGCTCCTGCTGGGGCCTTCCCTCAGCCAACTCGACTTGGTTTCCCCAAGGGACTCCCCTCCCTGCTCTCTGCCTGGCCTGGAACACCACAGACACCAGGGTACAGACAGACAGGTGAGTCCCTCGCCTCCCTAATGTGACTTTACACCACTGTGCCCAGGTAAGCCTCTTTATAAGGCCTGGGGAGCCCAGACCCACTAACCACTCTGCTGTGGCCTGTCCATTGGGGGTATGATGATAGCGGCCAGGAACCCTAGTTCCCTGAAGGGGATCCTGGGGTGTGACTTTACTCTGGTGGTCTAGCCTGGACAAGTGCAGTTTGCCTGGTGGCACATGGGTATGCTGGTTTCCTGTGTCTGGGCAAGGCCAGCAGAGATGCTCTGGCAGTGGTGAAGTTGGGGATGGGCTGGGGCTGGGGCTGCGGGGTGTGGCCTGGTGGTTGTACACACACAAGCTCAGCTCAGAGATTGAGCCTCATCTCCACGGCATGTGTCCTATCCAGAGGGGGCGTCCATCCGACACACCAGGAAACAGGCCTAGAAGGCCCCTCCCAGCCCACCACCACAGGGTAACACCTGCACGCTGGAGCTGCAGCACAAACAGGAAGCAGGCAGTGGGAGGAACAGTGTCTATTGAGCCTGAGAGCCTGTGGGGTTGTGGGGCACACACACTGGGTGTTTGAGGTATTGGCAGAGCAGCCTGCTGGGCACGGCTGGGGACAGGGCCCAGCCTCAGGACCTCATAAGCAGAAAGCCACCAGAGGAGGCAAATTTATTACACGGGGGAGACTGAGGCTATGTAGGGAGGTCATGGGTGACGGAGGTGTCAGAGCCCAGGCTGCTCCGAGGCCTGCTGGGGAGGCTTGTCGGAGATGGGTGAGCCGGGAGGAGGAGGGGCCTGGTCTGCAGAGCCCAGCCACACACCACATTCCACCAAGGCTGGAACGCAGCCACCCAGCCTGGGCCTCAAGGAGTGGGGACCAGTGTTCCAGGGCACACATATACAAAGATGAGGCCCCATCCCAGACAGAACACCACTGCCTACCACCCCAACAATGGGGACATGGCTCAGGAGCACAGGATCACCCCACATCCCAGTGACTCAGGATGGGAAGGTTCCAGAATCCTTCAGCTCCCTGCTGTTCAAAGCTAGGGTGTGGTGGTCTGTGCCTGTCACGCCAGCAGAAGCTGGGAGCATATGGATCTCAGTGAGTTTCAGGCCAGCCTGGTCTACACTGTCAGAGTCTGCTTGAGGACAGACAGAATTCCTGAGCCTTGAAATCCCCGGGCCAAAGCTCCAAGGCTGTGGAACCTGATGGGGTGCAGAGATGCCAAGTAAGTCTCCCAAGACCACACAGCATGGGCTGCTGGCCAGCGTGGGAGCCTGCCAGGTCTCCCTCGGGTCTCGCCTAGACAGCCTGAGCTGACATTATCACTTGAACCCCAAGGGAGGAAGGGAGGGACTGGAAACTGCCATGCATCCTTGATGCTGGTTTCCAACTTCCCTGGGCTGAGGAGTGGGCTCGTTCCCAGGCACAGCAGCTCTGAGGGACCTGCTGTCCTTGGCTGGGCCGGACCAAGGACTGGACAGAGGAGGGGCCAGCCGCCAATGAAGCCCGCCTTTGGAAAGGGACCTAGCACAGAAACTCAAAGGTGTGCATAGCACCGCAGAGCCAGGGGGATGCCATCTACTAAGCCGCCCACCCTGCCCTCATCCCCGAGCCTCAGTTTCTCCCCTGGACTCTCCTCTGGATGGTACAGGCCCCACCAGGCGGTGGCCTGGAGTAAGGCCTAGAAAGGGGAACATGGAAGCAGCACCTACTAGGCTACTTATACCCGCATAGATCATTCTGGGTTGCATAAATTAAACACCTACTGTGTGCCAGATGTAGGCACAAGAAATAATTGTTCTCAGCATCAGCTGTCTTCACCAGAGGAGAAACTGAGGCACTCTGTGAGGATATGGGGACAAGAACAGAGAATGTCTCCTGAACCCTGGGTGACCAACTGTTAAAACCCTGGAGCTCAGTGGGAGGGAAGAGGGCATGGAGGTGGGGAGGGAGAAAGAAAGCCAAGGACTGGTGATGGGGCTCAGTGGGTAAAGGTGATTGCAGCCAAGCCTGACAATCTGAGTTCAGTCTCCCAAGACCCCTGTGGTGAAAGGTGAGAACTAACACCCACCAGACTGTCCTCTGACCCACTCCACACACACTGGGCTGTACGTGTGCCCGTGTTCACCCCCACATATATATGAATGATGTAAATTTTTAAAAACTAAGAAAAAAGGCCAAACATAGTTCACACCAAGAATCTGAGGCAGGGAGGAGTAGCATGAATTGCCAGCCTGGGCTGCACAGGGACACTGGGCTGTCTACTGCCTGTCTCGGTCTCTAGCCTTCATCCTTTCTTTTTTCTCTTTCTTTCTCTCTTTCTTTCTTCCCTCCTTTCTTTCTTTCTTTCTTTCTTTCTTTCTTTCTTTCTTTCTTTCTCCCTGTGTACTTTAAACTTGAAGCAATCCTCCTGCCTCAGCCTTCCGGGTTCTGCAAAGGATTTTTCTGTTGAATAGTCTCACGTTTAGATGACCCCACATCCAACCTCGGTTCTGTGATATTTGTCCCTGCATCTCCCACCCCCTTCCTGCCCCACACCGGTCTCTGCTGGAGTCCTCCCCAGGGACATGTCGCCATCGGGCTGTTTTTTCATTCCCAAAATGGAGCGGGAACTTCTGTGTCCATTTCTTATTATAAAAGTGACGTCAGGGAAGAGGAGGACCGGCCCACACCGGTCCAATGGGAGCGTCGGGGCAGGTTCCAAACCCTGGCCAGAACGAGTGTGCCCACAACTTCACAGGCTAGATGGATAATAGATGGGGAAACCGAGGCCACGCAGTGAGTACAAGAACTGGAACTCCAACCTGGGGTGCAGGATGCCAGAACACATTTCTGTCATTCCAGCTTCTCAGGAGGATGAGGCAGGACTACTTACAGCTCCAGGCCAACTGGGCCACTGCATAGGGTCACAAACAGTCGCGGGGCCAACAGTGGCCAGGCAGTCAAAGGTTCCCTCAAAGAAAGGATATTTTATTCCTGGGGCATTGAAGTCTCTGTAGGAGTTCTCCATGGACGGACGCTCCAGCCTGCTTACCCGCTCACCTTGTCTTCCAGGTACGCTGGAGCCAGCACCCCCCACCATCCCAGCCACCTGCGTCTGATGAGGTGCTGACCCCCTCACGTCAGGCTCAGGAGCCATGTGGCCCAACAGCACCTCGCAGGGGGCCTGCTTCCGCCCTGTGAACATCACGCTGCAGGAACGGCGTGCCATCGCGTCTCCCTGGTTCGCTGCGTCCTTCTGCACGCTGGGCCTGGGGTCCAACCTGCTGGCGCTGAGTGCGCTGGCCAGGGCGCGGCCCGGCGCGGGACCCCGCTCCTCCTTCCTCGCTCTGCTGTGCGGCCTCGTCCTCACCGACTTTCTGGGGCTGCTGGTCACCGGCGCCGTTGTGGCGTCGCAGCACGCTGCCTTGTTGGACTGGCGAGCCACTGACCCCGGCTGCCACTTGTGCCACTTTATGGGTGCGGCCATGGTGTTCTTCGGGCTGTGTCCCCTGCTCCTGGGGGCCACCATGGCCGCCGAGCGCTTCGCGGGCATCACACGGCCCTTCTCACGACACACGGCCACGACACGCCGCGCATGGGCCACCGTGGGGCTGGTGTGGGTGGCGGCCGCGGCCCTTGGGCTGCTGCCGCTGCTGGGGTTCAGCCGCTACAGTGTGCAGTACCCCGGCTCCTGGTGCTTCCTGACGCTCGGGACGCAGCGCGGCGACGTGGCCTTCGGGCTCATGTTCGCACTCCTGGGCAGCGCGTCCGTGGGGCTGTCCCTCCTGCTCAACACCGTGAGCGTGGCCGCGCTCTGCCGCGTCTACCACGCACGCGAGGCCACGCAGCGCCCTCGGGACTGCGAGGTGGAGATGATGGTTCAGCTCGTGGGCATCATGGTGGTGGCCACGGTATGCTGGATGCCTTTGCTGGTGAGTCCCGACGCTGGAGCCCCCCTACACACACACACACACACACACACACGCACGCACACGCACGCACACACACACACACACACACACACACGGCAACATGAGGATCCTCCTAGTCCTGGGGTTCAGATCTTTGGGGCTTTTGGGATCTGCAGGGAATAACAGGAAAAACTTGGTGGGGTTGTGTGTTCTGGAGTAGGGCTTTGAAGAATGAATAAGAGTTCACCTGCTAGCCGAGCGGTGGTGGCGCACGCCTTTAATCCCAGCACTTGGGAGGCAGAGGCAGGCGGATTTCTGAGTTCGAGGCCAGCCTGGTCTACAGAGTGAGTTCCAGCCAAGACTACCTGAGAAACCCTGTCTCGAAAAAACCAAAAAAAAAAAAAAAAAAAAAGAGTTCACCTGCTAGACAATGCTGGGGAAAGGGTTTTAGACAATAGCTAGACAGACGCGATGTTACTGCATAGACCCCAGGCTTGTACAGATGTCCTGAGAGCATGGAGCCCGGCTGGCAGGACTTTAACATGGACACCGGTTTTTGTTTTGTTTCTGCCTTGTTCCTTCAGCAAACATTTACAGTGTACCATCTGTACCCAGGCTCCCCTAGCACAAAGGCGACTTCCCTCTCCCTGGGAGAGAGATGTATGGTCTAGGCTCTAAGGTCTGTCCCAAGTCACTGGGGCTGGGGCAACTTGGCCAGACCCTGTCTAAAATAAAATATAAACCGGGCATGGAGGCACACGCCTTTAATCCCAGCACTCAGGAGGCAGAGGCAGTAGGATCTCTGAGTTCAAGGCCAGCCTGGTCTACACAGTGAGATTCTGTCTCAAGAAAAAAAAAATCAATAAAAAGGAGAATGTTGGAGACTGGCTTCGGGTAGATTCCTGCCCCAGTACTTCAGTAAGTCCAACTTTACTCTCTAAACCTCAGTCTAAGTAGGACTTGAGTTCAAAGCTGGTACTCCTTCTGAGCCCAGCAGAGGCAGCAGCTCAGAGAGGTCGCCCCCTGCTCCACGGTCACACAGCACAACCCTCTGCTCCTGCAGGTCTTCATCGTACAGACCTTACTGCAGACACCGCCTGTCATGAGCCCCTCTGGGCAACTGTCTCGGGCCACAGAGAAGCAGCTGCTCATCTACCTGCGTGTGGCCACCTGGAACCAGATCTTGGACCCCTGGGTCTACATCCTCTTTCGCAGGTCTGTGCTTCGGCGCCTGCATTCGCGATTCAGGTCACAGCCCCAGGCTGTGTCCTCACACCAGCCCCCAGCCCAGGCCATGCTCAGTGGACCCTGAAAGACGGTGTCACTCAAACCTGGGTGCTTGATGACTGCCATCAACCTGTGCCCTGTCCCAGGAGCCTGGGTGCTTGGTGGGCTAAGGATGGAGCTAAGACAGGGGGCTGATTTCTGTAAACTGCAGATACCTCCTTGATGCTGGGGGGGTCCTCCCTGTCAGCTAGGAGGCTGGGGCACATGTGAGAGGCCCCTTGCAGGAATCTTGGGTTACACCTGGGGTGCTGGTAACGTCTCCTACATTGCCAATGTGCGAGTCTGAGACATCCACTCAGGCTCAAGGATCACCGACCTTGGGTGTTTGAAGCACCCATTGGCCCCCGTAGCCGGGTCTGGGCCCACCAACCTCTCCAATGTTTACTGAGCCTCTTTTCCCCATGGTTGTCCACACACTGCTCAATAAATGGCTGAATGTCCGTTCTGGAGTGCCAGGTATACAGCAGGCGCTCAGCCAAGCATCCCGGTGTTCCTTTGCTCCCCTACTCCACAGCTCCAAGAAAACCACAGTCCAGGGGAGACTGGAGGCTGTGAAGGCGCAGGCTCCTTTATTCCCCACCAAGGTCTCCCAAGAGCCTCCCACCCGTGTGCCTTCTGTGACTGGATCCTCTTACAGGGGATTTGGGGTTCGCAGCCAGGCTCCTGAAACCCAAGCCTCAGTCTCTACAGTCCTGCACTCCTGTTGGGATGAGTCAGGTCACTGGCTGGAGTGGGGGAAGCGATCCAGACCCGGGGGAGGGGCTAGGAGTGACGCATATGGGGGGGGGGGGCTTCTGGCATCCCAGCTGGGGCTTGGGGAAAAGGGCTGGCTTCTGAGGGGTGTCTGGGACTGGTGACCCAGGGCTCAGGAGGGAGGGTGGGGGCCCTGGCCTGGGCCCCGCTGTGGCCTGGGTTCCATCTTGAGGCCAAGGCCCAGCGTCCTTGCTCGGGGCAGGGGTGAGGACTCTGGGGGTCGGTGGGCTTGAAGACTGAGGTCGGGCCAGGGTCTCAGGCTCCTTTATAGGCTCAAGGCCAGGGGTCTGTGGGCGGCAACTGTCTCTAGAGCTGAGGGGGCGGGCTCCCGTGCTGGGCTGCTTTCCAGAACTGCCGGGACTGGGGCTGGGGCTGGGGCTGGGGCCTGGCCGGGTTCTGGAACTGGAATCCTTCGCAGCGCTGGGCTGAGCTCCAGCGTGTGATGGAAGCTGAGGACTGAATTGGGTTCTCGAGGCCGAGTGGGCCCCAGAGCCAAGCCACTGCCCTGTGTCCTGCTGGGGGTCTTTGCTGGCTCCAGCTGTCACCGGGTGCTGGTTTCTGCTCCCAGAACTAGAGAGGGACCTGGAATTGGGCTCCTTCTCTGCCAATGGCTGTAGCTGGGACCTTCGATGTCTGGCCCAACCAGCATGGGCTCCGGAGCTAGACCATGCCTGGAAGTCAGTCTGGGTCCCAGAGTCAGACTGTGCCCTGAAGTCTGCATGCCATCTTCTGGGAGGGGTGGGGTTGGCGCCTGGAGAAATCCCGGAGCTGGGCCTCGTTTCAGGAGTGCATGGTATTTGGGAGTGGGGCTCTGCTATCAGAGCAGTCCTGCTCTTGCTCCCTGGCTGAGCCTCGGAGTTGGACTCATCACAGGGGCTAACCTGGGGTCCAGGGCGTAGGGAAGCTCTGGCAGGCAGCTGTGCTGGGGAACAGGGCTGAGATTTGAGTTTGGACCGGGCAGCAGTGTGGCTCTGGGTGCCTGCACTAGGCAGAGGTGTGGAAGATTGCTGGCTGCTCGACCCTGCTTGGGTTCTGTCAGCCAGTGGTTTGCTGGACGTTGCTTGGGGTCCCAAGCTAGCCATGCCCCCTGAACCACTCCAAGAATCAGGGAAGGGCCAGGCCATGGTGGCAGCTGTCTCATACCTGGGCTGGCTCTCGGAACCTGGCTTCCGAGACTGGCAGCTGGGATGGTGCTCTGAGCCCAGCTGTATCTTAACGTTTGTCTTGGTTCCGGAGTGTGGCTGTGGGGCAGGGTGTGGCTGCATTCTGGAAGGCTGGGGGTCAGGCATGACCTGGGCTTCAGCTTCAGGGCTGGTCCCAGTGTCTGACCGGGCTCTAGGGCATGGCTTCCTATCTGGGTGAGTTTGTGTTCTAGAACCAAGGCCACCCTCAGAGCCTGCCTGTGTTCTAGAAGTGGGCTTGGAGCAGAAGTTGACCTGAGGGCTGGCTTGGGTACTAAGTCGGGAGTGGGCTTCAGAATGGGGCGTGGCCTCAGAGCCGGCCTGGGTTCTAGGGATGAGCTGACAGTCAGATTTAGGATGCGTCTTAGAACAGGGTTCAAGCTTGGGTCTGCTCTGAGTTCCAGAGACAGCCTGAGCCTCGGGGCCAACATGTGTTCTGGAGTCAGACGGTACCCCAGGACTAGGCTGAGATCTAAAGGCTGGCTCAACTTCAGAGACAACCAGGGTTACAGAACCAAGCTGGGCCTCAGGGTGGGCCTGGGCCACAGAACTGGGTCGGGTTCTAGAGCTGCCCTGGGCTTCAATTTTGGTTTTCGAACAGGACTGCAGTTCAGGGCTGACCAGGGATTCCAGCTGGGTTTCAGAGCTGAGCTGGGTGCTAGAGTCAGGCTGGGCCTCGGGATGGGCCTGGGTCACAGGATGGGTTCTAGAGCTGGGCGGGACATCAAATTTGGTTCTAGAGCAGGACCTGGCCTTGGGGCTAACTTGGGTTCCAGACTCAGGCTGGGATTCTGACTGGATGCTAGAACCAAGCTGGGCCTCAGAGTGGGCCTGGGTCAAAGAACTGGGTTGGGTTCTAGAGCGGGGCGGGACCTCAATATTGGTTCTAGAGCCAGACTGGGCCTCGGGGATAACTTGGGTTCCAGAACCAGGATGGGGTTCCGGCTGGGTCTCAGCGCTGAACTGGGTGCTAGAACCAGGCTGGGCCTGGACCTCAGAACTGGGTCGGGTTCTGGTGGCAGGCCGTGTCTCAGGTCTGTCCTGGGTTCTGGAGTGGCGCTGGGGCAGGGGGCTGGGCCCAGGACTAGAGACTCCCACACACGTTAGCCACAAGCGTCGTGAGCCTCGCCAATGGCTGCCCACACCTCCACCACAAACTCGTCTGGAAAGGCGAACTCGCCCAGAACGGCGTCCAGGCCGCGTGCGAAGGCCTGGGCTCCTGCCGAGCTCCGAGCAGTCTCCACCACCGCGGCCGCTGCGGGACCAGACGGACAGAGGGACAGGATGGACAAGCAAACAGGATGGACGGGCAGATGGAGGGACGGAGGACAGACAGACTGTGAGCTCGGGCGCATGCTCCGCCTACCACCACCCTCCCGTCCCGGGGACTCCGCGCTTACCCGCGCCGCTTACCCAGCTCGGGGTCTCGGATGCCCATGTAGCTCTCCAGCAAGTCGTCCACCCTGCGTGCCGCTGCCGCTTCCGCGTCGCTGGGCTGCGGACAGGTGAATGGCGCAGTGGGTGAGTGACAGGCTGGAGGCCCCGCCCCAAGATTGATAGCCCGTTAGTGGTTGCTGGGGTAGGAGCTGTGGGACCCCGCCTCCGAGAATTGACAGGGTTGTGGGGAATTGATAATGGGGAGGGGCTGGGTGACCCGCCCGCCCCGCCCCCAGGAGTGGTAAATAAAGGGATAGGAGACACATTCTTCAGTCGTCCATGGCCCTGTGCCCTGACACACACCATGTGTCATTAAAAAGAGGTAAGACGAGGAAGCACAGGTCTGGGTGGGAGGAGTGATGGACGTCCTCGAACACACTTGAAAAACTCTTATAAGGACATTACCCAGTACAGTTAATACACAGAATTCCAACTCTCAAGGCACCCCGCTCCGTGAGACTCTCGCCTCACAGGCCTGAGGACCTGCAGCTAAGCTCTGGAAGTGACAACTGCTCCCCAAGTGTCCTCTGAACTCCACCCTCCTGTCCACACACTTCCCACACATGCACACACAAAATACACAAGCAGAAGATAGTAAAACAATAAAGAAATGCCATTTAAAAGTTAGAGTTGGGAGTAAGGATGACATTAATCTTTGACCTCTGTATTCATACACACAGTGAAAAAACAAACCAATAATACTTAGAGGCCATGTTGGTCCCTCCTGCTCCTCTGCCGGGAACAAGCACCCCCTTGGCCTCTGTGATCTGGAGCTGTCCCTGTTGTCCCATCCCATTCTCCAGCTAGTACCCACTGCACAAGCTGGGAAACAGCGGCTCTGAGAACAAGGTCTTTATCTTTTGGACACAGGGTTCTGCTCAGAGGTTCAGGCTAGCCTTGAACTTGTGACCATCCTCCTGCCTTACCCTCCTCAATGCAGGGAACAGGCCTGATCACCATTAGCACTGTGGGCTTGATGAGAGGGTGTCAACTGTGACCATCCCAACAGTCACTCACCACCTCCTCCACAGTGGCAGCGCCCCCGGAGCGCAGGCGCAGGGTCTCCCTCCCGCTGCTCACTTTAGTTTCCACGGAACACTTGCTGCTCCTGCTTCTTTGGCCAATCATATCTGGAGGTGACAGACGTGTTCCATTTTGTGTGGACTGTTTTTCATGTTTTTGTCAACAGGGTCTTCCTCTGTGACCCAGGCTGACCTTGAACCCAAGGTTAGCATGCCTTAATCTCCTGAGGGCTGTTGAAGGACTGTGGGGCTTGGGGTGTGGTCAGGTGGGTCCCCGCCTGCCTAGAACCCCCAATGAGGGGGATAGGGTGTGATAGATAGAGGTGGAGCCTCCACTTAGAATCTGCCAGTGATGAGTTGTGGGAGTGGTCAGGGTAGCCCTCTGCCTAGGGAAGGAGCTGAGGGAGTAGTGAGAGGGTGCAGCCCCCCCCCTTAGAATCCCCAAGTGAGGGTTTTGGGGTGTGGTCAAGGTCGGAGTCCTGGAGGTGTGTATTATTCTTTCTGAGTGATATCTGGGGACATGTGTGGCTGTCCTCACCAAGAGTGACTGGAGGTGACGACACTGTCCAGTGCCCTGAAGAGCCTGGGACCCTACACAGAAAGCACCTAAAACGGTACTCACATCGCCAAGTTTGAGAAACTTTTCTAGAAGCAACCCCCCCTTCTCATCCCAGGGTCCCCGGAGCACTGTGTAGAAGTCATTGCAAAGCAGGCCAGGGTGAGAAGTTCATGTATCCTGGGGTACATATTGAGTTTGAGGGAAGCTTGGGCTATGACAGTATGTGTCAGAAGCATTTTCTGCTTCTCATTGCCCTGGGGCACACCTGGGGCCCAGCAGTCTTGTTTTTGTTTTTGTTTTTTTTGTTTTTTGTTTTCGAGACAGGGTTTCTCTGTATAGCCTTGGCTGTCCTGGCACTCACTCTGTAGACCAGGCTAGCCTCGAACTCAGAAATTCACCTGCCTCTGCCTCCCAAGTGCTGGGATTAAAGGCGTGCGCCACCACCGCCCGGCTTTTTTGTTTTTGTTTTTGTTTTTGTTTTTGTTTTTGTTTTTGTTTTTTTTGGGGTCCAGCAGTCTTACCGAAGGCTCTCCGGGGCTGCACTAGACGCAGGGTGAAGGGCTGAGACTTGGGCAGCTCCCGTAGCATTTTGGCCACTTCGTAGTGCCGGCAGCCCACAATGGAGTGGTCATTGATGGCCTCGATGCTGTCCCCCACGCACACCGCCTCGATCCTGTTGATAATGCTGCCTTCCTTGATTCTCTGTGGGAAATTACAGTCATTCTTGGATCGTCTGCCTGGGTCACCCTCCCTGGGGTCGTCAGAGTCATCTTAGGTCTAGACCATTAACCACGTAGTTCACACACACCCACAGGCACCTTGATGAAGGCATATCCGGCCCCGTTGTCTGTGATGGTCAGTCCTAGAGCGTCCTCCGTTTTGGTGACCTCCACCTCTTTGGTCTCTCCACGCACATGCGCAAAGATGAAGTCTTCCAGCCCAATCTGTCCCCCCAGCAACTTCTGCATGTCCACTTTATGACTGTTGAGGGTGCAGAACAAGATCTGTCCGGAGAAGAGAGGGACCCAGATTCAGCTGCGGACAAAACTCAGCTCCGTGCACACCCTTCTGAGGTAGACCGACTCTGTGGGCGCCCCCTGGAGGCCAGAAGCACCTGTGGCCTGCATGAGACAGCAGTTGCCTCTAACTGCCCACCGGTGACCAAGTGGGCTGGCAAGACTGTGGGCATGCTTTGGGTCTGTCAGACAGGAGGATGAGTGAGAGTCTGAGGCTTCCCCGAAATAAAAAGGCCAAACACCCTGGATCAGGAATGGAAGCCTAGAGGTTGGGAAGCCAATGCAAAGGAAATGTGGCAAGTTAGAAGCCAGCTTGGGTTACAGAATACATTTCAGGTCAGCCTGAGCTACAAAGTGAGATATCATCTTAATTAAATGAACAGGCAACGGAATGAGAATGGACAAGAAGGCTGGTGCTGGGAGCTGGGAGGGGCTTGCAGCCGGTTGGCCAGCCTGCTTGATTCCCAGGGGCTGCGTGTGGAAGGAGAGTACTGACCCCCACAAACTGTTGTCCAACCTCGACCATGTGCTCCGGTGCCCCCACATCTAATAAATCAAACCCGTACTACTCAGTGGCCCACACCTTTAATCCTAACACTCTAGAGGCTGAGGCAGATAGATCCCTGAATTAGAAGCCAGCCTGGTCTACAGAGTGAGTTCCAGACCGGCCAGGGCTACACAGAGAAACCCTGTCTCGAAAAAACCAAATAGAAAGAAAGAAAGAAAACAACTAAAAGGGAATAATAGAAATAATTGAATTAAAGAAATTAAAAGTGACTTTATTTTATATAAGGCCTCATGTAGCTCAGGCTGACCCTCTAGTTTTCTATGTATCTGAGGATGACCAACTTTGAACTCCCAATCCTCCTGCCTCTGCCTTCCCAGTATTGGAATACCAGGCCTTTCATCACTAGATCTGCTTTATCCTGTGCCGGGGACGGAACTTGCCTTTCTAAACCGCTGTGCCCACTGAGCTGATTCCCACCCATCAGCCATTCATGGGCTCCTGACCGCTGGGTCGGGTCCTCGGGGGATACGGGAACCCCACCCCCAGGGTCTGGTCCCATTTTTCGTGTGTAGTACAGACAGGGTTCCGGGTGGTGTCCGAGGTCGCCCTCACCTCGGTAGGCGCGATGCCGAAGGCCTCGGCGATCTTGGCGTAGAGCTCGCGGACGTTGGTGAAGCCCTCGATCCTGCCGGTCGGGCTGCCGTGCGCCAGCTGCGTGCGGAACACTAGGCGCGGGCGCGCGCGGGCGGGGGGCTCGGTGGCCCCGGGCTCGCGGGGCGCAGCACTGTCCATGGCGCGCGGGGTCCGCCGCGTCCTGCGCCTCCCGCCCGGGGCCCGCGACAGCCGAGCCGGGTGTAAGCGGATCCGGGAACCCGAGCCGCCTGGGGGAAGGTGAGACCGCCCGCCAGGGCCAGCCGCGCCCTCCCCAGGGACCCGCGAACAACGGGGGGGGTGGGGGGAGGACCTGGGCTGTGGGCGCTGTGTCCAGCCTCGGCCTCCCAGGGAGCCCCGCCCGTCCTCTCCCTCCTCCGCTCCGCGCACAGCCCACCGTCTACATCAGAGGCCTTCCCGCAGCCCCCGGCCCTGCCTGTGAACTCACTCCTTCTGTCTATCTGGCCTCGCGTTCCTCCCTCCTCGCCCTACCCCATGGTCCACCCTGCCCCAGGGCTCTTGCACAAGCTGGGCTCTCCTCTGCGGCTCAGTCCCCAGGGCTCACCGTGAGTTCCTGCTTACCTGTTTATTCTGAAGACCACCTGCTGCCCCTACCTCCGCATCTCTCCCTTAATCATTTTGTTTTGTTTTTGAATCTCATGTAGCCCAGGTTGGCCTGGAACTCACTATGTACCCAAAGGTGACCCTAATCTCCTCCTGATTCTCTGGCCTCAGACTCCCCAGTGATAGAATTAAAGTTGTGTGCACTACCCCTGGAAAAATATTTGTTGTTAGCCAGGCAGTGAAGGTACCCCGGGGAGGCAGAGGCAGGCGGATCTCTGAGTTCAAGGCCAGCCTGGTCTACAGAGTGAGTTCCAGGACAGCCAGGGCTACACAGAGAAACCCTGTCTCGAAAAACCAACAAAAAAAAAAACACAAAACACACACACACACACACAAAATGAAGACCAAACCCCTGTAAAATGCTACTTTTTCAGGGATTCCCCAGGTATGTGGTGGGTGAAGTGGGGTGCAGGGTTTAGTGGACACCTGGGGTTGTGTGTGTCTTCTAGATTCCCACAACAGAGAGTCACAAAGTAGGTGGCTTAAAAGGGAATCAACACGGGGAGCTGAAGGGATGGCTCAGGGCTAAGAGCACTAGCTGGTGCTCGCTCAGCGCTAAGAGCTGGTGCGCACCGCCATCTACAATGGGATCTGATGCCCTCTTCTGGCATGTAGGTGTACATGCAGATAGCACATAGAGAGAGAAAGAGAGAGAGAGAGAGAGAGAGAGAGAGAGAGAGAGAGAGAGAGAGAGAGAGAGAGAGAGAGAGCGCGAGCTGGAGATCTGGGTGGGCATGGGGACATACCCACCTAGTACTGGGGAGGTGGAGACAAGCGACTACACAGTGAATTCCAGGGTAGCCTTGGTAGTTTTGTCATAAAACAAAACTCAGATGGACTTAACCCTTCTTTAGTTGAGGAGTGGAGGTCCTGGCATCAGAGTCCCTGGGGCTGTGGGAGGCTGTCTTTGACTGTCCTTGGCCCACAGGGCTGTTGGGCAGTTTCTGCCTCTGTTGTCACGAAGCCCAGTCCCAGGCCTGTGTCAACTTTCCTTTTCTCGAAAGGACGCCGCTCACTATTGGCGTGGCGCCCGATCCGCTCCAACATGACCTCACTCAAGTTAATTACACTGCCATCACTCCGATTCCTAACAAGGTCACGCCTGCAGGTTCTGGGGCGAGGATGGGGGCGGATACAATTCATTGGACAGCATAAATGTTAGACTGGGAAGTTTTAAAAGATATTCTGCCTCATTAATTAAACACAGTTCCTGGCAAGGATCTCTCAAATTCCAGCCAGAGGTATCTTCGACAGTTATCTGCCACATATCTCCAGCAGCTCCTGTCCGGGGGTCAACATGGATGGTCAAACAGGAAGCAGACAGGCACAGGCTGTCACATGAGAGTGACTCACCACAGCCTGGGGCACATGGAGTATTACTCAGCCATGAAGAGGACATGTCTCACAGGGTCAAACATGCTCACTGAGAGAACCAGGCATAAAAAGCCACAAAGTGTGACCTCCATGATGGGAAGTGTCTGAGGATGTGAGGTGGATGGTGGGTGTAGGAGGGCTGGGACTGGGCACAGAGAAGGCTCATGCAGTCAGGGTTTCCTGAGGAGCGTTCCAACTAGATGGAGCTGATGGCTAGACTGTGGTGGTGTGAGCTGGTTCTTGTTGTTTTGAGACAGGTCTCTCTGTGTAGCCCTGGCTGTTCTGGAATTCACTCTGTAGATCAGGCTGGCCTCAAATTCCTGGATATTCTCCTGCTTCTGCCTCCTGAGTCCTGGGACTAAAAGTGTGGCTACCATCCAACTAAAGCAATAAAATTTCTGAGAGGTGGACTGGAGTCTAGTCTGGGAACTCAGTTGGGTTAACTGAATGTCCAGCCTGCTCCTGAACCCAGAGGACCCTCAAAACCGACAGGGCGATGGGGGACTCCAGTCCAGCTCTGCTTCAGTTTCCCTACCTGATAACCATGTAGTGGAGGATCTGAGATCCAACGTCTACCAGAGGTAGGAGGGCAGGCCAAGCCACCGCAGCACAAGAATCGAACAGGCTGGACCCACGCCCCCAAAGCCGCAAATATTAACTCGAGTGAAAACCCATTTGCTTTTATTCAACACTTATTTAAAAGTCCGGATTGAGTGATGAAAGGCGCTGGGGAAGAAGGGGCTATTGGACTGCCCCACTCCTACCCCGGCTCTGCCAGGTTAGCCAGCGCCTGCGCAGTGGGTCCTCTGGCTGTACGGTGAGTGACCTGGGGTCCGGCTCTGCACCAGGGGTGGGGGTGGGATATTCGAGTCCGGCGGCCGTGGCTCCTCTGTTCCTGACGCACTGTATGACCCTCCCTGTGAGGCAGACAGGTCTCCCGGGCTCTGCAACCTGGGATGGGGTTCGAAGCTAAAGGGATGCGGTTGAGATTTCATTTGAAGGGGGTCTGGAGACCCCAAGGTGCAGCTTCTTCCTGGGCGTCTCCTGGCCCAAGAGGCCTGTCACAGGTGCTCGCTGTGGGACAGAGGGGGTGATGAAGACCTCGAGCAGGCCAGAGCCTTCACCTCCCTCCTCCCCTTCCACACCCCGCACCTGGCTACCCGCGCCAGGATCTCCTTGATGCGCGCGATCAGCCTCTCGTGCTGCGCGGGGTCGCGCTCGATGGCTCCGTGAAGCCGCGCCATGTAAAAGTCCAGCGTCCCGAGCGTAGGCGTCTCCCCGGTGCCTGCAGGTCAGCGGGTTAGTGAGGGGCAGGCCCGCGGCCCGGAGCTGGGCGGGGCCGGACACGCAGAGAAGGGGCGTTCTGTGGGCGGGCCCCCGTCCCGTGGGTGGGCGGGACCGGAGCTGTGGGCGGGGCTGCGCACCGGGCACGGGCAGGGAGGCGAAGCTGGAGGTGAGCGCCTGCCTCACGGCCTGCAGTTGCTGCTGCAGCGCCAGCGTGCGCCGCTCCTCCAGCGCCAGCTCCTGCTCCAGACGCTCGCGCGCGCTGCTCATGCTCTGCGTGTGGCGCTGCAGCACCGCGTTCTGCTCCTCGAAGGCCACGTTCATCTTCCTCAGGCGCCGCAGCTCCGCCTCGCGTGCTGCGGGACAGGACTCAGAGCCGGGCGGCCGCCCCACCGTGCTGACCCCGAGTGCTCTACTCCCAGTTCATGTCCGGCCTCATTCGACCCCTCCCCCTCCATCCCTGCCTTACCCCTGACCTCGGCTCCCTTCAGCCCTGATGCTATCTGCCCTCAATCCTGGACCCCAGCCCTGCCCCTTTTCTTCCTCCATTCCTAACCCTAACCCTACTCCCACCGGCTCCAGTCTGGCCCCCTCTTCCTCTATTCCCCATCCATCCGACCCCTCCCTCCTGACTCCAGCCCTCGTTCTCATTTGCAGTCTTCCTGCAACCAGGACACCGACACCTGCTAAAACCTCACCTTTGTTTTGGTCCAAAAACTCCTCAGTGAAGATGGGGACATCAAAGGTGGAGAAGCCATCGCAGTCCACACCCTGGGACACGGCAAACAGTTCGTGGGGACCCACATCTCTGGAGCACCCAGCCTGCTTCTATTCTTTTGTTTTTATCGTGTGTGTCTCCCATGTGCATGCAGTATGCAGTATCCAGAGGGCAGAAGAGGGTAGCAGATCCCCCAGAACTGGAGTTACAGATGGCAGTGCTCAAAGCTAAGGGCCTGCTGGGAACTGAACCTTGGTCCTCTGCAGGAGCAGTGAGTGTTCTTAACTGTGAGCTGCACTGGAGTCCCCAGCTTCCTGCTGCTGGGTCATGAATCTTCAATTGCGTGTGTGTGTGTGTGTGTGTGTGTGTGTGTGTGTGTGTGG
>JANHMN010000021.1:952780-980225 GCA_030674055.1 Rhabdomys pumilio | reverse complement strand
CTGTGCATTCTGGGCAATGACTTCACCACTAAGCCCCACCACGGGGCTGCTGTGTCCCAGCAGTGGTCTTGCCTTCATCTATCTAAGCTGGGAGGGGAGTGTCTAGAGACATCGGTGTCTTCTCCTGTGAGTACTTCTGGACAGACAGGCTCTTACCTTGTGCCCATTCAGGAGGGTGTTCACGAGCCCAGAACTGGAGTCCTCTGGTGGGGAGGGAGGAAGGCAGGTCAGCCAGGCCTTCAGGGGCCCCACCTGCAGCCCATGTACGCCTTTATGCTTATGCCCACTCGAGTTTGGACCCGTTCAGCTTTCTTTTTGTTGTTGTTGAATTTTTGTTTGTTTGTTTTTGAGACAGGGTTTCTCTGTCCTGGATCTCACTCTGTATACCAGGCTGGCTTCGGATATAGAGACCGCCTACCTCTGCCGACCCGCGTGTCACACGGCTTGGCCTGCGCTTCACCATGGCCCGGCCCCTCACCTTTTTTTATTTTGTTTTCTTGGATCTTCTCTGTGCAGACCTTGTAGGCCTCTGACTGCTGGTACGCCCACAGCTCCTTCAAGTATTGCTGTTTCTCCTTCTCTGCCTCATCCAGGTACCGCTGGAAGGGGGGCATCACCCACAAACTAGGACCAGCCCAAACGAAGGCCAGCACACAAGGGTGGCCAGGGCCAGGACCCTAACTCCCCTTATACTGATCTGTTCGTAACCCCCATTGCCTTCCTCCCTCTCTCCCTCCCTCCCTCTCTCCCTCCCTCCCTCTCTCAAGCCCTTAGAGAGAGCATCCCTTCCCCAGGTCTATCTGATTCACTCTTCACCTTGTTCTTTGAGCCAGGGTCTCTCACTGAACCCGAAGATCACTGATGTGGCTTTTGGCCGGAAGACCCCGGGACCCTCCTGTTTCTGCCACCCCCTTCTCTAGTCTCTACCTGCTTTTCTGCCGGCTGTAGCTTGCTCCACTCGGCGCCCAACATCTTGGTGATCTCCGGAAAGGGAAGGTCTGGGTGGCGGGTGCGAATCTGCTCCCGCCTCTCGTTCAGGAATCGGACATAGCCCGTGACTGGGGCCTTGGGCCCATTTGGGAGAATCTTCTTTCTTTTCTTGCCTTTGGGCCAGCCTCGCTTCTTCACTGGCTGCAGGAGGGGGCTGTGTCCTTGGGAGGGGCTCTGGGAAGTGTGGGCGGGGCTCTGGGAGGTGTGGGCGGGGCCTAGTCTAGTGGTAGGACAGCAGATTAAGGGTCAGAACTCTAGAGAGCCCACTGTCCTGCACCAAGACAGCCTCCTAGGGGTGGGGCTGAAGCCACTGACAGGATGGGCTGGGGCGTGGCCTCTTGCTAGGCAGTGGGAGGGAGGGTCTTATACAGTGTTGTGCTGCTGAGCCAGGGGCCAGGCTTCTCAGATGGGGACTCACCTCTTCCTCCTGGGGCCCCTTCTCTCCGGCTCGAGGACCCTCGTTGCGCTCCTGCTTGACAGCCACTACAAAGGGTCCGTGCTGGCCTGGAGTCTTGCCTCCCGCAGGTCTTGGGGACATGGGAAACCAGGGTTATCATTCAGTGCCAGAATCACTCCCCCATACCTAGCCATCCCCTTCTGTAATTGGAGATCACAGAAGTCTGTGGGAGCACTCATGAGCCCGGGGAGACGAGGTGGGGACCCAGGGTTTGAGGACCCAAGGGTCACAGTAGAGCACTGCGGGGTGGGGACAGTTCAAAGACTTCGAGGTGGGGATGGGGAATGAGGTGAGGTGGTCCTGGAGCCTGGGAGGAAGATGAGAAAGTGAGAAAGACCAAGGGCGCCTTGGCAATTCTACAGGGAATACAGAAATCCCTGTCACAGAGTGACAGGACATGGTCAGAAGTTCCAGCAGTGGGGATAAGGTAGCTAGGGGACAGGGAAAGGACAGGACCAGGGGTTCCTGAGGATGGGACAGGGCATGTCCAGAGGTCCCAGCGTGGACATGGCGTGTTTAGGGGTACCCGAAGGTGGACACAGGGAGTGTTCAGGGGTTCCCAGGGATGTGGGACAGGACATGTCCAAGAGTACCGGGGTGGAGACAGGGCATGACCGGTGGTACTCGAGGTGGACACAAGGCATTTCCAGGGGTACCCGACAATAGGGACAGGGCATATCCAGGGTTGGAACAGGATGGGGGAGGCGCACTCACGCGGTGGCTGCGCCTGGCTGCCGGGGACCGTGGGACATGGCCACTCCAGGCGAGACCTGGAACAGAAGCCGGCAAAGGTCAGGGGGTCCTGCCTGACACCCCGATGGGAACCGCAGGCCGGTCCCCGGGGGGCCCGGGCCGGGGAGGCGGATCCCGGGGCGGGGAGGACCTTGGGCGAGAGGCCCCGCGATCCTTTGTTGCGAGATCGAGTCCCGGAGGCCGCGCCTCGCAGCCCCCGCCCCGCGCAGGCCCCGACTTCCCGGCTCTTTTCACCTCTGAAAAAACTTTCCCGGGACCTGGGATGCGGCGACGCTCCAACCAAGCGCCCGCGCCCGCTCCGCCCACATGCTAAGGAACACAAACCTAGTGCTCCAATTGGCTGAGGACTCGAGGAGGGGCGGGGTCATGCAGATTGGCCTCGGCGCGCCAGGCGGTGATTGGCTGAAGATCTGCGGAGCCGCGTGGGAGGTGCGTCGGGCAGGTTGCGGGCGGGTGCGTCAAGTTCGGCTGCGCTCGGACGCGCTCGGGACCAATCGGAGGCGATTGGCAGCGTGCTGTGGGACGGAGCTTCTTAAAGGGCTAGTGGTCCCCATCCTGAGGCGGGAGCTAGGGTGTGGAGATGGAGACCGGGGAAGTTGTCGGCAGAGGAGGAGTTTTCAGTAGGCTTCGGAGGAAGGAGTTAAGTTCCAAAGAGGCACCCTCCTGCAGTAGGGCAAGGCGTATTTTTTTCTTACTACGTTGAAAAAAAAAAAAAAATGGGTCTGGCGAGACGGCACAGCACTTGAAGGTGCTCGCCACCTAGTGGACGACTGCGTTCAGAACCCACAAAGTGGAACTTGAGAATGGTTTTCCTGCAAGTTGTCCTCTGAACTCCACCGTGTGCTGTGACATGTGCAACACACACACCCCAAAATCAATAAATGAACGTATGCTTTATAAACGGAGGACTGGGGAAATGGTCTGTGCATACGCTGACCACCAGTCACGGATTTTTCTTCCTGTGGAGCCTTGATTTTACTCTCTGACCAAAGGGTACATTGAACCATAGGAGGAGTAACAGGCTGGGAGACTGACACCTAGATATAAGATTGAAGCTGGGCTGAGAGTGTTTTCATTAAAAAAATAAAATAAAATAAAAAGGCATTTTGAAGGTAAGTTGCGAGCTGACAAGATGGCTCAGCAAGCCGAGGGGTTTACAGAGAAACGCAACAGCTTGAATTTAGTCCCTTTATCCAAACAGAAGAGACAGCACACCACACAGAGACAGCGCACCACACAGAGACAGCGCACCACACAGAGACAGCGCACCACACAGAGACAGCGCACCACACAGAGACAGCACACCACACATCTCGGTTGCCAAATGTGATTTTACTCTGATCTGTAACATTCCACGGTAAAAGACAAACTAGAGGATTGGAGAGTTGGTTCTGTAGTTGAGAGCGCCTGTTTTGCTTGCAGAAAACCTGGGTTCGATTCCCAGCACCCATTTGTCTGCTAAAAACTATCTGTAACTCCAGTCCCAAGAGACCTCTTTACCGTTTTGAGCATTTAGGCAAGCACGCGAGTACACAGGCTTACATACAGGGAACATGCTCATAAACATGAAATGATAAATAAATCATTTTAAAAACAGATGCTTGGGGGCTGGAGAGATGGCTCAGCGGTTAAGAACACTGACTGCTCTTCCAGAGGTCCTGAGTTCAATTCCCAGCAACTACATGGTGGCTCACAACCATCTGTAATGGAACCTGATGCCCTCTTCTGGTGTCTGAAGACAGCTACAGTGTACTCATACATAAAACTAAATAAATAAACCTTTAAAAAAGAGAGAGAGAGAGAGAGATGCTTTGAAGATATTGCTCAGTGGTTAAATAAAACCTGCTGCTCTTCCACTTGGATTCCTGTTAACCACACTAAAGGTTGGGGGCGTGGTCAGACTGGAGCCCTGCCATAATCCCCTAGTGAGTGGCCGGGGGCAAGGCTAGAGTGTTCCCATAATGCACAGCGGTCTTGGGCTCGGTCTTCCCATACTGTTGTAAACTGAAGCCCTGTGATGGGGTAATGTTGGCCAGATGACAGTGTAGGTGACTCATTAGACGCATGGTGATGATGGCGTGTTTTTATGAGACCACACACATGCTTACACATGCAACATGTGTTTATATCTGCCTTCACGGCAGGTGCGAGTGAACGCCCTCAAACTCGCAGGCTGGGGAACTCTGAGCCGCTCCTCTAAAGCAGGTGACAGTGTAGATAGAGCTTCTTAGATAAAGTTGGACTTGATCAAACTTGGGCTTCCTGTTACAGCAGCGATAGAAGTACATTTGGGTAGAACAATGACCGGAGGCTGAGGACCGAGGCACAGGTCAAGGTTTCTGCAGGTGGTCCAGGAAGGGAGCAGCCCGCAGTTACTCAGCACAGAGTCTCAGCTACCCTCATTGGCTGTGAGCTTGGTGTGGTGTCATCCCCTTTAATGCCAGCACCCAGCACTCAGGAGGCAGAGACAGGGGACCTCTGTAAGTTCCAGTCACCTCTGTACTACATAGTGACAGCCTCTCAAAAACAGTTAGAAATAGATAGATAGGTAGATAGATAGATAGACAGACAGACAGACAGACAGACAGACAGAAGCAGGGAGGTGGCAGCACACACCATTAGTCTCAGCACTCAGAAGGCAGAGGCAGGTGGATTTCTGAGTTCAAGGCCAGCCTGGTCTACAGAGTGAGTTCCAGGACATCCAGAGATACACAGAGAAACCCTGTCTTGAAAAACAAAAATAATTAACAATTAAAATGGTAGAACAGAGCCAGGTCGGAGTTTATGGTGTTTTAACTCTCCCTGGGAGGCACCAGGGACTTCGGGAAGAGTGAAAGGGCATGGCTTCAGAAAGGTGTGGCTGCGCGGGTCAGGTTGCTGGCGTCCTTGAGGCTCAGATAGCAGATGTATCCGCATGTCTGTTCTACAGTTTTTATTTTGTGGTGGTGGAAGCGGAACCTGGGACCTTACTGAGTGCGACTGTGCAGGCTTTCTAGCTCTGACCACGCCCACCCCAGCCTTCTCTTGGGGGGGATACTAGGCAGGGCTCTACCTCCAATGACCAGGGCCACAGCCCCTCACTTAGGGATTTTAGGCAGGAATCCCACCCCTGAGCCATGGCCAGACCTTTTTTTTTTTTTTTTTTTTTTTTTTTTTTTTTTTTTAATTTTCTTTTCTGTGTTTTGTTTTGTCTTATTATATGACATGGAATTTCTTTGTGTAGCCCTGGCTGTCCTGTAGCTCTGTAGACCAGGCTTACCTTGCACTCACAGAGATCCTCCTGCTTCTCTACAATGTAGGGATTGGGGTGTACTATACTAGGCCCTGCCCTATAGGGTTTTTAAAATTTTGATTCCGAGTCTCACTAAGCTTCCCAGGCTGCAGTAGAGCTTGCAATCCTCCTGCCTCATCCTCCAGTTAAATTTTCAGTGTGTTGTGCTGGAGCAGGGCTCAGTGCAGAGCATCTGCCTTGCAAGCCCCAGCCCTGCATCAGTTTGTCCACCCTCAAACCCCAATGGCTTCTTAAAAGTGATGCTGTACGCCTTTAATCCCAGCCCCTGGGAGGCAGAGGTGGTGGATCTCTGTGAGTTCGAGGCCAGTCTGGTCCACAGAGTGAGTTCCAGGACAGCCAGTGCTACACAGAGAAACCTTGTCTCAAAAAACCAGGAAAAAAAAAACTAAATTAAGTTAAAACGTAAACATTTTATTGCCACACCAAGCCCCCCCCCTCAGTCCTAGCAGGCTCTCTTTCTTATTGAACAGTGAGAAAAACTAAGGCCTCTTTTCCCTCCAGCCATCCTGAAATCTCAGAAAATTCAGCAGAGCCCCACCCCCCATCAGCGGGTCTGAACCCCCACCGCATCAAAGCAGCTCCTACCTGAGGCTGGACTTCAGCCACCAGGAAATCCAATGCCCCATGGATGGAGGAAGCCAGGGCTCCGCGTCCTGGGCTGCTGTAGGGACATCAAAAGCTGCCAGGATCTGTCTGGACTCCCACCCTGGGGGTCTGGGTGCTGATTCCTTCCTGCCAACCTTCCTCTTAACTTGTCTTTTCTGACCTTTGCCCAATTCCAAAGCCTTTCCAGGACACACATCCCTTCCATTCATGAGGTTAAACAGAACCATCCCCTCTCTGCTGGGCTTTTTATCTGGCATTGTCTCATTTCCCCTGGCCAGAGATCTGACTAACACCCTGGCAATCCGGCTTTGATCCGGCCTCGCCCTGAGGGCTCTCAAGCCTGCCTGGCTCCTCAGTGCCCTCGGTGGCCTCCTTATGGCATTCAGTTTTCAACCTGGCCCGGAACTATACTTCTCCAGCCAGGAAGGCACAAGGAAGGAGGTGGGATAGCCTGGGGAAGTAGAAACCTGAGCTGAATCCAAAAGGGCCAGAAATGCAGACACTGTTGCTGCTGAGTCAGCTCCAGGAGGCTTCTGGAAGCTGTGTGCACTGTCCCAGGACTGCCATCTCAGCTCTGGGGAGGGGGGCAGGAGGGGAAGGATGAGTCAAGGTCTCTGTTGATTATGAAGAGGATAACCAGCCAGCCTGGGCTATGGGCTATGTGAAACCCTCTTTAAAAGGTAAAATACGCTGAGTCTGTGGTCATGGCTCAGGAAGTAGAGATTGTCACAACTTGTCTTGGGTTCTGTTCCCAGCAACTGAACCAGCTAAGGCGTTTATCCCAGCACTCTGGAGGTCGGAGGTCAAGGAAGAGGCTCCAGAGTGCTGGGCGATAGCAGGAGTTTGAGGTCAACCTGGGTTACAAGAGGCCTTGTCAGCAGATGGAGGCCACTGGGTGGGTGGTGACAGATAGGACAGGAACAGAAGTTAAAACCCAAGCAGGGCCAACCAACAGTTAAACAGTTACTCAGAGCTGTCAGTACCAGACCTGTCTCTGCACAGCTCTTGCCCTTGAGCAAGTGACATGGCCAGAGCCTCAGTTGCCACATATGTGAAGTTTGGGTCAAGCACTGAGATTACATGCTCGCTCGAGGAAGACTGAAAGGAAAGCATGCCAATCTCTTATCTCTTTCTATCTTTTAATCCCCTTAGGCCAAGATCCATGAGACGACTGTTATCTCCTGTCCAGCAGGCCAGGCCTCTTCCCGGAGTAGCCTGGGACAGCCCTCCTGTAGGGCAGCCCAGTGCTGGATCAGAACCAGAGCCTTCTGCCTCCACCTCCTAGAGCTGGGATGGAGCTCCGTGTATATTTAATTTGAGACAGGGTCTTGGTATATAGCCCTGGCTGTCTGAACTTACCATGTGGAGCAGGTCGCTCTCAAATGTAGAAATCCTCCTGCCTCTGCCTCTAGAATCCTGGAACTGAAGAAATGGTCCCCACATCTGGGTCGCACATATTGCTGGGAGCACAGAGGGCTCTTAGGCAAAGGAAAGACCAGTTCGTTTGGGACTTAGGGGTTCAGAACCAGCCTGCATGTCTCCGAATGCCCCTGGTGGAAGGTGTATGGTGATACGGACAGGTAACCCCACCATCAAGAGAGTATGGTGCAGGCCTGTCATTCAGTCCTCAGGAGGTGGGGAAACAGCAGGACCAAGAGTTCAAGACCAGCCTCAGTTACAAAGTTGAGCTTGAGGCCAGCCCCGGAGAAGGAAAAAGAATAAAATGTCAGGAGGAGGGGGAGGAGGACACTTGTCCCACTGAGGTCCCATGATCTGGGCCTGGAATTGTGTGGGGTGTGCAGCACCTGTGTCTCTGAGTCAGCAGGCCGACAGAGGCCTGGCTTCCCCTTTGAGTGTATTCCACAGAACCACCCAGTAAGTAGGAGTGAAACGCAGGAGTCTGCCACGTGGGGCGCCTGGCACAGCAGCCCTCATTAAAGACTAGCCTATATTTTGATGTTCTGCCCAACTGTTACCTGTAATTAATAATTAATTAGCACTAATATGTCCCCTAAGTGCCTCACTATGTATGTCTGAAGTTTATGGGATCATCCCGTGTGTTCTCATTTTGGCCCCTTCTGCAGAGAGCTCGGGAGTGAGCACCAGCCTCCAGCTGGAGGCTAGCTGGGGCTCAAGGCAGGAGTGTGGACAGTTGCAGACATCTGGCCTCCCTCTGCTAAGCCCATCAACCTTCGAGGCTGAGGTTGGAGAATTGAGAGTTCAAGGCCAGCATAGGTTGTAGAGGGACTTCAGGGCTAGCCTGGACAGCTAGTGGGACCCTGTCTCAAAACAGAAAGATAAATTTGTGCAACCCAACACCCACGGTGTTCCGGAAAGGGAAGCAGAAGGATCAAGAGTTTAAGGTCATCCTCAGCTGCATACTGAGCTTAAGGGTAGCCTGAGCTACAAGAGATCCTGTCTCAAAAGAAAAAGCTTTCAGGTTGTGAAAGGATAAATTTGGTGACTCCAAGTACTGTGGAGGTGGAGGCAGGACGGTGGGGAGTTCAAAGTTGTCTTTTGTTAAGCAGAAGCCTCAAAGCCAGCCTGGGCTACAAAATATCCTTTGTTAGAAAGAGAAACAAACAAAGCTTTTTTTTTTTTTTTATCAAAGAAATTAAAACACAAAGTAAAACAGAAACAAACTGCGATAAAAGTAGCAGTCGCAGAGGTCGGCGTTAGGACCGCGAGAGTGCGGCGGGCTGAGGCCACGCCCCCTCTTGCTGATTGGACGCCAGCAGAGACGCACGGCTCCGGTTGGCGAGCATGGCTGTTGCTCCGAGGCTCCGCCCCCTTGAGGCGGCTCCAGGGAGCGGCGGCCGCGTAGTCCGGCGGGTAGAGCGGGGCGGCATTGCGGTGCGGTGGGGTCTGCGGCCGCGATGTCGCCTCCGTCGGGCGACGCAGGCCCGGGGCCGCCGCGGACGCTGTCCCTCGCCGCGCGGCTGAGCTTCGCGGTCGGCCACTTCCTCAACGACCTGTGCGCCGGCATGTGGTTCACCTACCTGCTGCTGTTCCTGCACTCCGTGCGCGGGTACAGCTCGCGGGGCGCGGGGCTGCTGCTGCTGCTCGGCCAGGTGGCCGACGGGCTCTGCACGCCGCTCGTGGGTTACGAGGCCGACCGCGCCGCCTGCGCGCGATATGGGCCCCGCAAGGCCTGGCACCTAGCGGGTGAGCCGTTCCCTGCCCCGACTGTCGCCCTGTGTCCACCCTCCCCTCCGACTGTCGCCCTGTGTCCATCCTCCCCTCCGACTGTCGCCCTGTGTCCATCCTCCCCTCTGATGTCGCCCTGTGTCCATCCTCCCCTCCGACTGTCGCCCTGTGTCCATCCTCCCCTCCGACTGTCGCCCTGTGTCCATCCTCCCCTCTGATGTCGCCCTGTGTCCATCCTCCCCTCTGACTGTCGCCCTGTGTCCATCCTCCCCTCTGATGTCGCCCTGTGTCCATCCTCCCCTCTGATGTCGCCCTGTGTCCATCCTCCCCTCTGTCACCATGTGTCCCATCTCCCTGTTTATGTCACTCTGTGTCTATCCCTATATCCTGCCCGCTGACCGCCACCGGTGGCCAGGTCATGTTCCCTCTAGCTTTTCAGGGTCCTGTTCCCGGTCTTTCAGCTCTGATCCCCAGTCTTCCTCCCTGAATATTGCCCTGTGTCCTGTGCCCCTTCCTCTGTTCACCCATTTCTTCCCATGTGCCTGTGGCTCCTGCCTGGGGTGTCACCGTCAGCTGTCATTTGGTGTGGACGGTGGAGAGGTTGGCCCTGGGGTTGTAGCTACTCCCTGTGGAATTCCTGCCTGGTTCCCGGAAGGCTCTGGCCCTTCACCTGGGGTAGTTAGTGGTCGCAGAGCCAGTCCTGCCCCTTGATGACATTTTTTTTCAAGACAGAGCAGTGGCCCAGCGGCAGCTGTCAGCCTGGGGGGCTGGAATTTCCAGTTTCTCAGGATTATTCAAGGTTGCAGACCCAGGAAGATTCCAGGACAAGGAGAAGGGGTATAGTGACCTAATGTGGGTTTCAGGCACAGCCTGCACACCTGTTACTGTATTCAAAAGCTGGAGCAGGGGGATGGCTGCTTTATGAGACTCAGTCTCCAAAAACGGAAAAAAATACTCAGAAGGAGTATTTGTTTGCCAGGAGATGCCAGGCCAACCTGACTCTGCACAGTCTGGGAGCCTGGGTCCCTTCAGAGTGGGACACACTGGAGAGGTACCCAGGCTGGCCTCAGAGTCAGTCCCCTGCCTCCCGGGTGCTGTGATTAACAGCTTGCAGCACCATTTTAGGTCTCATAGGACATCCAGAACCTGACAGGAACTCGCAGGTTAACTGAGGCCCAGAGGCTAGGCAATGGTTAACTAGGCCCTGAAACAGCAGGGTGTGGAGTGGTCATGAGATGGAATCCACAGGCCTTACAGTGTCTAGAGCAGCCCCTGAAGGTCTGCCCTGTGCCCCTCCTGAGGGCTGGTTTCATTTCTCAATCCAAGATGTATTATGTGGTGAAGTCACCTCCGGGCAGGAAAGGGAAGTTGGAAGCCCAGTGCCAGGCAGGGGCTCAGAAACCTTTCTGCAGGGTTCTGTGTCTCGTGGGGCCTCAAGTTCATTCACTTAAAACTCGTGTGAAAGGGTTGGACACAGTGCTCACAGCATACACAGAGCCCAGGCTACCTCCCAGGGCCCCATCAACCTTGCACTTTGGAGGCTGAGGCAGGAGGATCAGGAGTTCAAGGGCAAGCTTGGGCTATGTGGTGCCATCGCTTCCCCCAGATAGAGTGATATGTCCCCCTTCAGCTGCAGAGAAACCACTGTTATTAACCACCTGGGACTCAGTTTTCCCAGTTCTGGCCTGGTTGCTTAAGATATAGAAGGAACTCAGTGGTAACCACATCTGTCCATGGAGCCTGCAGTCTGGTGGGCGAGTACAGCTCGGAGGAGTCCTTGGGTGTGGGGAGCCCGGGGGCTGCGGACACATCAGGCTGAGAGATTGGTGGGATGGGAGGATGCATCTGGGGCAGCCGTGCAAAGGCCCTGGGGCAGGACAGAGCGTAGTGTTGGAGGAGGCCCCTGTACCAGGCAGGGGTGAACAGGACGGGTGGTCAGGGCATGATGGGAAGCCGGAGGATCTTGCATTGATTATATATATATATTTTCATGAGTCCTGGAGTAGGATGGGGCAGCCAGTGTGTCCTGGATGTGGCAGGATCTGCTCTGTCCCCAGACACAGGAGCAGCCTTGACTCCGAGCCACCTGGGCTCCAGCTCCTCCCTGCCCAGCATAGGACAGGTAGTAGATGTGATGGGGTGACCCCAAGCTCAGGGCCATGAGGGATCCCCGTTCTATTCTTCTCCTTTGTGCCTGTCCTAGTTACAGGTCCTTAAGGTGTCAGGCCAGTTCCCTTTCTCCATCTGAGCCGAGGGTGGAGGCTGGCCCCTGGTCTGTTTACCTGCCTTGGTTTCCCCTCACCCCTCCGTGCTGCTCCTCTACCACCACAGGCACCGTCTGTGTCCTGCTCTCCTTCCCGTTCATCTTCAGCCCATGTTTGGGCTGCGGGGAGGCCACGCCCGAGTGGGCCGCCCTGCTGTACTATGGGCCCTTCATCATCATCTTCCAGTTTGGCTGGGCTGCCACGCAGATTGCCCACCTGAGTCTCATCCCAGAGCTGGTGACCAGTGATCATGAGAAGGTGGAGCTCACAGCCCTCAGGTACAGCAGGGTTGGGGACAGTGACCTAGCCAGGTGTCCCCTGGGAACTGTGTATGTGTGTCTACAGCTGTGTACCGAGTGAGTGCCAGGTGACCCCCACACACAGGTGCTGTCTAGTCTCCGCCCTCTTGTCTAGTCTCCGCCCTCTTTTGTTTTTTGCTTTTAGTTTTTGTTGTTTTTTGGGGGGGGACTGTTTTTGGGACAGGGTTTCTCTGTGTAGTCCTGGCTGTCCTGGAACTCACTCTGTAGACCAGGCTGGCCTGTCTGTGCCTCCTGAGTGCTGGGATTAGAGGCATGGACCACCATTAATCAGCTCATTTTCTTAAAGAAATTTTTTGAATCAGTTTCTTAGTAATTTGCCCAGGCTGGCCTCTAGCCTCAGCCTCTGGAGCATCTAGGTCAGGAGGTGTGCGCCATTGTGCCGACCTAGGATGTAGCTATAGGAGCCGGGGCATCTCGGCCTTCTCCGAGGCAGACAGTGGACTGTGACCTGGGGTGTACTCTAAAGCTCCCTAAGGTGACCTGACTATGCCGGGCCTCCAGGGACAGCCTCCCTTCAAAGGGACTCCAGCTGACCAAGTTGTCACAGGACCCCTCTGTTCTGTAGTGGATGTGTAGCCTGTCTCTGGGCTGGGGGCGTGGCTGCTGCAGCCACCAGCTTGAAACTTTAGGGGGTGGGGTTCTGGTGGGTTGACAGTATTTACTGAGCACTTGCTGTGGCAGATGCAGTCTCTGGCCTCTGTGCTAAGGCCCGGCCGTCACCCTTAGGTATGCCTTCACTGTGGTCGCCAACATCACTGTGTACGGCACGGCCTGGCTGCTGCTGCATTTGCAGGGCTCCACGCACGGGGGGCAGGACATCAGTGTGGGTGACCAGCTGGGAGTCCAGGATGTGCCTGTGTTCCGGGTAAGTCTGGGCTGCATGCTAGCCCCAGAGCCCCCGAGCCTGGGAGAGCCGTTGCTGACCCCTGCTCTCCTCCCTAGAACCTGGCCCTGCTGGTGGTGGCAATGGGAGCCATCTTCTCTCTGCTCTTCCACTTGGGTACCAAGGAGGGTCGTTGGCCCCAGCACCGGGGGATCGAACCCGATGAGCACAGCCCCCTGGTGGCCCCTGCAGCCCAGCCACTGCTGCTGTGGAAACACTGGCTTCAGGAGCCTGCTTTCTATCAGGTGCGTTGTGGGGCTGAGGGGACTGGTGGGTCTCACAGTCACACCCAGAGCAGACATTACTAATCAACCTTCTATTTTACATGCAGAGCAGACCTTAATCTCCACTTGGCCATGCATTATCATCCAGGGTCTGTTCCATGCTTGGGGTAGATGTCACTGATTTCCATTTCACTCCCAGGACAGACATCACTAATCACTCCTCCATTTACCTCCCAGGACAGACTTCACTAATTAGTCCTCCACTTACCTCCCAGGACAGACATCACTAATCACTCCTCCACTTACCTCCCAGGATAGACATTACTAACTTCCCACCCCCATACCCCAACGTGCCACCTAAGGCAGACATTGCCAGCAGTCTTCCATTTCCCATGCAGGCATAAATCCTCATCTCCACTTCCCAACTGGAACAGACATTACTAATCAACTTTCCATTCCTCAGCCAGGGCAGATATTACCAATCACAGATTCCTCCCTCCTTCTGTCCTGGTGCCCTGGCCTACTGGCCAGTCAGACTTAATGAATCAATACTGTAGAAGCCCTCAGCTTGTTTCTAAAAATCCCTGACTGGTCGGAGGAAGTGCACTGGGTCTCCCACTGAGCCCTGGTTTGTCCCCCTGTTGATCTGCCCACAGGTAGGCATGCTGTACATGACCACAAGGCTCATTGTGAACCTGTCTCAGACCTACATCGCCATGTACCTGACCTATTCCCTCAGCTTGCCCAAGGTGAGTTGTGGGTGTGTGTGGAGATAGGGGGAGATGGATTCCCTGTTGAGACACCCCTCTCGACCGCCATTGCCTCTGCCTCCACAGAAGTTCATTGCCACCATCCCCCTGGTGATGTACTTGAGTGGTTTCTTCTCCTCCTTCCTCATGAAGCCAGTCAACAGGCACATAGGGAGGAACGTGAGTGACAGATGCCACCGGGGAGGTGGCAGGGGTGGGGACTCCCCCAGGGCAGACTGCGGCCGAAGCCCAGAGTCCAGGCTTCTTGGGCCCTCCGGTTGCGGGGCTCTGGGAACCTCCAGACTCTTCCTTCCAGCCACCTGGTGGGCTGCCTACCCCGACACAGAATGGGAACTAGATTAGTCATGTCTGACTTGGCTGTGGAAGAACAATTAGTAATGTCTGCTCTGGGCAAAGACCAGTAATGCCTGTCTTGGATGTAGCATAGGACAAGTTTTAATGAGCCTTTTGCTGGGCTGAGGACCAGAGAGGTCGAGTGTCCGGTGCAGGGTGCCCAGCCGTGGGCCTGACTCAGGCCCTGCCTCCTTCCTCTCTAGATGACCTACTTCATGGGGCTGCTGGTGATCCTGGCCTTCGCAGCTTGGGTGGCCCTGGCAGATAATTTGGGCGTGGCTGTGTACGGGGCCGCAGTGCTGCTGGGTGCAGGCTGTGCCACCATCCTTGTCACCTCCCTAGCTATGACAGCTGACCTCATTGGCCCACACACGGTAGGGCTTGTGGGAGGAGCCTGGGGGCGTGGTTCGGACCCCGGGCCTGGGCACTAACCCCTTGTGTGTCGCCCCAGCATAGTGGAGCCTTCGTGTATGGTGCTATGAGCTTTTCGGATAAGGTGGCCAATGGGCTGGCAGTCATGGCTGTGCAGAGCCTGCATCCCTGTCCGTGAGTCCGTGTTCCTCAGCCTTGGAGGACACACATTCCTTACTTTGGGCAGTTTATTCAGCAAACACTGAGTTTCTTTTGAGCTGGGTGCTGTGGGCAGTCTGCAGGGCACACGGGGCCACTCAGACCCTCACAGTGTGGGTTCCTGAGCCACCCAGCGACTCCTGCTGGCCAGGACAATGGCCGTAACTGCTAATACAGAAGTGGGGTTGACGTTAGGGTAGGGATGGTCTAGGAGTCAGACAGGAAGCTGGGAGGCGCCCTGAGAACCTCCGTACCACTGGAGGGCCCGTGCAAAGGCCCTGGGGCAGGTCTGAGGAGTCCGTTCAGGAGCCAAGGGACCAGGGGCAGGGCCGTGGGCTGCAGGAGACTGTGAGCAAGCGCATGCATGTGTGCACATATTTGGGGCTGTGTGTCTAGGGTCCCCTGGAACTTGAGAAGGGAGCCACAGAGGCTGTTCCAGGGGACTGGTAACTGGACCCTCCCCTCCTGTGTCCCTCAGAAGCTCTTTGTTCCCTAGCTCTGAGCTGTGCTGCGGGGCCTGCGTAGGCTTCTACCACTGGGTGATGACGGCGGTGACTGGCGGTGTGGGTGTGGCCGCGGCCCTGGCTCTCTGCAGCCTTCTCATCTGGCCCATCCGAATTCGAACCCGTGGGTCTCCATCACTGGGACTTGGGTGGGGGCAGGGTGCGACCTGGGGACCCGCCTTTCCCAACACCATCCCATTGATTATTTCAGGGGACCCCGGAGACCAACCCTGACCTCTGGCTCCCCAGGGCGACGTGATGAAGGACCAGGCAGACACCTTGACCCCCGATCTCCCAACCTGCTCGGGGTCAGATGGCACGGCGCGCGGGTGGGGGTACCAGCCAAGCTTGCTGAGCCCTAGGAGCCCGTGGGTGCCCCGTCCCACTGTTGACTCCACGCACCCACCCGCGGGGAGGCTGCTGAGGACACGTGCCCGGGCTGCACGTGGGAGAGATTGCCCGGCTTATGGGGACACAGACTCGTGGGTCGGTAGCACGGCTTTATCAGAGCGCGGGTGTGAAGGCCGGGGGCGGCTGGCCAGTGGCCGGGCAGGGGCGCTCGAGGCCCCGCTGTCTGAAGTCCTGCGCCGTGAATCGTGGCCGCTGTGGCGGCGACAGGTGCGGCACATAGTCGGACCGCCGGGGCAGCTCTGCCCCGAACTGGTTCCTGGTGACCACTGCAGACATGACCGGACGAGCTCTGCGTGCGGGGCCGGGCGCCCCCAATCCGTGTGCTGGCTTCTGGGCCACGCCCACCCCGCGCTCCCACAGCACTGCCAACTGCCTACCTAGTCGTCCTCCTGTCCCTTTTTTTTTTTTTTTTTTTTTTTTTTTACAGTTTCCCTGTTTTGTTTTTTGACACTACCTAGCCCAGGCTAGCTCCAGGACTTGGAGATTCCCCTCTGTCTCCAAGAGTGGAACGTCCCAAATGCAGCACTGCCCCCGCCCCCTCCTGTCCCGTCCCCTCCGCTCACCGAACTCCTTGCCGCGGATTTGCCTGTCCCTCCACTGCACGCACCCCCAGCGCGGGCCCGGGTTGAGGTACTGCGCGGGGATCGCAGGGTCCCAGAAGGCCATCTCCCGCAAGTGCTGTGTGTAGGCTGCGGGGAGGCGCGGAAGGGAGGTGTCAGCGACAGACCCACGGTTGTGCGTGGCCGGGGGCGGGGCACTCACCGGGCGGCAGGCCGCGCTGCCGACTCTGGAAGCAGCCGTTCCAGCGTGTGTGCGCCTCGCGGTACGGCATGTCGAGCGCCCGGGGCAGCATGTACCAGGCATCGCACGCGTTCGAGTTGGTCAGGCCGGTGAACCACACCTGGCCGGCCGCGTCCCGGCCCATGGGCGTGAACTTCCAGCGCGTGGCTTGCTTGATGGCCGGCGCCCAACGGGGCCCCTCCAGGGACAGGAAGTCATTGCTGAGGGAGGGTAGGGACTGAGCCGGGACCTCCTGCTGGTCCCAGCCACGGGTCCCCAGTCTCAAGGGAGTACCTGACCCTCTTACAAGATGCTACGGAGCGAGCCACCCCCTTTGCGCAGCATCTGCTCCGCGCACTTCCCCACCTGGAGTCTAGCTCGTGTGGCCCTGCTTGTTTGAGGTAGTTGTCACAGTTGCCCAGTGTTGACCCGGCAACAGTCCTGCCTCAGCCTTGTGCCACTTATGGCTGGGGGAAGGAGGGAGCAAGCCTGTAACTCCCCACAGATGGTGCTTGCAAAGAAAGGCCCCCGCGGCCTAGGCGGCCTGTCATCAGCACCACAGACGGCCCAAGACGAGCAGGCCTATGAGATGGGCCTTTTCTGCTGGGTGTGGTGGCAGCACTTAGCATACGCTAACTAGGAGGGTCTCTGCGGGTTTATGAATAGCTGGGGATACACAGAGGAATCTAAAGATGAAGGGTACTGTGGCACGTGGCCGCCACTGTAGCACATGTGGACAGGAGAACCAACTTCCTCAGCTACCCGACACCTCATCACACCCAGGAGGAGGGCTGGGCACGCTGCTGCCACTACCTCTCCTGTGTGAGGGGCAGAATTCCATTGTTGAGCCTGGCAGTTTCCAAACGAGTTTAGAGCTGGAGACCCCTCTGCTTGGGAGTGGGATGTGCACAACCCCTTGCTGGGCTGCAGGTGAGGGCATCTGGTGTCTGGGCAGAGAGGTACCAAATGCAGGGACCCACCGGTATAGATGGTCTGGGAAGTAGAGTTCAAGGGTGCCTGAGGGAACAGAGGGCCGAGAAGCCTCCCGCCTCACGTTTTCCATGTCTGGCCCTGCCTTCCCAGAGGCTCTAGTCACCAAGGCCCTGGGGCCATTGTTGACAGGGACAAAGGTATCCCAGCAACAGGGAAGTGGGCAGCTACAGTCCATGACCTCAGCTCACCTCCTGCTGTGTGGTGGGACCCTGAGTGTCCCACAGCAGGAGGCCACGCACTCCCCATACAAGGCAGCCACTCACCCCACCTCCATCTGTGTCCTCAAGACACATCCAAGGAAAGGCACGTGAGTGGCCATGGTGCTCAGCAAAGGGACCCAGAGACAAGGGCCACAGAGCATGGGCTACACAACAGAGATCCACGGAAGGAAGTGGATGCCCGGAGTCTTCAGTGGGTGATAGATGTGCTGAAATCTTTGGTGGCATCTGGAGCCCAGGGTCTGCGCCTACTGTTCATGCATCCTGTGTGTCTCATATCAGTCAATAAATGTCAACCCAGCCAATCTCCAAACTCAGCCCTTTACAGCCTGGACGTGTGGTTGCGCCACTGGGTTCCTGTTTCCTCAGCAGACATCACTTCCGCCTCTCTGGTCACTAGCGTGCAAAGCTTGTTCTGCTCCAGTCAGGCTTCTGGGGTCCCCCAGCCAGTCAGGGTCCTGGCCAGCTTACCCAGGACTGTGAGGTGTACATGAGGGGTGTGTTTTTTCCCCTCTGCCTGTAGGCACCCTCCCAAAACCCGATTCACGTGAGTGCATCTCTGCACAAGACCAGGTGAGATAAGGCCTTACCCTTGCTGTGTCCAGCCCAACCCTGACCTGCACACATGACCTCCTTCATGGCCCTGCAGGTCAGTCACAGCTGGCTGCTCCGTCCAGGGCAGGTGCCTTCCGAACCACACACCAGGAATGTCAGGTATCCAAAGGCAGGCTGCACCTCTATGCCTTGCATGTGGAGTGTGTCCAGCAGGATTCCCTCTAGCAAGAGGTCACAGGGGCCTGTGGCACCAGTGGACATCTTAAGATCCCCAATTGGGCATCCTGGTTTTGGGGACAGGCTGTGAAAGGGCAGGTGACCCCGAACCTTGAACCCCTGGTGAGTGCAAAGCCCACTGGCTTGGGCTTCACTTAAGAACCCAACAAGAGGCTGTGACCACCCCCCCCCAAGGCCTGCAGTCAGCCAACCTGTGCTCTGGTGGCTTCTCCAGCCATCAGCATTTTTGGAACAAGGCAACAAAACACAGGAGACAGACCCCAAGGTGTCACAAATACATATATACACACATGCACACACCATAGGCCACTGCCACCACACTGGGGCTCCCCAGGGAGGAGGGGCAGTAGAAATGGGGTCTGAAGACAGGGAAGCCTGGGAAGCTTAAAGGCGGCCAAGAAGTGGACAAGGCAGACAAAGCAGCTGGCTGGGGACGGGGCTGACACCCACAGGAAGGGGTTACAGGAGGGGCACACTCAGACACAGGGTGGCAATGCAATCTCAACGCAAGTAGAATGTCACAGGTCACTGCCAGCTCCTCCCAGGATGTTCTGGCTTGGGTGTAGCTGGGTGGCTGCAGGGAGGGACACGATGGCTCTGGTCCCCAGGTCCCACTGGGTTTGGGGATTTGATGGGCCCTCAGCCTCCTGCTCAGTGGTGTCCAATATGGCTTGGGCAGTGGTAACAGGTCACAAGTGTCCATCTGGCTGAGGGTCCCCGTGTTCCCGTCCCAGACACTGGATCCACAGCTCACAAGGAGGCATTTAATGAGACTCTGGGGTCTCTGGCCCGGTTCCCGCCCGCCAGATGGCTCTGGGGACGGCAGGTACAGCAGGGCCCATGCATGCTGGCTACTCCATCTCTGCCCGTGGGGCTGCACATCCCGCCTGCGGGTCTATCGGATCCGGGTGAAGAGGTTGAGCACAGACACAGACTCCTGGAAATGGGATAGAAGTGACTGGCTATGTGCCAGGGCACTGTGCGAGCCCAGGGTACAGCAGGTGGGCAAGCATGGACACACCACCCAGCCATGTTACCTTTGTAGAGCGGGTTTTGCTGAAGACATTCCAGAACCGCAGGGTCTCATCCCCAGCTCCAGTGACAATGGCCTCCCCATCAGGGGACATGGCCTACAGAAGGGACAGAAGGGCACTAGCTATCTTCCAGCTGCGACAAGCGGCTTCTGGGACCAGGCAGGTGCAGGGGACATGGACCAGGGCTAGGGCACAGGACACACTAGGCTCCTGTGGTGCTTAGCCTGATCCCTGGGTTCCCACACTGGCAGGACAGAGCCAAGCCTGCTAGCAGCCAGGGGACACTGAGACGCGTGTTGTAAGGAGGCCCTGTGCCCTGTAGAGTGAGGTCTGGTGGACAGGACTCTCTCACTTCCCAAATCCTGGGTTGGTGACACACTGGTTTGTTAGTGGTGGCTTTGCTACTAAGACTAGAAGCAGACAGCAGGAAGGCTGGTGTTCTTTGACCCTCCCAGCAAGCCACAGGGAGCCCTAGGATGCTGGCAGCGACAGCTACTCACCAGGTAGAGGACACGATACGAGTGGCCAGTGAGCTTGGCCACCTGTGTAAGGGACGGGTACTTCCACACAAGGATCTGGTTCTGTGAGTAGCCGTGTGTGCTCACCTAGTGGAAGGGTTAAGCATCAGGGCTGCAGAGGGCCTGGGGATTCCCTGCCCCGTGGGCTTCCCTCAATGGCATCCTGGTGCCTCGCGGATGGGACTGACCAGGATGCACTGCCTATTCCTGCAGCCCGAGCTGGCATCACACAGTCCACACAGGTGGCAGCCCCCTCATGCTCCCAGGGGCTCAGTGCTCTCTGGCTGGGCTGTTTCTTCACCCTCCCCACGCCCACTGTACACTTACTAGCTCATTGGCGTGCTTGGACCAGGCTAGGTTGCACACTTGTGAGCCTGTGTCAATGCACTGCAGTGGCTGGCCTGTCAGAGTATTCCAGAACCGGATGCAGCGGTCGGCTGTGCCACCACCTGATGCCAGTAGTCCATGCTGGTGTGGGGACCAGGCAATAGCCTTCACGGCTGCCAGGTGCTCCGTGTACTGCTGCACAGGACTGAGGCTTGAGTGGTTCCACACGAGCAGCTGCAGGGCAGGCCGGGGCAGGGCTGTGACACAGGCCCACCCAGGGACCAGGGGCCAGAACACAAGGCATGCACAACCCACGGACATGTGCACACCTCCAGGACAGCTTTAGGGACAGGGTCCTCAAGATGACCCCAGGGATATGAGTCTTCAATACCTGGGCCGTGACCAGTGTGCATCCTCTAAAAGCATCCCTTGGGGGCATCAGGCTCTATGGTTCACCCAGCTGAGGTGACCCACAGGGACAGGCAGCTGGCCTCCTGGGGGAGCACAGGGTGATGCAATCATACCTTGTTGTCATTGCCTCCTGAGGCGAGTAGTTGGTGGTCAGTGGACCACTTTAGGCCACACACTTCCTGCCGGTGGCCCTGCAGCCGCCGCTCTGACTGCAGGGGTGGTGTGCGGATATCCCGCTGTAGAATCATGCGGTCACGGCTACCGGATGACAACTGGTCAGCATTCCAGGCCAGCGCCCCTACAGGGTGGCAACAGGTTAGCCCTGGCCTGGTTGGAGGCTGTGTCCCAAGGCAGAGCTGGGCAGGGGTCCTCACCCACTCGTGCTGTGTGGCCCTCCAGGGTGGACAGTTTCTTCCCGGCACCGGCATCCCAGATCTGCACGAAGCCCTTGTGTGTGCCCACGGCGACCAGATTCCCCTAGGTGACAGTGTGGACAGGTGGCCATGTGAGGCGCTCACCCATCAAATCTTCCACAAAGACCCAGGCTACGTCTGAAAGCTCGTTTTGTTGTTTTGCTTTTTAAAACAAAGACTTACTCTGTATTCCAGGCTAGCTACACACTCAAAGTACAGTCCAGGCTGACCTCAAACTAAGGGTAATCCTCCAGCCTCAGGCTGCTTCTATAAACTGCTTTGCTTAAGCCCTCCCCAGTGTTTTCCAGCAGTGGAGTCTCCTGGACCACAAAAGTGACAGTGTGTCACCACCCGGCCACCACCACTCCAGCTGGGGCACACTTCCATCCCAGCGGCCAAGCTGCAGCAGGAGCAGTCCCCAGAAGAAGGCTGAGGCTGGACAGTGTGCACCTGGGCAGCACCAGGGAAAATAAGCAGCCATACTTAGTCATCTGAGCTCTGCCTTCCTCCTTCTGTGGGGTAGAGCCCTCTGCACTCACCCGCTCAGACCAGCCCACAGAAGTCACTGAGTCCCCTTCTACAGAGAGGTCACAGAGCCGGGTCACCTGTGGGCAGGAGGGTAGAGTGAGAGGCAGATGGACCGCGCCCCCTTAGCCCTCTGTCCCCCTCCCTTCTGAGTATCCCACCAGCATCCTGACAGTATCCCGGTGCTGCCCTGGCGCCCACCTGGCTGGTGCACGCGCTCCACAGGTACACGCAGGTGCCCAGCCCCACGCTGAGCACGTTGAGGGAGGACCAGTCCACCAGGTTGAGGTAGAAGTCGTCCTGAAGCTCGGGCGCATCCAGCACCTTGAAGGGAATCTTGGAGATCTTGCGTGTGGGCTTCCGTGGCGACCGCAGCAGCTTTTGACTATGAGGACAGCAGGCCGCTGCTTGCTGCTGCCCTAGACCCCCATGTCCCCACCACCAGTCTGAGGGCACTTGGGAACCCAGCCCTGGCTCACCTTTTGTTGCTGACAGGGGACAAGGAGTACGGGGACACATCATTGCCATCGTCTGGACTCGAGCGCTTGCTGCTGAGGGAATACTGGGGGCAGGACATGGGCTTGAGTGGCTCCTGTGCTCATGACGGGGGAGCCATGAGCACAGCTGACACAGACACGGTGGAAGCCGCAGAAGGGATAGAACAGGTCCCACAGTGCTGTGGCCTTGCAGGCCACTGGGTGCCACCCGGCTCACCGTAAAGAGCCCCTTGTGCTCTGGGGTGGATGGCTGCAGCCTCCGATCCTCCGTCTGTGGGTCCTGTACCTTCTCGATGCCAGCGCCCAGTAATTCATTCTTCAGCAGTGCGGAGTAAGCCAGGCCATCTGCAAGGGCAGGGAGCAAGTGTCGGTCGGGGGTGCCTCAGCTGAGTGGGACCTGCAGAGGCAGGGCATGAGGAAGGCAGACTAGCTGCCAGGGGTGTGTGGCGAAGGGTGGAACCGACCCCTCACCTTTGCCGTTGTCAGAGGTGGCGTCCTTGGCTTTGCGGTTCTGGCTGGGGGACTTCTCATTTTCCTATGGGAGAGGAGTGGGTGAGAGGACAGCACAGCATGAGGCTGTGCTCTCCTCAGGGTGGCAGGCCCAGGCCCTGCCCGGGACTCACATTGATCCTGTGGAAGTTGACGCTCCAGTTAGCCCCGGCCCGCGAGGGGATGAAGCGGTCACCATGCTTGCTGGGCGAGGACACTGGGGAGTTGGCTGGTGTCAGGGTTCTCCGAATCTCTGAGACCTGGGAGGGGTTGGGGATTTAGTGGGGGTGACCTTCAAGTGGCATGCAGGTCCCCCAGCCCATGCACAGTGCCCCTGGACGGTGCCAGGGTCTGCTGTGACGGCTCCTGTCACTCACACACGGCACCGTGTTCTCATTCTGGATTACGATCTGTCGCAGGAGTCTTCGCTCATAGTCCTGGTCCATGGCGGGCGGGGCGGGGCCCGCAGCCGAGCAGCCTGTGGGAGAGCAGAAGCACATGACAGTCCAGGCCTCTGGGACCCAACAATGAGGAAGGACAGGCTGGGCTCTTTTGTAAATCTATGTTGTTTCGAGACAGGGTTTCTCTGTGTAGGCCTGGCTGTCCTGAAACCTGCTCTGGAGACAGGCTGGCCTCGAACTCAGACCTCTGCCTCCTGAGTGCTGGCTTCAGCTGGTACCGCCTGACTTATAAATCTTGTTTTTGAGACAAGGACTTATGCTGGTCTCCTACTCTCTAACCCTCCAGGGTTAGCCAAGGATAACCCTGAAATCTTGCTTGTCCTGCCTTTGGTATATGTCACCATATCCAGTGATCACATCCCTGGAGCCAAGCATCCCTTAGGAAGGCGGTGATGTGCCCTGGAAAGGGGGGATGTGGGTGGGTGGCTAGTGGGTTCCATCCTGGTTCTGGCATTTCCTGAGTCCCAGGCCAGCCCATCATGCTGTATGTGTGGTGAGGCTCAGTCCCTAGAGGGAGGTGGCGCCAGTGCCCAGTCACGACTCAGGGGGCCTGGGACTCCTTCAGCAACAGGAGCGACTGTGACCCGTGGTCTCTGGTGCTCATGCAGACAGCTTACACTTGAGACAGGAGGGCAAGGTCAGCCACAGCAGAGCCCATAGCCACTGTTTGATAGCACAGCCTTGGGGCAGCACACAGTGCCCAGCTTGGGCTCCGTGGCTTCAGCTTCTTCCCACCCACCCTACTACCTGCCCCCCCACTACAGCATGAGTGCATGTGTGCGTACGTATACACACCATTACCACCACAGAGCCCTTCTGGCATGAGCCATGAGCCTCCCCTCTACTCAAGGTTGAACCCACTGACTACAGAGACCCACGCGAAGCAGAAGCAGATGGGCTCCAGCATTCCTTCCTTCTCTGGAACCTTCCACCTTCCCTTCCCCACACTGAAGCTTTGTAGTCATTCAGCGCCAGCTCTCCAGCCGCCCTGGAGCCCAGCACCTTCTCCAGCCACAGTCTCTTCAACAGTCAGAGAATTGTGTGACCCAAGAACTGCAGTCCTAGGACTGGAGAGACGGCTCAGCAGTTAAGAGCCTTTAATGACTAGGCCATTTCTCCGGCCCAAGAGATAGGTTTCTAAGGCAGTGAAGTCAGTATTTATTAACAGCTATGCAGCTAAATTCAGATGATTACTGAGTGTTTATTAAGGATAGAACACTATGAGGCTGGAGAGATGGCTCAGTGGTTAGAACACTGACTGCTCTTCCAGAGGTCCTGAGTTCAATTCCCAGCAACCACATGGTGGCTCACAACCATCTGTAATGGGATGCGATGCCTCTTCTGGTGTCTGAAGACAGCGACAGTGTAGTCACTTACATTAAATAGATAAATAAATCTCTAAAACAAACAAACAAAGGACTGGGCTCCTAGATGCTCACTTAGGGTGACCCACAGAGCTGCAGCTCACGGGGAAGAGGACAGGAATGCATGGCCACACGGCAGGGCCACCCACACGTACTAATGTGACACGGGGAGCGTCGTGCTCAGCCTACACTGTGTGGGCTCCATGACAGAGACCATGGCCACCACTCTGTCCCCACTCTAGCCACCCACTGCCCTTGAGACAGGCTCTCACTGTGTATCTCAGGCTGCTCTGAGCTCGTGACCCTCCCTCCTCAATTCCCTGGGCTGGGATCCTGGAAGAGCAGAAGTTCAAGTCCAACTTCAGGCACACTAGCTCAAGGCCAGATTGTTGACACCTGGAAAACGCACAGGCTGGGGACCTGTTCCAATGTGTCACCTTGCCACTGTAGGTGAGACGCTAACTCTGGAAGGACAGGGCCTTCAAGAAGGCAGGGTTGTACACCTTCCTGCTGTGTGTGTCAGTCTCCTCTGGGACCTCACCCTGCGATGTCACAGGTTGCTCAGGCATCTAACAGTGCTCAGTACCCAGCCAGGCCGAAGCACACTTGGGAGTGAAGACCATCCATCTGTGCTGCCCCAGGCTGCACTGCCGGGAGCCAGGCCAGCCTCCATCTCTGCCGTGTACCTATCCTATTACTTGGCACTGGGCACAGGAAGGCCCTCTGCTCCTGCCACCAGGAAGCTCCAAGAATGCATGGTCAGCTCATCTGGCCTCCAATCACTGGTCACACCCTCCAGGGGCCACAGAGCGTGAAAAACTGGTCCCCACAGCTTGTGTGTCAAGGAACGGAAGGGGAGCTCCCACCTGCAGCCATGTGTGGGGACTCAGTGTGATGCAGGGCCTTGTTACTTTCTGTGGGGCTTGGTGGGCCCTGCAGGGTGCGGAGCTGCATTCCTGGCCTCTACCCACTCCATGTCAGGAGCTCCCTGAGTCCCAACAGGCATGCATGTTCCCATAATCAGGAGCACTCCCAGGGAGGGCAACAGAGACTGCTCAAGGGACCCAGTGTCAGAGGCCAGCTGCCTCTGAAGCCCTGGCCCCACCCCTACCCAGGTGCACAGCAAAAGCACAGGCCTTTTTACCCTCCTCTTCCCTAGCATGGCTGGCAACAGCCACCTTCCACTCATGGGAGACTAGCAGAGGGAGACCTGACAGCTCCCATCAGGCAAGGACCCCAGGTGTCTGCAGTCTAACCAAGTCACCTCTCTCAGCCTGGGGCCCAGGGTGCAAGAACACCCCCAGTATGCATACATACACCTATGTACTCCTTCATCCAGGCCTCAACCTATCCTAGCCAGGCAGCTTTCAGGTGACTCTCACATCCTTCAGAGCTGGCCAATGGGGGTCTAGTACCCCAACCTGTGGGGAGAGACCCCTGCCACTGGTCTCTATGTGATCAGTGCATCATTCATGTGAGCCACTGTGTGTCAACGCCTCACACACTACGTCCCCAGGTTCCTATGGCAGGCACAAGGGCTCTGTCTCCTGTGGGGTACTGCACTGCACATCTCTGTGGTGTCCTGGGTCCTGTCACTGCACTAGGGATGGCTGGAACAAATCACCAAGAGTGACATATGTGTCATCTTGTTTTTATGTGTGCAACCTTGGGGGTGGCAGTACTGGAATGGGGGACGAGGGGACTTAGCTACAACCCAGGGCAGAGCAACTGACTAAAGCCTGTATCCATCTCCAGCCTCCAGTGATATGGGCTAGGGACACCAAGCAAGCAGCTTCTAGGTCAGGTGAGAAGTATGTTCCTAGGCTCTGGAGGCTGGGGTGGCGCCCAGGAGAGTGAACACAGAAAAACCAGCTGGTGAGAGGGTTTAGAAGGCAAATGCAGCTGGGCGGCGGTGGCGCATGCCTTTAATCCCAGCACTTGGGAGGCAGAGGCAGGCAGATTTCTGAGTTTGAGGCCAGCCTGGTCTACAGAATGAGTTCCAGGACAGCCAGGGCTACACAGAGAAACCCTGTCTCGAAAAACCAAAAAAAAAAAAAAAAAAAAAAAAAAAAAAAAAAAAAAAAAAAAAAAAGAAGGCAAATGCAGCCAAGCCTACAAGGCCTGAGCTGCAGCCTAGGGACCCAGGAAGTGAATGGAGAGCTCACCCCTGCAGCTTCCCTGACGCAGGAACGCACTATGCACACACAGAGACAAGACGGGGAGTGCAGAGTCAGCACACCCTGCTGTGGTGGAGGAAAACCTCTAAATCCAGCTCCAGAGTGTCCAACGTCCCCTCTGGCCTCAGTCTCCTACACACAGACACGCACAGACACACACACACTAGAAATAAAAAATAAATCTTGAGAACAAAACAAAAATCCCTACAAGTCGGGCAGCGATGATGCTTTTGAGCCCAGCACTTGGGAGGCAGAGAGAGTCAGATCTCTGCAAGTTGGGAGGCCAGCCTGATCTACAGAGTGAGTTCCAGGACAGCCAGGGCTGCAGAGAAACCCTGTCTCAAAACAAACAAATCAGCCAACCAAAAAATTTACAGCTTTGAGGTGTGGGGCCACAGACTGAACCTAACAGCTAAATGAAGGAAGCAAGCCAAATGGCAAGCAGGAGGCTGAGGCAGAGGAATACTGACCTGGACCTTGGCTGTGGGGCAGGAACCCACCACAAGGGGGCAGCAGAGGCTCTGCATTGCTTCCCACACAGCACTCAGGGTCACAGGAGACAGCCCAGGTCCTGGGATTTGCCAATTTCTAAAATTCCAAGCCCCTCTTCTCAGATCTTCACAGGATTTCAGAAGATCGCAGATCCCACTCCTTCTACATAACCCAGAACTGAAAGTCTCTACAGTCCAAAGCCCAAGAGTCAGATCCTGCCTAAGAGAAATCTAAACACACACACGCACACGCACACGCACACGCACACACACGCCCAAATGGTTTTAAATTAATATATGAGGCTGGAGAGATGGCTCAGCCATAAAGACCACGTGCCAGGGGCCCAGGTTTGGTTCCCAGCACCCATCCTAAGTGACACAGAAGCACCCGCACCCCCAGGCGTAGGACACAGAAGCACCCGCACCCCCAGG
>JANHMN010000021.1:934475-952603 GCA_030674055.1 Rhabdomys pumilio | reverse complement strand
CAGAAGCACCCGCACCCCCAGGTGTAGGACACAGAAGCACCCGCACCGCCAGGTGTAGGACGCACAGAAGCACCCGCACCCCCAGGTGTAGGACACGGCACCCCAGGCTTCTTTGGGTGCTGCCCGCCTGTGGCAAGCATACAGGGGAGCAGATACACACATGTACATAAAATAAACACAGCTTAGGGCTGTTCTCTTTCAGAGAACCGGAGTTCAATTCCTAGCACCTACACGGCAGCTCACGACTGTCTTTAACTCCAGTTCCAGGGGATCTGACACCCTCTTCCAGTCTCCACCAGCATCAGGCACAAATGTGTACCCAGACATACATGCAGGAAAAATACCCATATATATAAAAATAACAAACAAAAAAGCCATACATCATTTTTTTGTTTTAAGACAAGGTTTCTCTGTGTAGCCCTGGCTGTCCTGGAACTCACTCTGTAGACCAGGCTGGCCTTGAACTCAGAGATCCGCCTTTACATGAACCACTACTGCCCAGTACCCACACACATTTTTAAGAACAAATTTTAAAGGTAAAGAGGCTATGGGCGTGGTCAGGGGTGGAGCCCCTGCCTAGAATCTCCCAGCGAGGGGCTGGGGGTGTGGTCAGGGGTGGAGCCCCCACCTAGAATCTCCCAGTGAGGGGCTGGGGCAAGGCTCACTGGTGACCTCTCCTAAGTATGAGCAAAGGCCTTAGGCTCCATGCCCAGAACCAGGAAATCAAACACACCAAGACTCCTGCAGCGCATACTTAGCTCCTGACCCTCTATCCGAAGGAAGCAAAGAGAAGACACCATTGAACAAGCCAGTGACCCGTAAGCCATGAACTAAATTCCTCAAGCACCAAACCCACACCTGAGATCCATTAATGTGCACAACACGTGCCATCCCAGCTCCATGAGAGCCAGAGTCACCAAACTCCCTGTCTTTCCAAGCCCCGATCCCTAGAGCCAGAGGTGTTCTCTGTTCCGGGCCAGTCTTCACTGGGGAATCACGCTCATCCAAACTGCAGGGAAGAGCCAGGACTCGGCAGTCAGAGGATGAGGTCACCTGTTATACAGGAGGGGGCGTGCTTCAACTAAGTGAATTTGGGGAGCACGGGAAGGCAATACCTCTAATGAAGTTGGTAGGGTGATTTGAGGGCTTTGTAGGGGACAATGGCTTTGGGTCAGGGGCAGAGGATGGAGGGACCTGGCCTTGCATTTGGAGACAGAGTGGAGGTTCAGATTTGAGAGGGCATGTAGTGGGTTTGGGGACACAGAATGTCTGTGGTTTCTGACCATGTCTCCTCTGAGATGAGACACCTGGTTGTTGGCTGAACCACTGGGTGTTATATGGCAAATTCACTCCACAATCCCTTCCTTCCACTGGGGGACTGTTGGATGTGACTCCTGGCTTCTGGAGGTTGACTAAGATCCCAGTTTGGATGAGGCAGGGGGATTTACATTTGGAAGTCAACAGGGTGCAGATGAGTAGTTTGCAGTTGTAGAGTCTTGAGTGATCAGCATGGGGAGAATGCCCTAAATTTGGGGGTACACAGCTCAAAAGAATACAGAGTGGTGATGACAGGGCGAGGTCACTGGGGGCAGATCACTCTGGGATCTGATTCAAGACCTCATCTGCACTGTATGGTTTTGGTGGAAGTACTAAAGGGTGACTTGGATTTGGGGGTGCAAGGAGCCTGACCTAGGGTCCTGAGTAGCAACACGTGGAATCCTTTGGATTTGGACATTGCTGTGTTCAGAACAAGGCTCTGGGAATGACTGCTGTGACGGACAGGGCGAGGTCAAGGTGAAGCTGCCGGCTGAAGGGACTCAGGGTGGAGGTGACTCACCTGGGAGGTGGGTTTGCATTCTGGGGTTCAGGGGAGCAGCACGGGTGTGCCCTGGATTCGAGGGGAGTCCGGCTCAGAGCAGAGCTCTGGGGATGGAGGACTCTGACAGACTCAGAGAGCTGGCGGGGTCGGGGCCCGACCTGGAGGTCGCTGGGATGTGGGGTTCAGGTTAGGCGGCACTGGAGTCCCTGAGAAGGAAGGGGTCGGCTGGGGGGCGGGTCCCCGAGTCACCCGTGTCCTCACCTGCCTCGCTCCGGTCGCCAGCCGGATCCCGCCGGTTCCCGCCGGTCCCAGGAACACGCCGCGCCCGTTCGAGTCCCCGCCGCTGCGCCAGGCCCCGCCGCCGCCGCCGCCGCTCACGGGAATCCCCCGGCCTCCGCGGTCGCTAATATGGCGGCACTCAGCGGCAACCCGACTCCCTCCCCCAGTCTGTCCCGCAGGCCGCGCGCGTGCCCGCGACCGGCCCCGCCGCCCTGCGCATCACCGCGCCTAAGCCACGCCCCCTGGGCCCTCCCTCTAACGCCGCCAAGGTTTTTCAGTGAGCAAGCCACACCCTCAGCCACGCTTACCGCCCACCACGCACAGCTCTCCCCGCCAACCCACTGTGTCCTGAGCTGTAGCCACGCCCCTCGAGTCACCAACACCTCCCCTGGGACACGCCCCCGCACCACCTCTGCCCTTGTTCCTTGAGGGCACGCCCCCAGACACGCCCACCCTTGCCGTGCTCGCGCCCACCCTGTGCAGCTGCGCCTGCGCGCCCCAGCGCGGAGCAGCTCGGGAGTATGGGACGTCCTTCAGGATTTAAATCAATACAGGAAGCGAGGCGGCACTCGTTGCCCGGGGCAACCGTGGGGGGGGGACGAGCAGTTGGGAAGCTGGAGATCAAGTCTGAAAGGGGAAAAAAAAAACAACCCACGAGTAACTGGGCGCCGAGGAAGGCGTGGCTCCTGTTTGGGGAAGAAATGGGGCGCGTCTCCCTGAAGCTGTGATTCACTCAACAGTCAGGTGACTACCCTATGGATGGCGCCCAGCGTGCGGACGCTACTGGTTACTCACTGTGCATTTATTGTTTTAATTTTTCGAGATACCTCTCCAGTCCTCCAGCTTCTACTTCCGCATTGCAAGAATGACTATGAAACACCTACCCCCAGTCTCAAAAAATATTTATCATGCCTCTGACTACTCCCAGACGCCCAATGATGACAGCTGGGACTAAACCTCAAGATGTAAAAGGTAGAGTGATTGCAGCTCAGCTGGAGCCGAGTTTAGTACCCAGAGCCACTTAGTAGAGGGCGAGAGCCGACTCCCGCAAGGTGTAACTCTGACCATCCCACGGGCGCACGCCTGCGCCAGCCCCTGGCTAAATGACACACACTAAACAAATAGGGTTATTTGTTGCTGTTGTTTGGGGTTCTTTTTGGTTGGAGGTCTCTCAGTGTAGCCCTGTCTCTCCTGGAACTTGCTCTGCAGACCAGGCTGGGATCAGACTCAGAGATCCGCCCGCCTCTGCCTCCCAAGAGCTGGGATCAAAAGCATACCTCACCACCGACAGGTACAAATAGAATTTTTTAAAAATTAAATACATATAGGGCAAAGAGTGAGCTTTGGGCTGAGCTCAGTGGACAAAGCAGGAGCGGGTTGTCTAAAGGACCTCTGGTCAGCACACACAGCAATCCCAGTCTCAGATTTCCCATGCCTCAGCGTTCTTCCTGTGGGGTCCACTCAAGTCCAACATAATGCTGAAACAAAACAAATCATACCACTAGGCTTCGGGGGAAGTAGGGCCATTCTCCTTACCGGGCAGGCTGTGATACCCTGTGATAGTCAAAGAAAGAGTGGCTGGCAGCTGTTCAGAAACCGAAATGTACAGCTATGACTGAAGACCAGGCCTCTGCAAGTGCAGCCACCACTCAGAGTCTCCTATAGGAACATGGATGCCCCTCATTCACAATCTAGTGCCCACCCTCTGGAGAAGGTAACAAGCAGTGGAACATAACAGCCATGAAACATGAAAAAAGCCAGGGGTCTAATGGGTTACGAAGCAGAGAGACCCAAAAGGACACTGTGCTCAGTGAGAGGGCCAGACACAAAGTGCCACACCTACCTTGTGGACTTTGACAGGAAATGTCCAGCAATGGGACATAGATTCCTGGGTGCCAGAGGCTGGAGGAGGTGAGAAGTTAGGGTGTTCAAGGAGACCCTGAATCAAATAATGAAGGCACTGGTAAAGGTGCTTTCTGCCAAGCCTGAGCTGCTGAGTTTGGCTCCCAGGGCATGTGGGGGAAGGAGAGGATGGACTCCTTTTCAGTTGGCCTCCCCAGGAGCACTGTACAGTTAAAGACTTCAAATGATATAACTGGAAATACTGGAGTAAATAGGAAATACAGCTGAAACTATATCTCCATAGGAGTGTTTGCCTAACATGAATGAGGTCCTATGCTTAGCACCCACCAAAAAATAAATTAAAATGCACTTTTAGGCCAAGTCTGGGCCCTTGCTTGGACGCACTGCCCCTACACCGTTACCTCCGCACAAATCTGGAGGGTGGAGCTCTCCTGTCACCCCAGCACTGGGGCGCGGGGTCAGGAGGATCAGGAGCTCCACATGGGCTGGATTAATGGCTCAGAGATTGTAGCACCGGCTCTTGCAGAGGACCTGGGTTCAACTCCCAACAGCCATGTGGTGACTCACAACCATTCATAACTCCAGGGGAATCTGATGCCTTTTCTGGCCTCTGATGCTGCTGCACAGATGTGACCCACACAAACTCATGCAGACACACACATACCAGCCCTTTAAAAGAGAACAAAGACTGAAAAGTTATTTTGGTGATATCGTGAGGTTTATTAAGCCATTCCTTTGCTCAATTGTATTATGAAGTTTGATTAACTTGGCATAACTGATGGGGGGACAGGGCAGAAAAGTCTGGTCCCTGGGTCTGGAGAAGCCTGCACCAGCCTGCTGGGGGTGCACAGAAGATGCCCCCATGTAGTGACTTGCAGAGCACCTGTAGGCCCCTGCTCCAGCCCTGGGCTGCCTGGAATCTGAGCTGACAGACCTCAGCAAATGCATAGCTACAGGCCGGCCTTGTCTGGGCTGCAGAGGCACACAGCCCTCCTCCACCTGGCTCTGTTGTCAAAGCATAAATAGATGAAAGAATTTATAAAAACTGGAGGCGTGGGCTGTGGCGCAGTGGGTAACACACCTGCCCTGCAGACACGAGACAGGAGCTCAGAGTTCAAGTCATGGGGCCGGCAAGAAGACTGAGCAAGCAAACGCTTGCCACCAAGCTAAGGGACCTGAGTTTGATTCTCAGATCGCACATGGTAGGAGGAGGGACTGACTTCTGCACATGGCCCTTGGCATATGTGACCCACTAATAAATGTGACAAAGTGACAACAGAGCCGAACAGCCAATCACAGTGACTCGGGCTTGTGATCCTACAGCCAGGGCCCTGAGGCAGGAGAGACATAGCGTTCATTTCAACAAGAAAAACCCCACTCATGTCTGTTTTGTTTTCAAGACAGGGTTTACTGTTTTTAGGCCTGGCTGTCCTGGATTCACTCTGTAGACCAGGCTGGCCTCAAATTAGAGTTCCACCTGCCTCTGCTTCCAGAATGCTGGGATTAAAGGCATGCACCACCACTGCCCGCTAACAGAAGCCAGTCTTGTACTTTCAAAGACAGGAGTGATGTGGCCGAATGCTGATCACTGCTAGGTAACCAAGCTTAGGAGCTGAAGGGAAGTCATGGCTACTGGGTCCTGGGTAGTGTTCTCTGCTCTCAGTTGCTCCCAGGGCAGCCTCGGCAGCACGCCAAGCTCTGAATTCATATCTGCTTCCTGCACCCCAGGGCCCAGCCCTTCCCTCTGGCTAGTATGTGGGCTGGGTCACACCTGATATCGCCCGATCCTGCCATCCACTACTGCGAGAGCCTTTCCTGAAGCTTCATGTAAACATGCATCAGAGCTGTGCCCCATGGCAAGCTTGCCAGGATGGCAGTACGGTCCGTTATCTGCAGCTGTGTGTGCGCGCGCATGTGTGTGCGAGTGTGTCTGTGCATCTTCCTCAATCGCTTTCCGTCTTATGTTTTGAGATCTGGTCTCTCACTCAACCCAGGGCTCACCCATTGGAGCAGGCTGGTGGGCCAGTGTGTTCCTGGCATCCTCCTGCCTCCACACACACCACCTCACCTGGGGAAGCCAACTTGTAGAGCCCCGCAGGATGTATGTGGAAGGTTGTGGTCTGTGCTCCCAGAACTCAGGAGGCAGTGTCCCATGTTGGAGGCCAGCCCTGGGCTACAGAGCGAGATGCTGGTCTCAAAAACAAACATCCAGAACTGGAGAGACGGCTCAGTGGTTACAGCGTTGACTGCTCTTCCTGAGGTCCTGAGTTCAGTTCCCAGAAACCATATGGTGGCTCACAACCCTCTGTAATAGGATCCAATGACATCTTATGATGTGTCCAAGACAGCTACAGTGTACTGGGCCCAGCAGAGTCAGCTCCATTGTCCCCACCCACACTGCTGGGCGGTGGAGGGCCTAGTAAAGAGCAACACAGAGTGGATCTGATTGTCACTTATATTTAAGGCATGTTTTCACTGTGTACCCCTGGCTGGAACTTGCTGTGTAGACCTGGCCTCGATCTCACAGAGCTCCACCTGCCTCTGCCTCCTGAGTGCTGGAACTTAAAGATGTGAGGCAGTGTGCCCAGTAATAAAATGTTTTAAAAATTCATCCCCAGTCTAATGTTCATTTTACTTTGAATTTTTTGGTATATACATTGTGTGTGTGTGTGTGTGTGTGTGTGTTTGCATCATACAAGCCCATATAATGACAGGCTTCCTGTTAGCATTCTAATTTATAGTGTATTTTTGTCTTAATTTCATTTTTAAAACATTGCTATTACCATAAATTAAATTTACACAATTATGTACTAATGGTCTTCATGGGCTGGAGACATGGTCAGTGGTTGATTGTAGTCTTCCAGAGGACCCAGGTTCGGTTCCCAGCACCTACATGGTGACTCACAACTTTCTGTGACTCCAGTTCCAGGGGATCTGACGCCGCCCTCACAGAGACACACATCCAGGCAAAACACCAATGCACATAAAATAAATCATTATAAAAGTAAGGAACTTCACATTTCCACACACATATATTTAAGATTTTTTTTTGTTTGTTTTGTTTTTTGTTTTTCGAGACAGGGTTTCTCTGTGTAGCCCTGGCTGTCCTGGAACTCACTCTGTAGACCAGGCTGGCCTCGAACTCAGAAATCCGCCTGCCTCTGCCTCCCAAGTGCTGGGATTAAAAGTGTGCGCCACCACCGCCCGGCATATTTAAGATTTTAAACTTCGATTTTATGGTCATGTCACTGCCATATATCCTGTAGGTCCCCAGGATCGAACTCATCTCCTCAAATTGACTGCAAGTGCTCTCACCGCTGAGGTTTCTAGGAACCCCTATTTTATCTCCCATTTCTTTTTCTCCATTTGTTTTGGTCCCAGAGACCATTGGCCGCGCCCCCTAGAACATACCCACGCCCACTAGGTCCTGCGCATGCGCCGTCCAGATCGGTTGCTGTTGCCCTTTGAATAGATCAAACCATTTTCTCTATGGGGGGCAGTCGGAAGGACTTCTTCCGGAGGAAGACCGGAAGTCATTTCTCCGGGTCTTAGGACAGTCCTGGGGCGCCATCGCTTTATCGTTCCGCGTGTGGACACCCCTAGTCGCGGCGATGGTTCCGCCCGGCCTGGTCACGTGCCCATCAAGATGGCGGCATCCAGCAGACGATGCGCGAGGTGCGTCAGCTGACTTGTTCTCGACGCTGTCGCTGCGACCCACTTTGACCTGTCCGGAGTGTGCGGAGCTCACAGACGACCCTGTAGCCGAAAGCACTGTAAGCAGTGTCGGAAGTGCCCCACGTCGGGGGACTTCCGCCTTGAGGTACCCGCTGCCCGGGGACTGCCCTTGAGGGACCCCGGGGCGCCGCCAGGGCTTCCTACGGGGAATTGGACGACTTTGCCCCCTTTTACTTGGGTATTTGATTTGACACGGGATATCATGTAGCCCAGGCTAGCCTCTAGCCTCCTCCACCTCGTACTTAACTGACAGGTTTGCCGCCTGGCGGGGCTCACCGGATGCTGGGGTGAGCCGGGGCTTCGTGCAGGCCGGGCCCGCGTTTGACCACTCAGCTTAAGTATTTGGAGACAGGATCTCCTGGGATCGGTCATCCTCCTGCTTCAGCATCTTCTTCCCGGGCCTGCCCAGCCTGGAGCCTTTTGAATTAGCGGGAGGCCCCATCCTTGGACCCACGAGATCCTTGGTCTCATCTGTTGTTGCTCAGGGTAAATCGGGAGGTGGGTCTTACTGCCACGCAATGGCTGCCAGCTCCCGTGGGCCTGCTTCCTGTGTGCTGATTAAGTCCTTTCCCAGATGTGACTGTCTTATGATGGACATCAGTGGTGAAGCCGCCACATCTGCCTCATTAAACCCAGGGACCGCTGGATGGCGTCAGAGCCCAGAATGCCTTGAGCTTGCCACAGCCTGTTAGTCCAGTTTGTTATGTATGCATCTGCTGCTGTCTTTGCTGGTGTCTAGATGGCTGACAGGGGCCGCCCCTCTTCTATCCGACGCCGTCTGGTTCCATGTTAACTCATCCGTGAAGGAGAACACCTGTGTGGGTGTGTTATCCTGCATCTCTGGGTCCATGCAGGGGATAAAAGCTGTGCAAAGGCAGGAGGGAGGAGGGGAGGGATGAAGTGTGTCCCACAGGGAGCCTCCAGTAGTACGGTGTTGCGGGAGATGACTCTAGGCAGGGATGAGATCCATTTTGCAACTGACAAGAGTTTCTAGATCTGTCGTCTAAGCTGTCCTGAAGGTGCCTGTTCTCAGTTCCAGGGTTGAGTCCCAGGAGGTGAGGTCACTGGGGGTGGGGAGACCCTCCAGAACACTGGGAACGTGATGCAGGGCTAGATCTGCATGCCCGGGGCGTGGCTTCTGCTTGTGCCTCTCTGGGCATTGTGTGGAGCTCACACAGGGGAGAAGCCGTTGAGCCTGAGGCCCAGAGACAAAAAGACTGCTCAGGAATGTGAAGCCATTGCCAATGACCAAGATGGCCAGGAAGAGTGTTCTGGCTCCCCGGCCCCTCAGCCCCACTTGGTGGAGGGTGCTGGATGTGTAGAAAATTCTATGGCTTGAAACTCAGGGGTCCTCCTGCCTCAGAATCCCAGGGCTTGAATGGCATGTGCGCAGGTGTGTGCCATAGCATGGGACTTCCCCTTCTTTTTTTTCTAATGCAGGTTTCTACTGCCAAGAACCCGGCCCTGCAGATCACGTGCTGGGGAGGCTGCAGCCATGGTCACGGAGCAGGAGGTGGCCGCCATAGGGAAGACCTTAGTGGATTCCAAGCAGCCCCTGCAGGCTCGCTTCCGTGCCCTGTTTACACTGCGGGGAATTGGGGGTCCTGATGCAATCGCCTGGATCAGCCGGGGCTTTGAGGACAGCTCTGCCCTTCTGAAGCATGAGCTAGCCTACTGCCTGGGCCAGATGAGGGACCCACGGGCCATCCCTGTGCTGGTGGGTGTGCTGCAGGACACGAGCCAGGAGCCCATGGTTCGTCACGAGGCAGGTGAGTAAGAGCAGCTCAGTGGTGTGTCCAGCTGTGGCTGGGACACAGCTGGGTGCAGCTGCAGGGCGGTCCTGAAGATGGGAGCTAGTCAGGCCTGTGGACAGCAAATGGAGGGTGGGGGGTGGGGGTGGCACTCATGTCCCAGCAGCAGAGTTTCGGCTTCTGAGCTGGATCCCATGTCAGCCTGTTTGTGGCTTCAGGGCCTTGGCACACGCTGTCCCTCTTGGCCCAAAGTCTGCTCCGTTTGCCAGTCTGGTCTAGTGATGACTTCTCACTCTGCCCAGGGGCACTGGCTGGGGTGGGTAGCTGTAGGCCCAGCTGTGGCCTGGGAGACCAGTAAGGTGTTGGGCATCAAGCAAGCTCCTTTCTACTGATTTGTTTCCGAAGGGGAAGCCCTGGGGGCAATCGGTGACCCGGAAGTTCTAGGCCTCTTGAAGCAGTATTCCACCGACCCGGTAGTTGAGGTGAGGAAACTCTGACTGGCCCATCTCTGCTAGGACAAGCTCTACAAGCCATGTCTGGTTGCCAGGGCAACCTCCTGGAAAAGGGTACTCTAGAGATGGAGCAGGTGAAGGAGGGGGCATGTGGACAGGGCCACCCATAGGGTGTCCCACGGCTCTGGGTCCCCAGCCCTGAGAATTTGACTTCTACCCTTGTGTGTTCACTGCCGATGCCTGTGACCTATGTGGCTCTTCCCCTGGCCCACACTGCATCCACAAGTGTCCTTTCTACTCTTGGACCCCTCTGTCCTGTACATTGCTGTCACGGAGTCTGTGTCTCACTGAACACGTTCCAAAGGTTGCTCTCTGCTGAGCCGAGGGAGCCTTGCTCCTCCGCATGGCTGAGGAGAACTCCAGAGTGTGAGGGTGCGCTGTGCATCTGTTACTGCCCCCGTGGCTGCTGGGCTCACCTCTGATCTCTGGCTTTGTCCCAGCCTAGCGTGTGGACTCCAGGCACCAGTCTGTCCCTTGCCTTCCTTCCTGCTTCTCACAGCCCTTGCTTTCCCTGCGATGTCCAGCCCCAGCACATGTGCACAGATTGCTCTGTGTTCCCCCAGGTCTCCACCCGTCCCCAGTGCCTGCCCACGCCACTTTGGGGTATGTCCACCCTGAAGACTTACGCCTGGTTCAGCCATAAGTCTAGGAGAATTAACCGGGCAGTGGTGGCACACGCCTTTAATCACAGCACTTGGGAGGCAGAGGCAGGCGGATTTCTGAGTTCGAGGCCAGCCTGGTCTACAGAGTGAGCTCCAGGATAGCCAGGGCTACACAGAGAAACCCTGTCTTGAAGAAAAAAAAAAAGTCTAGGAGAATGAGGAAGACACGCATCCCGTATCCCCAGCATCGGGGACCCAGAGCTGCCTCTGTCTGCTTGCAGGTGGCTGAGACATGCCAGCTCGCCGTTAGCCGTCTAGAGTGGCTGCAACAGCACCCGGGGGAGGCCACATGGACCGGACCCTACCTCTCAGTGGACCCAGCACCCCCTGCAGCGGAGCAGGATGTGGGGCAGCTGCGGGCGACCCTGTTGGATGAGGGGCGGCCACTCTTTGAGCGGTACCGTGCCATGTTTGCCCTGCGCAACGTGGGTGGCAAGGAGGCTGCCCTGGCCCTGGCTGAAGGTGAGGTTAGACCCTAGCCTTCGCTCTGGTGATCTCTTTTGTAGCCTGAAGGGCAGCTGTGACTCCCAGGGCCACCTTCTCCCCATCCAGGTGCCCCACACACACCCTGGGGACTTGCGCTGGGTGTCTGACCATAGTGGTCTTGCTGGGTCCTACCCTTTCCTGCCAGCTGTCCTTACCTGTGCTCTGTTCTTGCCTCACAGGCCTGCACTGTGGCAGCGCGCTCTTCCGCCACGAGGTGGGCTATGTGCTGGGTCAGCTGCAGCACGAGGCGGCCGTGTCTGAGCTGGCAGCCACGTTGGCACGGACCACTGAGAGCCCCATGGTACGACACGAGTGCGCAGAGGCCCTGGGTGCCATCGCCAGGCCTGCCTGCCTGGCTGCACTGCGGGAGCACATCACGGACCCTGAGCGAGTGGTGCGGGAGAGCTGCGAGGTAGCCCTGGACATGTATGAGTATGAGAACAGCCAGGACTTCCAGTATGCAGACGGGCTGGAGCACCTGCGGCCGCCACCCTGACCTGCCCCCTGCCCTGGCCCTGGCCACATGTACAGTGTGTGGCATCTGCCGGTTGTGCCTCCCATCCAGATTTAGGGAGCTGAGCAGCTGAGGGGCCTGGTTTCCCACTCTTCTCTCTGTACCTGCCTTGCTGGGTGCTGGTGGGCAGTGCCACCTGGTGCTGTCTGCTCTGTGACTATGTCTCGTGCCCTCCACACCAGCACAGGTGGCAGCGTGGAAGCTGGCAAGCATTGGGAATGACCCAGCTCAGGAAGCTGTTGGGAAGGCTGTGGGACCTGGGTCGGGTGTGTGGAGTGCAAGCCAGCCCCAGGGTTGTGTATGAATAAAATAAGTTATTTTTCACAAGTGCTGGCTCCTGCTGTGTGGGGACAGTGACGTGGCCTTTGGGGGGGTCTCAGAGGAACGGGTTCAGTGGTACAGCTAAGAGTCCATAGTGTGGATTCCCATCCAGACTCCCATAATTCCATGCTAGCTGGGACACCCAGGTCCCTGGACCCATCCATCTCCTCCATAAATGTTTTTGACACAGAACCCAGAAGCCCACAGCCATCTATCCCAGCTTCCAAGACCCGGGACCCAGGTGTCATACCCATGCACATGGTGTCACCTGGTGGGTAGCCCCTGCCCGCCCCTGCCTTCTTCCCAGGAAGGGTGCGTGGCTGATGTGCCTGCACCAAGCTGGGCTCCACATTGCTCCAAAGTGAGTCTGACTTGTGTCCTTGCCATTATGGTTGGCATTGGTGACTCCTGGGTACTTTTGACGTACTAAGTTTTGTTATTATTTACTTACATGAGGCATCTTTTATTGAACCTAGAGCTTGCTGAGTCAGCTGGGCCGTAGCACTTACCAAGGGTCATCCTCCTGTTTCAGTCCCCCAGTGCTGGAGTTACAGCTGTGGCCACCATGCCTGGCTTTTCCATAGCTTCCGGGGATGTGAGTTCAGGTCCTCACAGCTGCACGATGAGAACCTTAGCCTGAGAATCGAACACCACCAGGCCCTATGCGAGAGCGTCCAGTGCTCTGACCGACAAGGCTAGGTCTCATGTAGCCCAGTCTGGCCTTGAACTCCAACCTGAAGGGTAGTAAAGAATGAGTCTCGCTCCCTTGCTGCCTCTGTGATAGCAGGTGGGAATCATGTCCAGCTTAAAAAAAAAAAATAGGAACAGTGTGTAGCCCAGGCTAGCCAAATTCATGGCACTCTTCTTGCCTCAGTCTCCTGGGTGTCACTCTTCCTGGTCAGTCACTTTGTACTCATAGCACAGAGAGGTTGCCAAGTCTCCTCAAGTTTGTACTCACTCTAGACTCAAACTTCCTTACCTCCCGTTTCTCCCCACCATGGCTTAAACTTGTGCCACCGTGTGTGGCCGCTGTGTCCCAGGAACTGCCCATGGGAGCTCTCCTGAGAACCAAGTTAAGATGCCTTCCCCACCTTCCCTCACACCATCTGACCTGGCAGATCTTCCTCCTCCTGGGAGCACCACCCTCACGTGACCCCTCCTTGACCCCCGGCTTTGCTCTTTCTTGGCCTGCCCTTTAGTTCTTGCTGTACCTCCAGTCCCCTTTGTCCCTCCTCTGCCTCATAGTTTTTGGACATGAAACTCGTGTTACAGACTGCATAGACCACCGTCTGGTGTCCATTCCAGCAGTGCCCTGCTGTCCCGAATGCTGGCCCTATACGGATGACTGAGCACTTGAAGCCAGAGGCAGTGTACATGGGCTTAGCTCTTCTGTGCCGACCAACCCCTTGCTATGTAAGGAAATCCTACCCTGCTAGAGCTGGAACAGCCACAACACGGAGCAACCCTCAGAACTGGGATTTGAACCCGTCTCTCCCAGAGTGCGCAGGTTGCCGCTTTCTAGAACCTCTCGGGTCTCCGTCCTAGGGCCCAGCAAGAGGCCACTGGACCCACTTACTCTACACCCTGTCCTCCCCCCAGGGGCCGCTAGAGGACGCCCGTGAGCAGAGTTTGCTTTGCCTGCAGCTACCCTTGGGTCCCACCCAACCCTGTCTACTCTGCACAGTCCCCATTCTGACGCCCTGCAGAGCACCAGGCTCCCGGCTGTCCCACAGCTTGGCACAGGACAGCCCTCTGCCTAGCCTGCGCCTGTGCCTGGGCAGAGAACTGGATGCAAGCGTCACTTGTAGTGAGGGGACCAGGGCTTCACCACTGATCCGGACAGATGGCCTGGAGGAGCCGTCCTAATCCTTTTAGCTCATCCGCTAACACTCCGTGTGTGTGTGTGGGGGGGGGGGGGGGGGTCACCTCCCTCGGGCTCCTGTTGAAAGTGTCCCAGCCATGGCAGCGTCAGTGGATGAAAGAGAGGCCGAGGACTGGAGCCCAGCCCCTCCGATGTATGAGGAGTACCGGCCGCCCGCGCTGGACGCCATCCGTCTGCCTCGCTATGCCCTGTATCTGCTGATGGCCGCTATCCTGGTGGTGGCCGTGGCCTACGCCATCGTTGGCCACCTCATCAAAGATTTAGCTCATGACCTGGCTGGTGAGCCACGTTCCCGCCTAATTCATCCTGGGCTGGGGTCACGGGTGGCATGGGGTGGAGCTCCGGCCCAGGCCAGGGTCAGGCTGAGGGTGGGCACGGCCAGGTCGGACCGTGGGATGGGCGTGGCCAAGGTCCGGCCGAGGGGTGGGCTTGGTCAGGGTTCCGGGTGGCCAGTCACGCCCTCACCAGTCAGTTTTCCCTGCAGACTGGGCCTTTGGCCCTAAGCCTGACCAGGAGGAAGGTCCCCGGGAGCTGCGGGCCAGCCTGGCTGCAGAGGACCTGGAAGAGCTGGATCTTCAGCTGGCTCTGGCCTGGCGTGGGGAGGACGACCCCGCCTATGCTCCTCGCCGCACTTCCATCGCCTTCAGGGACCCGCCGGTGCAAACCAACTTTTGGCGGCGGGAATGACCTGGAGGAGCAGCAGGTGCCCCGCTGGTGGGCCGGGCAGTTCTCTCTGCCTGAGTTGGGCCACCGGTGTATGTAACATGTCTGTGTACAACACAGGGCTCGGCTGGGCTGAAACACAAAACTCCCCGGCCTAGGCTGGAGAGCTCTGACTGCAGACCCCACTTCCACTTATTCAGACTTGGAGACAGGTTGTCATGTGTAGCCCAGGCAAGTCTGATATATAGCAGAGGATGGCCTTGAACTCCTGATCCTCCAGTCACCACCTCCTAAATGCTGGGATGACAGGTCTGGGCCACTCTACCTGACTTCTGTGATGCAGAGGACCAAGCCCAGGGTCTCCTACAAGGCTGGGTCAGCCTGAAGTCCTGACATTTTTTCTTTCTTTCTCTCTTTCTTTCTTGGTTTTTCAAGACAGGGTTTCTCTGTGTAACTGCCCTGGCTGTCTTGCCTGCAACATTTTTCATTATGGCTAATTCCCCACACAGACTCCTTTTGCATCAGGTGTTTGCTGAGAAGAGAAATAAGTGAGGCCAAATTCACATACAAATTAAAAGCTTATCTAACTATCCAAGTGCCTGTGACCTCCTTGTCTCAGCCCTGTCCCACAGACTCCCATAAAACCCTTATGGGTGCTGTCGAAGAGCCCAGTAGCACAGACTGGAAACTGAGGCAGGCCATTGAGAAATGTCTGGGTGAAGGCCTCTCAGCTCAGGGAACTTGTCACAGGATGGAATAACCAAGGATTAGTGGTCTGTCATCCTCAGCATTCAGGAGGCTGAGGCAGGAGGATGACACATTCTAGGCAAGTCTGGGCTGTGGAGCAAAGGAGCCATGTGGGATAGGTCCCTCCACACAGCCTCCCCCACCTCAGCTAGCAGGCTTGTCAATCTGGACTCCTGACATCCCACCTGGGTTGAGACCTCTCAGCACCGGACTCCATGAGTATACAGTAGGAACTTAATAGGCATGCCTGGTTGGGTTCCTGGTGGCATCTTTAATCCCAACACTCAGGAGGCAGAGGCAGGAGCATCTCTCTGAGTGACCAGCATGTGTCATCACACCTAGTTTCTGGGGTGCTGGGGACGGAACTCAGGGCCTCAGGCATGCTGGGAGACTGTTCCCTCTCTGAGCTGCAATCCCAGTACACGTTTCTACTTCGGAGACTGTCTTGCTCTGGAGCCCAGACTAGGCCTGGACTTAGCCATCCTCTGGTGTGTGGGAATGACAGCCGTGTGAGAACATCAGTGCCCTATTTCCTTACTGGCTCTTTCACGTGCGCAGGCTGTGGCTCCACCCGTGATACCTCTGGGTGGGGTCCTCCTTTGCCCAGGTGGGGCTCGATATCTAATCAGCTTGAGGCCCAAGGTTGAGGGCAGAAGCCTGTGGCTTGTCTGTTTGTTGAGGTGTCTGGATGTAGGCAGTGGCTCTCCCATTGCATTGAGGGTCCAGCTTCTAGGAACCTGGTGCCCCCACCAAGCCTGGTGCTCACAGAGCTGCCAACCCTGCTGGGCTGACTTACCAAACACAAAGTTGCCAAGCTTGTCCCAGCCACCAAGCCTGACTGCCACACTTGGTTGTGTGCACGTGAAGGCCTGGATGTCACATCTTGCACCCTGACATTTTTCAGAGGATGCTCAGGACCTGTCACCTGGGGCTGGCTGTCACCTGAGCTGCTGGTCTCCGTGGAGGGGTGCAAGGCGCGGGGGAAGGGACAGTCTAGGTTAATATTAAACTAGCTGCAGACTCTGCCCTCCGAGGCTGCAGGGGTCTGATGCCCAGCCAAGCAGGCACGGGAGGCTGGGCCACAGGTGGCAGGCTCCCCACCCCGGCCCGCCCAACCATCCTGTCTTAACCCCACCCGAGCTCTGCGCAGCTCACATCCGCAGCTGACCGTCGACCTGTATCCAGCGCGCTGGTCATGGACACCCTTGGTAGGCTGCTGCTGCTGGCTACACTGCTCCTGACACCCGCTGAGGCCCAGCAGGGTAGGACCGGGGAGAGGAGCCCAGGTTGGGTGGGTATTAGGATCTGGGGCAGGGACTCTTCAATGCCTCATTTCCCATTAGGAGAAACTGAGGCAAGGAAAGTGCGCAGGAAAAGAGGAAGTGTGGAGGGCACTGGTGGGGATGAGTGCTCGCCAATGAGCCACCCTAACTGATACCCATCTCTCCTGTCTCTCAACTGTAAGCTGAGGCCACTGCTCTTTTCCAGCTGGTCCTCTGAGTTCCTTCAAGGGCCCTCTGAAATCCACCCCAGCCCCCACCCCGCTCCCTTAATTACTTTCTCTGAGAGTCTCACCCTCTAGGAGCCCAGCTTCTCTGGGAAGCCTGGGCCTTCTTCACAAGCCCCGCCCCACGAGCCCCCTCCCCCGGAGCTCCTATTAGTGGACATTCTTCCTGAGCCCCGCCTCTTTCCCCTTTAAGCCCCGCCCTCCAAGCCCCGCCCCTTTCCGTTAACGCCCTCCCTCTCTCTCGCAGACCCCTCCTCTCTCCACAGACCCTTCTTTTTCCTCCCGCGAACCCAGTACCCCCGCAGGCTCCTCTTCTCCCTGTAGGCCCTTCGTTTGTGTCTGACTTGTCCTGTCCTTCGCAGCCTCAGAGCGCCGCCTGAAGCCCTGGCTGGTGGGCCTGGCTGCCGTAGTGGGCTTCCTGTTTATCGTCTTCATCCTCCTGCTGGTCAATCGTGTCTGGTGCTCCAAAGGCAGGTGAGGACCTGCCCCTGCCCCACCCAAGGCCTCCTGTGGCCTCCCCGCCCTTCTGTGCTCCCTCCCAGGGTCAGCCTGGAGGTCACTTTGCTTTGCTGCCCTGCTGATCCCTTTTGATTCCTGGAGTTCATGACCTCAGTTGGGGATACTGAGGCAGAGAACAGCTCTTGTATCAATCTTTCTTTCCTCGTGTGCAGAGCAGACGATGAAGAGACTACATTCAGAATGGGCCACACTATGAACGAGAACTCAAAGCCAAGGTACTCCGGGGTTGAATAACCCCCAGATAGTCCTGAGAGGCCCAGCTGGGGGAGGGGGGACAGTGCCTAGCAAGGGGGCTCTGTGCGGGAATCTCTGATGCAGATTCTAGATCTGGGAGAGGGAGAGAAGCGGGGAAGAGTTGGAGCGGGCAGTTGGAAGTACAGCTGAGCCCTGTGACAGGGTCCTGAGGAAGGAAGGGCTGAGGAGGAGAGAACGGGGCCGCCTGTACCCAGAACTGCAGAGAACATATCTGCCTGCTCTGTGAAGCATGGCTCCAGTACACCATGACCATCAGTCCTTCATAAGTGACCCAGCCACCCACCCACCTACCCATCCACCCACCCACCCACCTACTCACCCACCCATTCATTCATCCACCCACCCACCCATCTACCCACCCACCCACTCATCCATCCACCCACCCATCCACCCACTCATCCATCCATCCATCCATCCATCCATCCACCCATCTATCCACCTACCCATCCACCCACCCACCCACTCATCCATCCACCCACCCATCCACCCACTCATCTACCCACCCACTCACCCACTCATCCATCCATCCACCCATCCACCTACTCATCCACCCACCCACCCACCCACCCACCCATTCATCCATCCACCCTACCCATCCACCCATCCATCTATC
>JANHMN010000021.1:903287-934375 GCA_030674055.1 Rhabdomys pumilio | reverse complement strand
CCCACCCATTCATCCATCCACCCTACCCATCCACCCATCCATCTATCCAACCACTCATCTACCCATCCACCCACCCACCCATTCATCCACCCACCCACCTACCCACCCACCCATTCATCCACCCATCCACCCACCCACCCATTCATCCACCCATCCACCCACCCACCCATTCATCCATCCACCCCACCCATCAACCCACCCACCCATTCATCCACCCATCCACCCACCCACCCATCCACCCACCCATTCATCCATCCATCCACCCATCCACCCACTCATCCACCCACCCACCCATTCATCTATCCATCCTTTTCTTTCCATGGAATGAACGTTTTCTTTTCTGTGGGGTCATCCTGAGATCACCACAGCGCCCTGAGCCCCTCCTTGTCACAGCCTGACAAGGTGGCTTGGTGAGCAGTGACCGTCTCTCACTGTGGCACCATAACCCTACAGTAAAACAGACAAGAAGAAGCAGAAGAAGAAAAAGGTGGACAGGAAGAGTGGGCAGAGCAACGCGGGATTGGAACTGGAGGAGAAGGAGTCCTCCGATGAGGAGAGAATCAAGAAAACAGCCTTGTGAACCTCTTGTCACCTGGGGTGTCCCATCCACACCCCTCAAGCTGCAGCCACCACCTGAAGCTGGGCTGGTGTCATCTGGGTCTGAAAACTGTCCTCAGATGAGGAGGCCAGCTCTACCTATGGCCCCCACACTCATCCCCTTCCCCCACTGACACACTCACCACTGGCCTGGTGTCCACTCCTGTCATCTGCCCTCCTGCATCCTCTCTCACATCCAATCTGCCCCCTCCAGGCACACTCGTGGTGTCACCTGACTGTCCCCTCTGTCTGAGTCCCATCACTACTCCTGGGAGGGTTTCCACCCTCTGTGCTTTTGTGTTGGAGGAGACACCCTGTGGTCCAGTCTCTCTGCCCCATGGTCACTTGGTTCTCTCTGAGGACCAAGGACCATGGACTTTGTTTGATCCAAGGTCTCCAGTTCTTGAGTCTTCCCGGGACAAGCTCTTTTGGGCAGACAGTTCGAGCAATGGCCACCAGGGGGCAGTGTCACCTCCCAGCACCTTCCTTTAATAAAGGCCCTAATGCTGTGTAGTTCTTTTGTGCGTGCTTAGGCCGGAGCCCAGAGCAGGGGTCCTCGGCCACTGAGAGCTGGGCCTAGGCCCAGGCTGGCCACAGAGGTGTCTAGTTGGTTCTCACGAAGGTCATGGTTTTAGACTCATGTCTCAAGGACAGAGAACTCTGCTCCTCCCCAATGCTGTGGGGCACTGGGAAGATGGTCCAACCTTTGTGACATCTGGGGGCTCCAGCCCTCCCCTCCTGCAGAGCTAGTGGACCCTGGGGTAAGGAGACCCAGCTCTTCACTCTGGGTAAGGGGGTTGGGTTCTTTTTTATTTTGAGACTTGGTCTCATGTTGGCCAGACTGGCCTCAAGTTGCCCATGAAGCCAAAGATGATGCTGACCGCCTCTTCCTCCTGCCCCCAGACAGGCCTGAGCCACCACGCAGTCCCTATGGCTGCTCATGCTGGGGTGTCCAGGGCATTGGCCTGAGGCAGAAACCCTTCCCCCTGAGTCTAGGCAGTCTGCCCCACAGCAGGAGGGGCCACATGACGGGCCTGGGCTTGTGATCACAACCTGTGCAAAGGCCCCGGGGCTGGCGACGGCTCCCCCTTCCTGATCCACATCGAGCGCTTCACGAACGCACAGAAAGGAGGAACCACGGAGACAACGCTTAAGCTTATTTAATTTTTATACATTTTTTTCTTCCATTTTTTGACTTTTATTGAGTCTTTTATGGACCCCTCACTGTTTTTGTTTGCATAGGGAGAAACGGAACAGACAGCAGGCAGTCAGTGGTGCTCAGGCGGGTCCACAAACAAAACAAAAGCCAGAAATCAAAATGAGTTTGTAATCTATGGTTATGAGTGGAGTATGCAGTGACAGGGCTGTGCAGCAAGAGTGGCCTGCGGTGCCCTCTGCTCCCGTCCAGACCCCCTCCCTCCCGTGTGCTCTGGGAGGACGGGGCAGAGGCCGACGCAGACCACGCAAATGCAGTCAGGAGAAGCTGAGCGTCAGCGCAGAGGTGCATCGACCCGGAGTAAAATACAAAGTGGCTGAAGGGGGAAACTCAAAATAAACCCAAAAGATTTCTGCAGGGAAACACCCAGCAAACAAGGGCAGGCCAGGGGAAGAGCAACACAAAACAGTCCCTCTCACTCCCTGAACCAGTGAGCGCCTTGCGCGCCCCTCTAGTCCCTCAAACCCAATACTCGTCAGGCGCTGCAGGGCAAGTCGGGTGTTTACACTGAACCCTCAGACCTGAGTGGGCACAGATGACTATATCAGATCTGAGGTTGGATGTGACATTTTGGGGGTAACCAGTAGGGTACCCCAAGCTAGGGTAGTGAGGCTGGGGGAGGGGAGAGTGGTGGCTTGGGGGTACATGCCTTCCTCCCGCCCAGCGCACCTGCTGTTTCCTGTCCCACATCGTAGGGGAGCAGGGATGGGGACTGAGGGGGGCGGGGGAGGACCCCTAAACTGCACCATCAGACGTGTGAGGCACTGATCGGGAAATGACTGTTTGGTATCATGGCTACAAGATCTGGAGACTCGCTGCCAGTCCTCTCTCCTGGGCCCTGCCGTGGGCGACAGTCCCCAGCTGAGTGCTCTGAAACACTTAGCACTGGGTAGATGACAGAGGGAGAAGACAGACATTAACAAGTAGGATATGAGGTCTGGACAGGGAAGTCAGGAGTGGTGGTGCACGCCTGTCGTCAGAGCAACCGAGAAATGGAGGCAGGAGGATGGCCACGAGTTGGAGGCTAGCCTGGGGAGACCTTCCTGTCTCTGAGATATCAAAACAAAACCATCGATGGGGAAATTAAGTGGTTGGATCTTGAACCCAGTACCCGGAGGAGCAAGGGCCACTCAGAGGTCTCAGGGACAAACTGGACGGAGGGAGGAAGCTACTGTGGTCAGCACTACAGGGGTTAACAGCAAACTAAATGTATGTGTATGTACAAACGCTGCACGGCCCAAAGGCCGGCTTGCAGGCGGCTCGCAGGTGCACTGTCCCAAAGGGCAGGACATTTGCTGGTGGCCTAGGGGCGGCTTGCCTGCCGACACTGTAGTGCGGCCTGGCCCGTTCACCCCTGGAGGTACGGGGCAGGGGCGGGGGTGGGGCAGAAGGACGCCATTCCCCTGATGTCATTCCCACCACCCTGGGTATTCCTGATTATCACGATTTCAGGGCTCAGGACCTCAGACATCTGGTCCCCACCTGGGAAACAGTCACAGGCTACACCCCAAAGCAGCAGCGGTGGGGCTTCACCAGGGCGCGATGAGGGTTTGGGGCTGAGTAAGGGACCGTGGCCTGAGGAGAGGATGTTTGAAAAATGTCGTTTCATACATAGGAAAACAAAAACGAAAATCTCCTGCCGTGCTTAACTTATCCACCTGAGGGCCAGTGTGGGGTCCCTGGGTGGGAACTGGAGATTTTCTGAGAAATGGGGGGTGGCCTCTCCCAACCTGCCGCCAGGCATGCTTTGTCCACTGTCCCCACTCTCACCCGTCTTGATGGTCCCTGCGAGACGGTGCAGGGACCATCCCTCCTGGCACAGGGGTGGACACCGGCTGGGGAAGGAAAAAGCTGTGAGTCAGCCAGGCCTACAAACGACAACCCCAGGCTGAGGTGGGCGGGGCGGTGGTCCCACCCACCCTGGTCCCCCCATCATGCTGAGCCTGCCATGGCCTCTGCCAGCACCCAACACTCAGGGCTGAGTGGGGTGACAGGCGGACTGGTGGGGGTGGGGCCGGGGCAGAAAGGCAAGGGCATGGCTTGGAGCCCGGACTCCTGTCTGCCCCGTTAAGCCCCTGGCAACTACCTTAGCTTTGGTGAACTTTAAGAGCAGATTTAACAGAAGACAGAAAAACAGAACGACAAAACCCAAAGGCAACTACAAACAATAAAACCGGAAAAGAAAAACTGAAATCACGGACTTGGGACGGGCCCGCTGTGTCCCCTCCACTGCCGGGACTCCCCACAGCTGAGCTCGACCCAGACAGACGGACAGACGGACGGATATTGCATATATTCAGGTTTGTGGGTTGGCTGGAAGACAGAGGAAGGGCCTTGGGGAGGGATGACCCCAGGCTGGCCCAGGGGCAGAGGGTTGGGGGGCTCGGAATGAGCACCAGGGCGACTCCAGTCCTCACCACGGGGTGAGGCGGGGCCAGGGTGGGCGGGGATCACAAGCCATGACCATTGTGACTTCCTTAATAGTGTTATTTTTCTTTTTTTGTTTCTATGTTTTAGTTCCCCCTCCCCACTTTCTTGAGGCAGCGTCTCACTCAGTAGCACAGGTTTGACCTGGAACTCAGAGCAATCCTCCTGCCTCAGCCTCCCAGGGGCTAGGATCACAGGCGCGCGCCACCACGCCCAGCTTTCTTTCTTATATAAAGTCTCACTTTCATTTGATTTTTCTTTTCTTTACAAATAGAAATACCACCCTTTTGGATTTTATTTTTTATTTCATGTAGTCGCTTGTCTGTCTGTAACTATGCGTGCAGGGCATGCGTCTGTGTGCGCAGATATTATTTAAAAGTTAATACTTGTCCTCGGGAGAGCAAGGCACATGTTGTGGTAAAAAGTTCGTGCAAATTTGGAATAATGGATTTTTTTCTTTTTTTTTGGTAAGGATATATATATATACATATATATATATATTTTGTGTATCCTTTTTTTTCTTTCCTTTTTTAGTAGAGGCGGTGAGGGAAGTGGGCGGGTAGGCGGACCTGTCATGCACACAGCAGCCCGGCGGGGAAGGGGGCTCTTGGGTGTCGCGGGGCCTTAAGCACCATGCAGTTAGGTAAATAGTTGGTTTTGTCCTGACCCCTGGGGGACCCGGCTGGCTGGCTTGGGGGGGATCAGAGGGGACTTGCCAGGTCTACCCTTCAGACGGCCCATCCCACACCCACTGGCCTGAACCCCATCTGGACAGTAGCCTCCGTGATGTCCCCAATGGTCCCCCTACTGGAGGGTCCCTGAGGACAGACGGACAGATGGTGGGGGTTTGAGGCCTCAAAGGCTGGGGAAGTCTTGGGGAGCTTTGTACTTAACAAGTATCCCAGGGAGGACGGCAGGTGAGTGGGGCCTGGCGGGGTGGGGGGTCCGCAGGGAGGGGACATGACAGCGCCAAGATGGGTGGTCGGGGAGGAGGGGCCTTTGTAGGTTTAGTGACCTTAAAATGCCCAACACCCCCTCCCATGGCTGGCCATCCAAGACAGGGACTGGGTGGGTGTGTATGGGGCTGCGGAGCTGGGGTTGGGGCATGGCTCTTGCACCCCGTCTTAGTGTTTTTAGGCCAGTGAAGTACGCATAGCAGATGGGGGACCCCAGCCATCCGTCCACCCTGTCACCCCATCACTCCCAGAGCCCTCCCACCTGGGGTCCGACTGCACTTCCACCACCGCCAGCCTTCTTGGTCCCTGTGCTGGGCCCCACATCATCAGGAGGGTCAAAGTGCAAAGGGGGTATCCCCCTGCAGTGGGGTACCCCAGGGTGTGTCTCCAGGAAGTAAGGCACTGGCAGAGTGTAGGGGGACGGCGCACAGCCCCAGCCTGGGTTTCGGGACACCCAGCTCTACCCCCCTGGGGTCCCATCTCTCTAGCTTGGAGGGCGCAAAGTGATAAGGAGCAGGGCACAGAGACGAGGGTGGGGAGGCCCAGGCCACTCGGTGTCCCCGATGGACGAGGTGGACGGCGGGTGGGTGGAGAGGCTAGGCACTTAGATCGCGGCACCTCCCGCCTCCAGGAACCTCGGCGTGGGGGGCCCGGTTCCCTCACCTCTGTTTCTCAAAGTGCTGATTCTTTCCGTGTGCGAGGGGAGGCCGGAGGGTCGGGAGCTGCGTGGCCTCTCATGCCGGGGTGGGGTGGGGACAAATTGCATAGAGAGATGTGTCCTTCCAAACGAGGTCCACAAGGACAGGGGCCAGAGGGCCGAGATGGAGGCTGGACGCAGGACCCTCCCTGGGGTCCCAAAGTACCTGTATGGCATGTCTGTCCCCAGCAGGGCCAGCACTGGGCGGCTCCCATGCGCCTCTTCCGCCCACTGTGTGGCATGTCCACCTCCAGCCTCCTGTCTTTGGCAAACACTGTCGGTGGGGGCGGCCGGAGGTCCCCGAGGCTGGCGCTGGTGGCTGGCAGCAGGGATCTGGGGAGAGGTGGCCTGGCTGGGTGGCCCACCCCGTCCATCCCGCCCATCTGTTGGTGCTGGGCGCAGGTACCAGGCCAGGCTTGCCTGGTCTGTGGGTGATGGCAGGGTCCTCAGGGTGCAAAAGGGCTGCAGGCAGCCATCCATCAGCAGCAGGTGCCACGGAGACCCAAAGCTGCCATCTGTTGTCATCTTGGTTGAGAAGGGTTTATTTTTTCCTGTTTGTCTTTTATCCTTTTCTCCTCCTGTCTTTTCCATAGAGCTGGGAGTCGGCAGGGGGCTTCTTACTCTGTCTAATTTTCCACCAAAAATGCAGGCTGGGACTGTCACCCTGGGACTCCACCAGCAATGAAGGAGGCGTGGGAAGGCAGCCTTAGCTACCCCAGGTACCAGGACTGCATGATCCACAGAGATTGGGAGGGAGAGAGAGGAAGAGAGAAAAACTGAGTGTCAGGAGAGCAGCCGTCTCTTCCCCTCCCCCATAGCACGTGGATTCCTGAATCCCAGACCCTAACTCCAGGTGTGACACTGACCTGTGTTCTCCCACGTCTGCACAAGGCTGCCCGGCAAAACCACAGACATGCCCCTTCCCTGTTGGTGTTAAGTCTGTCCCGTGTGACATCAGGGACTTGGTGTAAGTACATCCAGCATGACGTCACAGATATGTGAACACATTCCATGTGACGTCAGGGACTGGATCAGGGACATCTTAAGTCTGTGGGTGGCAGAGGGCCCTCTCGGCTAGCTTGGCTCAGGCCCTGAGTCCGAGAAAGCACGTGAGGGTGTCTCTGATTGTGGTTCATACCAGGTTAGCCTAGAACTCACTGTGTAGCCAGAAGGCCTTGAGCCTTTCATCCTCCTGCTCCAGTTTCCCAGTACAAGGTGGTGCCCGCACCACCACACTGGCCTTGTCTTCTCAACAATCATGCCTCTGCCCCAGCTAGGAAGTTCCTGGCTGGCCTCAGAGAGTGGACAAGAGCAGCTTAGATATGTCCCAGTCGGGTTTCTAAGACTCCTGGGGTGTCAGTGGAGCACTGTCCTGGGAGTCCTGTCTAGCCTGGTGCCTGAGAGTGCAGGCAGGGTAGGGGGTGGGGCTGCTTGCAAAGGAGGCGGGGCCTGTAGTGCTTCTCCCCGGCCCCACCCTCGGCCAAGTTCAAGCTCCTGCATCCCTTACCTCATGTCTGGTTGCCAACGGAAACCAGACAGGGTGGGGTATGACCCTGCCTTGTGCAGGACCATGGAGCTGTCATTCTAGGCAGCGAGAGGGGCTGGAACCTCAGACCCCGGGGGTATTTGTGTGCTTGGTTATGAGGGGCCTGGGGGGGGGGAGTATGATCCGTGTGCAGATGGGGGGGGAGGGCAAATGGGGGAACCCGGCTGCAGGGAGGCCAAGCCAGGAATAACAATGTAGCCAGCCAGAAAGTGCTGACTGGGCGGAATGAGCAGAGGCCCGGAGCTGAAGTGGGGGCTGGGGAGGGGAGAGCCCACACTGCAGCCTCCTGATTTCCCTGGTGGGGGTGCACATCTTGTCCACTCCACAGTCCCTCCCCACTCAGGAAGTCCCGTCCATTCTCCCTCCCCCTAAAACCTTCTGTGGCTCCCTAGACTGCCCAGGGAGGAGGCCCACGTTCTCAGGCCAGCTTACCCTTGCCTATCTCACGTCTCTCCACGGACCAGGCCTGGTCACTGGGTCAATGGCAGATGGCCTGACCTCAGAAAACCTGACCCAGAGGAGGCCTAGGGAGGGTGGGGGTGGGGGCGGGAGGAAGGGCAGGCGAGGAAGGCGTGAGGCCTGGCTTGTAGGTCTATAACACTCCCAGCCTTGTGAGGGGGCTGGCCAAGCTACTACAGGGATGGGGGCTGGGCTCTGGAGGCTGCCAGGGGCGATGGCTGACCCCTGAGGAAGAGACAGCCAGGCCTCTGGTCTCAGTCACAGCCAAGGCTTCTTGAGCCATTTATAGGAGCTGGACAGCTACAGAGGGTCCCAAGGCAACCTCTGATCAATGTGAGTACAGAGGTGACCACCGCTGTGCAACCACAGGCAACTTGCCTTCCCTCTCTGAGCCTCTTGTCCAACACTAGCTTCCTACTCTACCTGCTCTGCACGCTGCCTCCCACTCATCCTCACGTCCTGCTCTGCCTCTTTGGAGAGGAGGATGGGGAGCACAGAGAAGCCCTGGCCTGCAGTGTACTGTGTGACTCTGGGCTGGCTGCCTCTCCTCTCTGAGCCCCAGTTCCCCAACTAAACAAAAGCCCCACCCTGGGTGCTTTGCCGGGTAGGAGCCATAGAGTGGCAGATGGGGTGGGGAAGACCTCACACCCAGGGGGGCTCAAGGCCCGGGTTGGGAGCGAGAGGCTGGCTTCCTGTGAGTCCCTGCCAGGGCTGTGGCCAGCAGGCCTGCTGTCCCTGACCCCCCAGGCCGGCCCCTCTGCCCCACCCCCCAACCCCCAGCCGGCCTCTCGGCCCCTACCTGTCCTGCAAGAGGATCCCTCCGTCCTAATCCCACAAAGGGACTGTTTGCAGGGGACGTGCCGGGCGGAGAGCAGGCTGTGGGGAGGAGAGAGACCAGAGCCCGTTAGCACCAGAGCACGGGGCCCAGAGAGGGTGTCTGCTGCCTGGGAGTCACACAGCCTCACCTTCATACCTAGCTGCAGTGGCCTTGTGGGTGCAGCCCTCATCACCCCCCAGGGGCAAATCTGGCCACTCCAAGAGCCTGGGCCCTGGGTGACCTGGGGATCCCAACTCGGGTGAGGTAGGTGGGGCACTAGCCTTGGGCTGAGGCAACGAATAAAATATTAATAATCAAAGGCCAGCTGTGAATAATTCAGGGTGTTCCAGCTGCGGCCAGGCTGGCGGCATCCCGCACATGGTGCCATCAATAATTAAGGGAGTTTTATTTATTGATTTCCCTCGCAGAGAGTGTAGGCGACGGATTATCTATTATCTATTATCATCCAGCTGACTTCTGATTGTTTTTTTCTGAGGCAGAGTCTCTCTCTGTAGCCCAGGCCAGACTTGAACTTGCAGCTATCCTCTTGTCTCAGCCCCCTGAGTGGTGAGATGACAATTCTGTGCCTCTATGCTCCATTCTCTACAGATCTCAATCTTAGCCATCAGATCTTGGGGCTGAAAAACCTCGGTGCCAGGGAGGAAAGGGCCAGGCTGTTCTTACACCACCAGGGCAAAAAAGGGGGGAGCAGCTTATGTGGAGTCAGAAAGGGGAGAGTGGATCTCAAGAAAGGCACAAGGTGGGAGAAGGGATAGAACTTTGCAAAGCTCCTGCTGTATACTGAACGGGCTCCACCCTGACCGTGCCCAGCCCCTCACCGAGTGATGTAGACAGACGTAGGTAACTGTGCTAACCGAGACACAGAGAGGAGAGTTCCTGGGATTAGGCAGGACACTAACTGTGTGGGAAGGCAACATCAGCACCCATGGTTGGGTGGGGCCTGATGACGTCTGTTTCTGGGAACTCCAGGGTCTTTGGAGGCTGCAGATCCCAAGGTTGGTCACTTGTGGTTCGGGATATGCAGAGTGTGCGTGTCTGGCTGTGGGGAGGGGACTCACCGGAACTTGGCTCGCTTGAAATCTCATCCTATCACTTCAAGCCATTATGGCTCTGCATCCCTTCCACATTTCGACACGGTACACCAAACAGTTATTTCCCCCAAATTCTCCTCAAGGACCAGGTCCAGTGCCCCAGTCCCGCATGCCTTGTGACACTTGATTGTGGATTTCACCGTGCAGCCCAGGCTGGCCTTGAACCTGCTGCAACCCTCCTGCCTCAGCCTCCCAAACGCTTTACATCTTAGACACGTCTTCTGTTTGGCACAAACCACCACTAGAGCCGTGGAGCCGCCAGGGTGCTCCAGGTGACTGAGGCTGTCCCACTCAGCCCTGGCAAGAGCTGGCACTCACCGGTCCGGGCTGCTGGGTGGCTGGGTCGCAGGCCAGGGACACCAGATCCTTGAGCGGGTCCTGGGGGTTGAGATGTGGTGGGTACCGGATGGCCGTGTGGGGAAAGTAGGTGGAGGCGGTCTGCGGCAGGATAGGTGTTGCGGGGAAGTGCAGGGCCGAGGATGGGTGGGGACTCCGAGCAATGCCTGTGGACAGATGGTCCCCAAATTCTCATGATGCCCATCTGGGTGGAACTTCAGGCTATCCTCCTACCTCAGCTAAAGTTATGCCACAGTGGTCCCTGGCAGAGCAGATGGGGTGGGTGAGTGCAGCTCTGTGGCCAACGGCCCTTTTCACAAAGAACCAGGCAGTAAGCCATGAAAAAGGAGGATACAGGGCCTGGGTGTGGTGTGCAGAGCACTCCCCAGCACTCACGAGGCTGTGGCAGGAGGATTGCTGTGAGTTCCAGACCAGTCTGGGCTACAAAGTGAGGCACTGCCTGGTTACAACTAAATGTCCAAGTTTTTAAAAATGTAATTTAAATGTATTTTAACTGACGCATGACTTCTTCCAGTACCCCTCCAGTCCCAACAGTTACCCTCATTCGAAACACAACCATGTGACCCTCTATTCTGAAGGTGATAGCAAAAAAGCGAACAAATCCAGCTACATTATGTGTGTGTATTAATTTTACATAAATATTTTAATAAATATCTACAGTTTTATGTTGTGACGTATGCAGAGTTTATGTGTCATCTGGATCGTTTTTGCTTCTAATACACAAGTGAGTACATTAGAACAAAATTAAACGTGAATTTAGAGAAGTCCACATGTAAATGTCCAATTGTATAATCTCCGCTATTTTCACAACATTACGCTGTGACAACTGCCCCACCCCTCCCAGGCCGCCCACGGATTCACTCCCTGTCACAGAGCACACACGGTGAAGTACAACCGTGAGCCTCCACACTGGAATGTCAGAGCCTTGCTCCTGCTCACAGCTGTGTAATACTCCAGTGTCATCACTAAGTTCTTTCTCCACAGTGGCCTCCGGCCCTTCCCCAGGGTGGGTGGTCACGTGATCACGTCTCTACCCTGGCATGCACACAGTTGGAGTTAATGAACTAGCTGCTTGGAGTCAGGTGCTAATCACACTTTACATGTCACTCTACAGGTGACACTTGGTGCTGCCCACAGGCCGCATCACCCCGGGCGGGTCATCCCGCCACACCACAGTAGCTTCTTTCCCGGCTGGAAGGCTTCAGCAGTAGAACCAATGCTCAGAAACCTGCAGCACTCTGAAATCTGCAGCTGTGCTGGTGGCAATCGTGCCTCCCACAGGTGACACTCACCACTGTGTACCGCGATGACAGGTCTGTGGTGCTGCGTGAAACTGGAGAGCCGGGGGGAGTCCTGGGGGGACGGGCTGTTGAACGGAGATTTGTCCATCTCTGTCTTCTTCACCGGGGATGAGATGCCTGTGGGGAGGGGACCCAAGTCTCCATCTCTGAGGGGCAGCAAGTGATGTCACATGCACACCCAAGCCCAAGGCTGTACTGGGAATGTTGCGGGGGGCACTCAGAAAGTCCTCCAGTGGCTCAGCAGAGCGCATGGAGAATACACCGCCACAAACAGGAGAGAGCCCTGACCTGTCTTCAAGGCGGGATCCCTTCTGTTCTCAGAGACTATTCTCTCATCTTCTGGAGACACTGATACTGGGGTGGACAACAGTCCCTACCTCACTGGCTCACACTGGTCTCCAACTCATTGCAATCCTCCTGCCCCAGCTACCCAAGTGCTGGGGTACCAACTGCAGTATCTGCTGTTGCCGCCCTCATGTCAGCAAACACACATCACAGGCCGTGAGGGAACAGACAGCCGTGGACACCTACCTCCCTTGGGGGTGACAGGAGAAGTAGACTATAAGGGATGAGGTCAGATTCTCTGGGAGCAGCACCCAGTGTGGCCGCAGCGCCCCACTGTGGCTGTCAGTCCTCCTGACCTCATCAGTCAGACGTCTTACCCAGGGTCCCCCGGGGCAGCATCAGCTCTTGTGAGAGACAGCCCTTCCTGTCTAGACTGTCCCCATTACAGGCTCATTAGGGCCACTAAGCAGATTAGGGCAGCCTGTCTGTGCCCAGCCTTTGGCGCCAGGCGAGGTCCCCAGAGGCCCAACGTGCCCTGCCCCCACCGGCCAGGCCTCAGTTTCCCCCACCTACATCCTAGCCTGTGGAGAACTCTGGGCTCTCCTGTCCCTGCCCTGGACACTGACTAGAACCAGAGACTTTGCTCCCCTGGCAGGGGGTCTCACAGAGCCTAGGGGCGGAGCTGGGGTTTGCGGGTGACTAGACCCCTCCCCACCTGCGACTCCACTCCTTCCCACCTGCGATGCTTTCACGAATGGCCAAGGGGTGTCGCAAATGGGGAAACGTAGGCTTCAGCGGCTGGCGTGACCAAGAGGCTGCCAGGCTGGGCTCGATGACGCCCGTGGGCTGCCATCTCAGGGGTGCACAGACACGGCCCTGAAATGCCCAGGATTCAGGGGGGCATCCGGAACCAAGTGCTGTGGGGACGCCTAGTTTCCGGACTTGGCTACAGGACAAGGCCCTGTGACCCGGGTCCGCTTCTTCTTTATGGTACCTGCAGTGTTCAGGCTGGAATATCTAGTTCACAGTAAAGTAACATACGGCTGGACTACAACTCCCAGGAGGCCTTGCAACATTAGCCTAGCTCCTGCCCGGTGCGCGGGTCCTAACTGCACCTCTGGTCCTACCTCCTTCCATGTCTTCCGTCCAGTTGCGGCTGCTACTCGTGGGCGAGTTAGGCGACGTGTAGTAGTCGCCGCCGGGGCTCGTGTCCACGTCCTCCTCCATCGAGCCCGACTTGTGCCGCTTGCTCCTGGAGGGGGTGAGGATAACAGCCCGGTTACCACGGAGACGGTGGCGGAGCTGGCTAACTTCTCATTTGTAGGGAGAGTTGTGGAGTCATCACAGGACCGCATCCTATCAATTACCCTTTGCCAAACACCCGGGGCAGAAGCGAGAGGGCACCCCAGTGTCTTTGCGGGGTGTCATATAGGAAACAGACACATCAGGTGATTCGCTCTCTGTCCTACAGATCTCCAGAGAATTTGCTGGACTCAGTGGCGTACCAGGGCTCGGGGAAAAGGCGCTAAGACTAGAGTTTTGATGGATAGTTTACCAGCCCACTTGTAAAAACAGATACTGCAGACAGAACAGTGGGTCAGCTAAAGTGAGAAGAGGAGGGGACAGTAGGGAAGCTGAGACCCAGATGCACCCAGCGGGGTAACCTTGGCACCTACCCACTGGAGGAGGTGCTGGGTAGAGTCCTTCTCATGCCGGCACTCGCCGGGTTCAGATCGTATGCCAGGTGGCCCTGCAGCTCTCCCAGGGAGAAGTTGGGTCCTGTTCCGGTCACCACAGGTGCTGGAGAAGGAGATGGATCCCATGAGGGGGGAGGGCGGAGCCCCGTGGCCCCATGTGACCAACCCAACTTTGGAGATGGAGGGGCTGAGGGCGGGGACACTCACTCCGAGACACCTGGATCAGCTCAGTGACACTGAACACGCCTGACGTGACGAAGCTCTCCTGGAAGTCTGTGGTGTCTGGAAAGAGTGCGGGGGTCAGAGGTCAGTAGACCAAGATGGCCGCCTCCTTTCTCCGTGGTGCCCCTGCAGCCAGGGTGACGCCCCACGAGGAGCCTGCAACCCCTTACCCTATCTGAGCCCCGATGGTCACGTGATACCCACTGCTGAGCTCATGCTCGGCTGTCACGTGGATGATCATGTCCTCACGCTAGCAACAAGTGTTTTACCGGCCGGGCTGTTGGGCTCTGCGCCCTATGCTGTGGTGGGGACGTGGTGTGAGTGCCACATGGCGGGAAGTAGCCATCAGAGAACTACAAGCCACGAACAGCATGGCCGACTTGGGGGATGGTCTATGTGGTCTATATCTCTTTTGGATATAGACTTGCTATGAAAGAAGATTCTGGAACTACGTAGTGCGCTTCACTGCGGGTGGGGGTGAGTGCAGGCTGGACCCAACCACAGCGAGAGGCCAGGGCTCGGACAGTGCAAGGCCCAGGGATGCAAATGCAGTCCCCAGGGCTGAGTCGGGGCAGCAGGGCGCACACAGGGCTGAGCAGCAGTGGGACCAGCCCCCAGGGGGCAGCACAGTCCACATGCACGGAGTACCGCCCTTGTGGCTGGGGTGGCCCTGCTGTGCCCAGTGGAAGTGTCCCGCCCGTTTCCTGCTGACCCAAATGGTGGCGGAAGGGGGGTTATTTCCTGTTTGTACAGCGCCCACCAGGCCCATGTCCAGAGGCAAGGGAGTCCTGAGCACTGGGATCCTCCCTTGGGGCCCCACCTTCTTCCACCATCTGGTTGAAAGGGAGGAGGCAGGAAGACTCCCGGGAGGACCCAGGGTCAAGGCCGGGGTCACGAGCCTCCTGGCATAGCCCGGCTGCAGGGCTCAGGCCTGTGCGTCTCCTTCCGAGCCCAGTGAATGACTTCATGCGCTTCTCTGCTCTCCCCTCCCCCGAAAACCTGTGTTTGCAACAAAGGCCCATGATGTAAGCAAACCACTGTCCAATCTCTAGGGAGATCTGAGCCAAGGGCCCCCTCCTGCCCCCGCAAAGGAAACCGGATCCCTCCGACCCCTCTCTAGGAGATTCTAGGCAGAGCGCCACCTTGACCACGCCCCCAGCCCCTCACTGGGGAGTCTGGGCGGGGCTCCGTTCCTGACCACGCCTCCTAGCTGGGGAATTCTAGGCGGGGCTTAATGCTGATCACACCCCTAGCCCTCTCCTGGGGGGCATTTTAGGCAGAGGTCCATTACTGGAGACGCCCCTATCCCCTACTAGGGGATTCTAGGCAGGGCACCACCCTGGCCATGCCCCTCCCCACCCACTACTTAGACACTCCCACTATTTAGTTCAGGCTACCCTTTAAATCACAATCCTCCTGCCTCAGCTCTAGCTGACTCACCCAGTGTGATGGGCTTGCTGTCCTCCTGGTCTGAGCCCACTCCTGTCCGGGGGCTGCTGCTCTGCTCTGCATCTGCCAAGAGAGGAGGGGACAATTGGTGACACTGCAGGGATCTCTGATCCTAGTTCTGCTGTGTGGACTTAAGTAAGTGACCTCTCTGGGCATCAGCTGTCTGCCTATATTACAGATGGGGGGGGGGAGTGTGGACGATAGATCCTGGAGGCCTCTGGTCCCCTTTCCTCCCTGACCCCCACTCCGTGCTTCTATCGTGAGGAAGGGCCTCATGTAGTCCAGGTTGGCTCCAAACCCCCTTTGCACTAGGATGTCCTGACTCTCCTGCGTGCACTCCCCACCTTCAGTGCTGGGCTGCCACATAGGTGCTGGGGCTTCCTAAGAGGGGCCTAAGGGGCTTCCAGGCTCAGTGTCAACAGTCACCTTGGCTCCTCCCTGCACCTGCCCTCCACTTTATGTAAAAACAACTCCCTCCCTGGCAGACACTGTGATCTGCTGTGGTGTGTATGTGTGGGGAGTGAGGAGGGGAGGAGGCGGGGTACGGTTTGACCCTGGGCTGCAGTCTCCCCTAGAAGGGGCACAAAGGATTAGCAGGACCTCCTGTGTAGCCTCAGATATGGGGGTGGTGGGGGGTTGGGAGATGTTGACTAAAAACTCGCTGATCCTAAATCCCAAGGTCACCGTAGTAAGTGGGAGGTCAGGGATTCATTCACAGAATCTCTCCTAAAATTCTGAAAGTGAATCACGGCCGCACACTATACACCCTGCCCCTCCTCCCAGGCAGGACTCCGCCCCTGACCACTCCCCAGGAAGCTCAGGTGGCTCTGGCTGGCAGGTGTGGTTTTGTGCCTTGCTGCTGCTTCCTCACTTTCCCAGTCCACTTTGCTCATGCCCGTGACAGCCCGTGGTGTCACCTCCTCCGGGGTTTCCCGTTCTGTTCACACAGAGTGTGGGCATGCAGCCACTACCATGTCCTTCCCCAGTGGCTGGGACACAGGAGACCTGGGTTGGTGAGGGGACATGAGAGTGCCAGCAGTGAGGGACATCTGGTGATGCCAGAGCAGCTTACTTCCACAGCTGTGACTCGACTGTCACTTTTCAAGTCCTCTGGGGCCATCATGTGACACTGATGGGCCTGGCCAAGGCAGATATATTAGGAATGGTCATGTGACCATGCACCCCATTTCTGCGTTGGTCTCTAAAGGTCTAAACGTGGAACTCAGATCTGCATTCAAGATGCAGTGAGGAAGGATAGCACACTGTGTGGAGACTAAGTTTCTGGGACTAGGAAGGCCGTGGCCACAGTACCCTGCATCCAGCAGTCGGCTGCAGTCCTCCCTGCAGCCTGACTGCGCCTGCCGGATACTGGAGCACAAGCTTCATCCTGCCAGGGAGCTTGGAAATCCCCTTCCTCCTCCCACGCACAGCTGGTTCCGTTCCAACCTGCTAGGGACCCTGATCCACTGACCCACCCTGCCCGTGCCTCTGCCAGTCTGCATAAGAATGTGCGTTTGTTCATTCCTGATGGACATATCTGATGCCTGCTGTATACACACAGGCCTTGTCCCAGGCACCTACATCCAAATGCCAGTCGAGACTACAGGGTTCTAATCGTGAATTTCTTCCCAGCAAATCTGCAGGAGACACGGACTGGAGGTGGACTTTCCTGATGATGTCACAGGCGGATAGTGACACAAACGGCCATCCTCCACCCACCCACAGAAATTAACATCAGCCTGGCAGTGCTGTGTGACTTCAGGAAGAACACTTGACAGTGCTTAAAACGCCCGCCAATCCACTGTTGAATCAAAGTGGTGGCCAAACAGATGGACACAGCAGACACTCGGGAGCCCTGGGTGTGCGGAGGCGGGGCTGAACTCTCCATCTGGCTGGTGCTTTCCAGCTTACAGCAGGCCTGGGCCAGAGCCAACTCGTTCTCCTGGCCAAGTCCTCCCAGGGGTCCTCCTGGCACCGACAACCCCACCCAACGGCCCTGTGCCCTGGCTGATGGATGAGCCTAGGGACCCTGAGGGGACATTCAGGCCTGGTCACTCTGTGCATGTGGCTGGAGAGGCAGGGAGGCACAGGGCTGGTGGACAGGCCACATGGCCGGTGACATCACCAATTGGGCAGCCATTTCCTCCCGTTCCAGATGCTGCCGTGGCTTGGGCGGCCATTTTGTGGCTGGGGAGGGCCAGCCAGTACAGGCAGAGACACAGTGCCAACCCCTCCGCAAGTGGGGGAGACCAAGAAAGGGATCCCCGTCTAGGGCATGTTGGCCTGCTCAGCAGCCTCCAAGGATAAACAGAAGGCACCAAGCAAGGGCATGGGGCCAGGTGGCCATGGCCATCCTTGACCTGGCAGTGACACCAAGGCCCTGTCACCCGGGTGGCTCCTGGGCTTTGAGACTGGAGGTTAAAAATACCAGGCGGACCCTGGTCCTTTCCAAAGTCAAATGTGTCACCCGCCAGCGGGAAAAGCTGAAAATAACCCGTGTTTACACTCCGCAGATTCTTGGCTTTCCTGGCCAGTCCCAGGAATCTATCTGTGGCCGCAAGGGGGACAGCCAGGCCAAAGCCATGCAGGGGGTCTCAAGTCCTCCTGCCTCCCAGTCCCTGTCCTTAAGGCCTGTGGTCTTAGCAGCCTGGGCTGGGAGGTAGGGGGACAGGCCCTACGCTGGGTGGCCCCTGGCCAGCTGGGCCATCTTGGAACTAGCTAGACTCAGGATGAGCCTCCCTGTCTGTGTCATGGCTTCCCATGTTGGAGGAGGAACACACGATGGCATTCACCCTATCCCACGGAGGGTGCTGAGTGCTCGCAGCTGCATTATGGAGGACATGGAACAGGCCTTCTACAAACACTTGCAGGGCAAGGAAACCTGGAGGAACCAACCAGCAGTGACGGGAAGAAAAGGGGTGGGGCCAGACAAGCCCCACCCACCTCCGTCTCCAGTGTCTGAGGACTCAAGTGAGGCCTGGACAGATGACTAGGAATTTGCTAAGCCATGACCCTAGTACCCTCAACTAGGGGATTATAGGTGGGGCTCCATCCCTTGACCACGCCCCCAAGCCCGGGGGGGGGGGGATGGGGGGGTAGCTCTTCAGTCCAGGTCAGTGCAGATGTGCAGTTGAGGGGCTGGTTTACCCTGGGGTTGCATAACCCAGGTGACATCTGTGGAGCGGGTGGCGGGGGCCACACGTGGGCAATTCTGAATGATTCCTTTTCTGAGTCCCTCTCTGCTTTTCCTTGGGCCTCAGTTTCCCCAGCTGTCAGAGCCGCTGAGATATGGTTTTATTTAGCTCAGGGGCCAATTAGCAGGAACGAAGCCCGGGGCTCGGCCCCTCCCCCGTGGTCGGCCAGGTGTGTCCTGGGCTCAAGTGTGAATCCTCCTTTTTCCTCTGGCCTCCTGTCAGGTAAGCACCAAGTTGGTACCAGCTGTATTCTGGCACTCGTATCAACTCTTCTAAAGTACAGATGGGGAAACTGAGGAAGGCCAGGGTCGGCATCCTCCACAGCAGCTTCACGGCGCCTGTGAGCACTGAGTGGGCCCCTCCCTCCCAGTCCAGGCCCACACCGCCCTGACCCCTGCTTTGCCCCTCCCTCCTTGCCAGCTTTCCCTCATCACGTCGCTTGAGTGAACCTGGCACCAGGTGGGTTTTGGGAGACAGTGGTGCCTCTTCCCTCTCATGGAGGTCCGAGGTCACCCACAGGGTCCACCTGGCCAGGACAGGCTCCCCCAGGTTGGCCTTTGCTGGGCACCAGGATTTGAACTCAGGCCTTGGTGCTTGCACGAAGTCACCTCCACAGCCTGAGTAGGTGCTTAATAGTCGCTCGCTGCACACCCGCTTGGGCTGAGTCCAGTCTCCACCCCTTCGTACGTCACGACCCGCCGCCCCTCCGCAGGCTGACTGGTGAGGCTGTTGCCTCTTACAGATCGGGAAACTGAGGCTGGAAGGGATGTCTGACCTTGTCATTGGAGTGGGTAGACTGGGCCCACGGAGGAGGGCTGGGGGTTCAGTCCCGGGACGCGGCCCCTTTAAGCCCCTCCCCCACGCGGCCGGCGCCTCCTTATGTAATTGGGCCGTTGTCCTTGCATAACCCAGTTACATAAGGAAGCCTGGAACGGGCGGCTCCATCCGGCGGGGACCAGTATGCGCACTGCAGGCCCCAACACCCCAGCCCGGTCAGCAGCTGCCACAGCTGGGGTTCACCCCTCCCGTTGGCTCCCACCAAGGGACCCCATTGATTCCCACCTGCTTCCCGCCGTCGGCTCCCACCTGGGCACGCCCACCCCATCTCGCAATTCCTTGCAACCTCTGCAGCAGCCAGAAAAAATGACCAGTTTCAGACCTAGCACAGACTCTACGCCCTGTTCCCATTACTCAGACGGCAAACTGAGTCCCAGAGAGAGCAAACTCGCAGCCCGCGGCTGCACAGCGCTGACCACAGAACAGGGAGGACCCTCGGGCACAGTGGGTCCTGCACACACAGCCTCCTGTGCGCTCTGCTGCCCCTATCTTAGCAGGGCCTAGTATGTAGTAGGCACTCAATACATGCAGCCCTTGTGGCCATATATCTACTGACGTTTTAGGCCCCGGCTCTGCATTCCAAAGAGGGAGCATCTTAATGTTTCATCTAGTTCTCTGTGAAAAAGGGGCAAGGCTGCTTTCTACAGGGTAAACAGAGGCAAAAAGAAAAGACCCCTCAGCCTGCTCCACACAGCACGCCTGCGCAACCGGATACAGCAGGTGACCTATTACTGCACAGAACCTGGCCCACTGTTCCCCACTCGGGGAACCCCATGTGTCTGGGGTGGGGTCCATTGAGCCTCTGGGCTTCTGTCCTGAGGCTGGCCCTTTAAGGCTGTCTGAGGCTTGGGTCTGTCCCAGAGTGACCCCAGGGGAGGGTGTGGCCGGGAACAAGGGGCCCATTCAGTTCTGGGTGGGTGGGGGATGGGGCGGGGCAGGCCCAGGCGGGAGGGACGGGTGGGGGTGTTAGGAGGCTGACTGACACCTGGAGTCAGACAGGAAGGGGACCCCCTCTTCTGACCCAAGCCCCACACTGACTCCTTGAGTCAGGTGACCTCCCTGCTCAGGCCCACGGGCGCAGGGCTTCCCAACATGGCAGGTCCTGCTGGACTCTGCCCCAACCTCAGCCCTTCCTGTGACATGAATGTGTCATTTGAGGCAGTACAGGAAGGTGACCCCCTGCCTCAGGCCTTCCCTCAGCAGAGGCAGAACAGAACCTGTCCCAGAACCTTCTAGAACCTGGGGCTCCGCAGGTTCCCAGCCCCACCATGGACTTCTGGAAAGCTTCTTCCCAGTTCTCCCTCTGCTTAGGAAGCTGAGGCAGGGGGACTGATTTGAGTCCCTATGAAATGAGACCTTGCCTCAAGAATCGAACAGGTTCTTGAGGCAGGAGGATGAGGAATCTGAAGCATCCTTAGCTAAGTAGCATGTTTGAGTCTAGCCTGGGCTACATAAGACCTGGTCTTGAAACTCAAACAAGGCCAGATGGAAGGGCATTGGCTCGTTCTCTGGGCTTCAGTGTCTCTGACTGGCCAGGACACCCCATGTCTCCAAGAGCCCTGTCCACCATCCCACAGCAAAGTCCCACCCACTTGTGACTTCAGGCCCACCCAGCGGGAAGGGCAGGGGGCTGTTGTCTGAGGGAACGAGTGTAGAGTGTAGATGTCCTGAGCTGGCCCCAGCCAGTCCCGGGCATAGAGCCAGGGCACCAACTGTGGTGCACACAGGTGCAGGGGGATATCCACTGCTGATCCCCAGAACACGGGCGCCCCAGGGTGACCCCGTCTCCCACACTCTGAGCAAATGCGTTGCCATAGGAACGAAGGTATTTGACACCTTCCTGCACTTTAGCAGAGGAAATGGTAGAGACCAGAGACGTTCAAGTGTCCCAGGCTACACAGCCTGCAGGGAGGAGCCACAGGCTCCCGAGCCCTAGCCTCTTACTAGTCCCATTCAAACCCTGTCCCCTCCTCACCCCCTTGCGGGCCTGAACCCTGGAGAAGCCTGGAGCCAGCGAGCCACTTGCCCAGGACCACAGTGTCGTCACCAAGTGACACCATAGCTGCCCACCTATCCCTGCAGCCACTGAAGATCCCACCAGACATGCATGACCGTAGAGCCCCTAGTTCCCTGATGGGGAAACAGGCTTGAGGGTGTTGAGCAGACAGTGGGCCCTCGCTCCCTTTTGGAGACTGCAAGGTCCGAGGATGTGGAAGGAGGTGGGCCAGCCTGGGCTACACAGTGAGTCTGGTGTTTTTGAGACAGGGTCTCATTCTGTAGCCTGAGCTAGTCCTAACATCACAGGGATCTGTTGCTGCTCTGTGCCAGATTGACAGGTGGGTGGTTGTGCGCAGACTGATTTATTTTTCAGGAGTTTCAATCTGTTATTTCGGGACTCAGCTGAGGGATCGCAGCTCATAGATGAAAGTGAGGCTGGGAAAATGGGGGCGACGCCTCCCCTAAAGATGGAGCAGCGAGACTGGGGCGTGGTCAGCGTGGAGCCCCGCCCAGAATACCCCAATGATAAGCCGAGGGTGTGGTCAGGGGTAGAGCTCCACCCAGAAGCCACACACTGAGGGGGCTGGGGGCGTGGTGAGGACAGAGCTCCGCCCAGAATCCCCCCAGCGAGTAGCTGGGTGTGGTCAGGGGGTGAAGCCCTTGTCAAGAATCCCCTCAATAAAGGGCTGAGAGTTGGGGTCGGGGTGGAGCCTCGCCTAGAATCCCCCAGAGAGAAGTTGGGGGCGTGGTTAGGGTGGAGCCCCGCCTAGAATCCCTGTGAGGGAGGGGCGAGTCCTTCCTCAAGCCACACCCCCTCCCGGGGAAGGCGCCCCAAGCCCGCCCGCCTCCTGCTATTCCAGCACCGACAGGGGCAGCATGGAGCTCCCCCCCACCCCCCGCACTCGCAGGCTCGCACTCCAGCTCTAGATCCTGCCATGGCAGCCACCCAGTCCCCGTGGCTGTTGGCGGGAAGCGAGTCCAGCCATGACCAGCACATGGGCACCATCTGGGTTGGCAGCTGCCGGCCTGGGCGGGCCTGGCACCCCTCCCCCCTGGCATGGCGCCTGCCCGCGCTTCGGGTTTCGCAGACTGCCAGCGGGGCGGAGGGGCGGGGGGCAGGGCGGGCTGGCAGCCGCCTCTCCTGTGGCCCAGCGTTCCCAGACTCCTTCCAGAAAGCAGGCCAAGTCAGGGAGCCTGACTCCATTCCTCCCGCCGCTGGCCTCCTCCCCACCAGCTCTCCCGCATCTCAGTGCTCCCTGCAGGCTCCTCCCTGTTCTGTGCCCCGGGGTTCTGTGGTCCCTGGCGGACCCTCACGACCTCCACTGCTCCCCCTACTTCTTTGTTTGAGATGAGGTCACCTCTGAACTCAGTATGTAGTGCAGGCTGGCCCTGAACTCCCAAGTGCTGTGACAGGCAGAATCAGCGGTTCTGGGGACAGTACCTAGGGCCAGCCCGACCCCTACCACCACTACCAATTTAAACCATTGTCCCCATTGTTCCAAGTTTCATGTCAGACCCCCAGCACTGATCCTTGTGTCCCCCAAGAGGTCAACCCAAGCTCTGCCACCCCAGTGTTAGCATTGCAGGGGGTGGGGGTGGGGTGGGACCCATGAGGCAGGAGGGGGACAAGAGACCATGCTCTCCACTGAACTGATAACTGCTGGCTCAGACAGAGCTGGGTCGGGCCTGCGGACCAGACTGGGGTTCCACTCTCAGTGACCTAGCAGGGGAGCACAGGGGTGGTCAGGTTGACCACTTCAGTTCAGGTGTGTGTTTCGGGGTATGGGGGACAGGGCGTTGGTGGCCTTGGCCAGCCTTAGCTTTCCCTAGCCTGTGACATCCCAGACTGGGCAGCTCTCCTCCTCTCCTCTTTGACTCTGTCTCTTCCTCTGTCAAACTGGCTTCTGCATTGCTGGCCACTGCCCAGACTCCAAAAGTGTTGCTAAGGCTGGGCAATTGAGATCTCAGTGCCGGCCTTGAGGCAGGAGACCCAAGCTGGGCTATGGTAGCAACCTAAGGCACCCACAACAATGTCTGATGAACAGAGAAAGGGGCTGGGAATTAGGGTTCTGGAATGCCATCAGGAGATTTGCTTAGGGCAAAGCATTCTGGGAAAATGGGGCATAATGGGCAAAAGGGTGTGACAGTGATGGTGGCTCTGGCATGGCCTGTGCCCACTGCATATTGGTCACCCCTTTTTTAAGGCCTCCTGGCATCTTCTAGGAGTCTGTTTGTGAGCACCCCACTCTACAGATAAGAAAACGAGGCAGACAGAGACTGACCTGCCCAGGTCACACAGCCAGCCAACAGCAGAGCCATGGGATGCCAGACTGGTAGACCTCGGCTCTCCTGACCTTCCAGGGACAAAGCAAGCTGAGCAGGGTGACCCTTGGGAAGGTGTCTCAGGAGGCCCCGCAGAGGCCAGGCAGAAGAGGGTTGGAGAGGGGAGACAGACTCCGGGAAATTGTGCTGACACAGCAGAAAGTACCTTTGAAATTTTTATCAGCTCAGCTCCAAGGAGGCGGTGGAGAGACCAGGACATGAATGACAATGAGCCAGAGACCCCTCAGCTTACACCCCCCTCCTGTCCCCTGGTCTGTGACCTCTGACCCACACAGCTGGGAGCTGATGGTGGCAGGGCTGGGCAGACGCTGAGGTCAACAATAGCAGGCCGACTCAAGGTCAGAGCTGGGAGAGACCCTGGCTGGCTTGGCTGTGCCACTGTGGCCACCAGTGGACAGAGCTGGAATCTGAGGCTCAGAGAAGACATGATCCAGCTAGCCAGGAGCAGCCTGCCTGTCCCACTGTCCTCTCTGCCATGCAGATTGCTTCTCGGGCAGTGACCCACGTGAGTGCCCGGGGAAACCCCTCAGCAATGTGGGTAGTGGGTACCTGGGTGGCTTCCAAAGCTGAACCTCAGGAAGAGCAGGAGCCACTGTGTACCTCATAGCGATCCCCCTGCCTCTGCCCCCGAGTTCTGCCAGACCACCCCACAACAGTTCGAGGACCAGCAGGGCTCTCACCTACCCTGACGCCTACTGGGGGGATGGGGGGGGCGCCCAACTCAGCTAGGACTAGAAACGGGCAGAGCCATGTCTGTCCCCGCCCACAAGTAAGCCCCACCTGTGTCCATATCTCTAGCTCCTCCTGTACCAAGACCGGAGTGGCCACGCCCAGTCTGGCCACGCCCCGTCTGGCCACGCCCACCCCAGCTCCAAGGCAGCCCCTGCTAAGGGTCCTGCTCTCAGGCTGTACTTCCCCTGCCTCAAATCCGTGGACACCATGCCCACTAACCCAGATTCCCCAGGTGACACAGGGTCTGGTCGGGTGGAGGCTAGCTCTTTGACGGCCGCTCATTTCTGTGGCTCCTCACCCTTGACATCTGCCTACTTCTCCCAGGCATAACAGAGCACTGCCCACTGGGCTCTGCTGACCCCGACTGTGCCTTCCATAGGAAGCCAGCCCTGGCCCTGCACCCCCAAGGCCTTGCCCAAGTCTATGGACCAGCTAGTGACTACGGCCCCACCTCCTGACCCCGACCCTGACCCTGGTCTCACCCCTGAGCTCCACTATGGCCCAGATCCTGTGAGTTCACCGTGGTGTAGCCGCTGACTGTAACCATGACCACCATGAAGACATCCCTGAGCCCCACCATGGCTCTGAGCATGATCCCGCCCTTGAGACTGATCTTGCCCCCGACAATTTGACCCTGGCCGTGGTCCAACACTGATCATGATTCCTCCGCTGACCACAGACACTGCGACCCTAACCATGACCTTGCCACCGACAATAATCCTGTTTCTGGCCATGACCCTGTCTGTGACCCCGCTTCTGTCCAGTTCTGCCCCTATCCGCGGCCCCGCCCCTGACCATGACTCTGACCACAGCACGCCTATGACCACGGTCTCACCCTGACCATGACCCTATCCAGGGTCCTGCCCGTCCATGGTCCCTCCCCTGTGCAGGGTCTCGCCTCTGACCACGGCCCTGCCCCTCTCCATGCTCCACTCCACACTCACCGCGCTCCCGCACGAAGTAGGCCAGGTACAGGTCCAGCTCCTTGACGGCCACGCCGATATGGTGCGGCTGCACACACAGCACGGGGTGCGCGCAGGCAGCCGCCTTCACCAGCCGCTCACCATCCGTGCTCTCCAGTGGGATGCCCTTGAACAAGATGACCATGACCAGGTCCAGACGCCACACTTTGTCGGCCTGGCGCAGGCAGTCGATGCGCCGCATCTTGCCTTTCTGGTCCGGGTTGGACAGCACACAGCCCGGCGCCTTCTTGCCAGTCACAGCCAGTACGAAGTCTTCGCGGCACTCGGGTCGGATGTCCTTACGCAGCTTGGCCAGCAGCCGCGATGCCCACTTCTGCTTGACTTCGGCCTTCTCGCCCAGCAGCTCGTCCTTCACCGCGCGCTCCTCGTCCTTAGACATGCGCTTCTCGTGCTTCTTGAAGTACTTGCGCTTCCGCGCCTGCAGGTTGAACCAGGTGTAGGCGAAGGCGCGCACATGCGGCAGCAGCGCCTCGATGAACGGGTGGAACTCATCCTGCGGAGAGGTGGGGAAACTGAGACCTAGGTCAACATAGACCCACTGCCCATGTGGGCAAACTAAGGCCCTGTGAACTCAGGTCTGCCACCCACACAGGGAAACTGAGACCTAAGTGAACATAGACCCACTGCCCAGGCAGAGAAACTGAGGCCCAGACTGTTCCACACAGAGAGGGAAAACAAGGCCTGGATAGACCTACCACAGATGGGGAGGAGGGTCAGGAGATGAAGCCATAGATAGCCCACCAGGACTCCCAGGGGATGACAAAACAAGCCGAGGAACTTGGGGACACCCATGTCCCCGATGGGTAGACTGAGGTTCTAAGAACAGGAACTGCCTGGAGCGGTCACCCACAGTCAGTATTCCAGAGCAGAACCTCCCACTATGGGTCCGTTGCTGACACCTTAACCTGGGCTCAGGGAAAAGTGAGTTTGAAGCTAACTTATAATAAAGTTTTATTGACAGAAGGGGACAAGTGCATTGTCCCACATGGCAGCTGACTCCTGAGGCGCCAACTGCCAGCTACAGGTTCCCCAACCATGCATGGCAGGGCCTAGCAAACCGTGTATGAGCCAGAGGCCTGAGGAGAGGCAGCAGGGTGGGCTGCCCTCAGACTTCCCCTAGACGCTGGGAGCAACATGGGTGTCCTCCCCTATCCAAGAGGGGTCATCTTGAGAACACCAGGGCCGATTCCCAGGCACAGTGCTAGGAATTTAACGGAAAACAATATCTTGTTTCTGCCTCTGCTGGGGGTCAGGAGTCTGGGACCGGAGTCACACATTGTTCACGGGGAGGCGGCTGCTTAGGGACCAGCAGAGGGCACTCCCAGAGCTCCACTACCTGTGGTGTGATGGGGAGACTGAGGCCAAGGCCTATCAGAGATACCCAAGGCCCCCCTGGGCCTTGAGCTGAATCACTGGTCAGTAGCCTGTTTCTTTCCTGAATTGGGGGTCTCCTCCGGACCCTCCAGCTCACTGAGGAGTCCCCCAGGTAGCACCTGCCCGCTCTGGGATCCAAGTCCCCGAACCCCAGAGCCTGGACGCCAAATGCCACCTATTACCAAACCTCTGAAAATAGCCCGTGAGCAGGAGGAGGCCAGGCCCAGGCCACCCCGTCCCCAGGCCAATGTCCTCTGAAGTGTGAGTCACTGGAACAGCTGTGGCCTGGCCTGGACCTGGGAGGCAGGGTGCTTCTGACGCCTGCTGAGGCTGAGGAGATGGGGAGACTGGGCTAGCCTGGGGACAGGAGCAGGGCTCTTCTTGGGTCTCGATGGTAAGTGACATGTGAGACCAGAGAAAGGAAGAAACCTGTTCTGGCTCACACAGCCCTCAGCTGGGCTGGGGGCAGCAGAGCGGGTGGAGGGTCCCCTGCCCAGGGCTACAGTTGTGAGTGCGGTATCATCGGTTGGTGGTCAGCGAGGGAGGGGTGCTGGCATCCCAGAGTCTTCTCTGTAAAGTCACTCTAAGTACATTCACCCTGAGTCCCATTTGTCACTGCTCTCTAGGTTCCGCCCCTCAGGGAGGCTGTGGTGGGTGCCCACGTCACTGATGGCCCTAGGTGGCCAGGAAGGTAAACACTAAGTAACCGGGTCACAGACTTGCTGGCCATGCTCCCTGGCTCTCCTGGTCAGGCAGCCCCTCTCTGCCCCACAGATACAGCCACAACCAGGGCCTCCTCGTCTCCAGACCAACAAAGGAGAGGGCCGAGACTGGCATGGGCTGACAATCCTCTGAACTCCTACATGTCCCTGGATGCCCGGTCCCCAGTGCCTCCTCCTTCACACAGCCTTCTCTGGCACTGGGGAGTCCTCATGGAAATGGGGGGCTGGTAAGCAGGCCTTTCCTATGCTTGAGCCTCTGGAAGGGTCCTTGCTGGGCCAATCCTGATCCCTCCCTCCTTCTGAATCTGGGGGGCCAGAGCTGGCAGCTGCACGCCCCAAACCCACAGTCTTCCTTACGAAAGTTCTGAGAATCTGCTTGCGTATTCCCAAACTGAGGCAGCCTTCAAAGCTCTAATCCCAAACCCCTCCCCCATGCAGTTAGTGCGGGGTACAGGTGCTTACTGAGACTCTAGAACTGTGATCACTTGCCTGGGACAGTGACAGTGCTGTACAAAAGCTCAGAGCTTTGTTGGCATCTGTGGCAAGCTCTGACTTTGGCCAGGGAAGGGTTCATTAACTGCATTTACTGAGCACTTACTTTCTGCCAGCCTGCCACAGCCAGTGCAAAGGTCCTGGGGCAGGGGCAGAGGGAGCGAGGGGCACATAGGAAGAGTACACCCCTAGCCTATACTCCCCTAACTCTGTGGATTCCTCACTCAGTCCTTGGTTACAGACAGATACACTTTTGAGAGAGAGAGACAGGGCCACAAACTCATGATAATCACCCAACTTGGATTCCTGATTCCTGAGTACTAAAGTTGCAAGTGTGTGCCACCGTGCCTGGTGGATCTATTTATTCATTTATTTTGTTTGTTTGGGACAGGGTCTCTCTGTATGGACCTGGCTGTCCTGGAACTCGCTCTGTAGACCAGGCTGGTCTCAGAAATCCACCTGCCTCTGCCTCCCAAGTGCTGGGGTTAAAGCGTGCGCCACCACCATCCAGCTGCCTGGATCTTTGACTCCACTTACCTTCTTCCAAGTCATCCCATCATGCACCTGAGCCTATCACACACCCTAGCAGCTTCCAGGGGCTGCTCAGGTTCAAGATCAAGGCAGAGGTGCGGCTGGGGGAGGTGACTACCTGCTAGCGCCAGGGCCCGAGTTCAAATCTCAGCCTCCTGTGAGAGGCTCAACACAAGACTGACCCTGACTGAAGAGAGACCCCCACATGCACCCAGGTGTTTGGGAGTCACCACTGTTCCCCATCCCCCACCTCAAGTCTGCATCACTTAAGCAGCAGGATGAAGAAGCTGAGCCATCGGCGCCACAGCAACATTTACTGGGCATCGACTGTATACCCAGCTCTGGACCATGAGTGTGGCATTTGTGGGTGTCTGAAGGCGCATGACTCTGGCTCCCCAGTTCTGTGTGAGGGGACGTACCAACAGGCATTTACCACCAAACGTTTATGGAATGCCCACCGTATCCCACCATGTGTCTGGTGGCATTTATTGAGCTTCTACTGTGTGCCACACCCTTTGTCCAGCAAACAAAAAATACTCCCCCGCCAGAGCTGAGGTGGTCATTGAGATTCTTGGCTGATGTGAGGGGCTCCCATTTCCGAATATCTGAGGATACCTGGGGTGTGGGTGGGATGAGCACGCAGGCCCACCCGGTGGCGGTGGGTCCCTGTGCATTGGGGAGGGGGGACTGCAGGGAGGCCTGAAGGAGGGGACAGGAAGGAGGCGGGAGGCTCCTGTGTGTGATGCAGGGCAGCCGCTCCGCAGGCAGGAAGAGTCGGAGAGGGAGCAGAGGCTGTGGCGGGAGAGACCAGAACGCTGACTCGCCAGAATCCAGCGCCCTGATTTACAGGCCTCGGCCCTGGCAGAGGCACCTTTTCTGCAGTGAGGAGGGGGTGGAGGGGATGGGGACAGGGCTGTCACTGTGAATCCACTCAGGGACACACTGAAGACCAGGCCCATGCTGTGCTGCCCTGGGATACTTCTCACCCTCTCTGATCCCATCCCCCACCCCTCCTCTGGAATGAAACCCCAAATGTCAGGTGCCCTGTGCTGCCTCAGTTTCCCCACTGCCAGGATGGCAGAAGAGAGAGGCAAACCTATGAGGAATGAATGGAGGAGGGAGGTGGCCTCAGCCCAGGCCCAGGGAATCCTCAACCTCAGCCAACAGGGATTTGGCCCCAAACCCGGAATAACTAACGTGGGGCGGGAGAGCGGGAAGGAGGGAGGGGGGAGGGAGGAGGGGAGGGGGAAGGGACGACTCAGCTTGGGATTCATGGAAGTAACGGCTGCTTCTTCCAGAGAGTAAAAGTGAAAAGGGACCTGAGTCACCACCTAGAGTGACAGACGGCACAAGGGACCCACAGGGCTCCCAGAATCCTCTTGGGCACCTGGTGCCCTGGCATGGGCACTGACATCAGGGCCAACCCCGCCCCAGGCCAGGCTCCCGGTAGGATCCGGTTGGATCAGCAAAGGAGTTATTTCAGGCTGAACCCTGGCTGTAAAATTAGCCGATTTGGGAGGGACGGGTGAGGAGAGACAGAGACAGAGAGACAGGTCAAGGTAGACACCATGAGTGGCATGGGGGGGCAGGGCTGGGAGATTGGGGGGCTGCAGGGTTGCTCCTGGGGTCCTTCTGAGCCCCCACAGATGAGGGTCCTGTCCAGCCTGGGCTTATGTGGAGCTGGGGAGACCACACTTCAGATTCAGGGACTCTTGGGATCCCATGGGGACTCCCTCAGGGTAGGAGGGGGTGAGTGGGAGATCATAGAGGTGGGGGACCCCAAACTCAAGGCAGCCTGGGATCCCCTCCATCTTGTGATGCCTGTGTTCTGTCTACTCTCATCAGCTACTCTGGCCCCCCCTCCCCACCAGGCCGACCCACACCCTCCTATGGGGGAAACTGAGGCCAAGGCCACACAGTAAGTTCCCAGGGCCAAGCTAGCACTGGGGTTGCCCCAGCCCCCAGCTCCCAGCAGCAACCAGGATGGAGGCCTCCAGAAGGCCAGGATGGGGAATTCCACGTGCCCAGGCTGCCTTCCAGCCGGCCACGTCTGCCTCGTCCGCCTCAGCCCTCTCAGCCACCAGTGGTCAGCACAGAGACTCCAGTTTCCCTGGGGTCACACAGCAATTCCACCCCAACACCAGTGCTCTGGCAGCAACCAAGCAATGTCTGTCTGCCCTGGGCTGTGGGGTGCCCCCTCCCCAAATCTTGCTTGAAGTAGAAACTGAGGCCTGCAGAGGAACAGGCGTTTATCCAAGGTCACCAGGGAACCCTGGGTAGGGCAGGCTGGGGCTCCCTCAGGATCCTGTCCCTGAGATCACCCACGGGGTCGTCCCTGGCAAAAGCAATCATGCCCGCACAACGTTCTCAGGACATTAGACAACTGCAATTCCCGAGCACCACACAGTTTGGAAAACACTATGTCTCACTCTTCTTCAGAGGAAACTGAGGCACACAGCAAAAAATCACAAGAGGGCTGTGGAGTTGGAAAAGAAACTCTTAGGATTCCAGGGAGCAGACACAGCTAGGGGGCTCCTTGAAGGGGGTCCCCTGGCGGGATGGATGAGCCCCTCCCCACTCTCCCTCAGAGGTTGGAACCTAGCCAGAGGGGCGCAGCGGGGCAGGTGCTGGGCTGGCCACCTAGTCCGCAGTCCGCAGTGTCGGCCAGTCCCCTGCCACCGCCGCTGCCGCCTCCTCCTCCTCCTCCTCCTCCTCCTCCTCCTCCTCCTCCTCCTCCTCCCCCT